>JAPSGF010000054.1:4297822-4760841 GCA_035772895.1 Perdix hodgsoniae
CCTGCATGACTGGGAACATACCGGGATGGAAGGGAGGAAGCGGAGGCAAGATGTGAGGTGGAGGGACCCCAGGGGGTGCAGGGAGTGGGGGGGGGGGGCACGGTGACAGCAGGGTGTGTGGGAGGAGGCGGAGGAGGCAGTGGCGGAGGCATTGGGAAACCCGGCTGTGGAGGTGGTGGTGGAGGAGGAGGAAGAGGAGGGAATCCAGGTGGTGGCGGCAGGGGAGGGATGGATGGGGCCATAACGGCTGAGTTGCTGACTGAGGAGTTGACCACAATGGTTTTGGCACACTCTGCACTGGTGATGGGTGCGGGGTTCATCTCATCATCAGAGATTTCCATGTCCTCCCCTGAAGAATGCTGACTCTGAAACAAAGGAGAGGAAAGGTGAGGAGCACATTCCTTTCATGATAAATACCACTGCTTCTAATAAACCCAAGTTTGACGTGGTTTTTAATTGGGATCTGAGGAAAGCAAACAACACTCTGAAAGAGATGAGGCCCACTGAGCAGCTGGTTCCAATTGAAACTTTTCTCTCCCATGTCAGACCTCAGGAAGCAGGGGTAGAAGCTTTATCAAAGACCAGCAGCTCTGGACAGCCTGGTCTAATAGCTGGCAACCCTGCCCATGGCAGGGAGGTTGAAACCAGATGACTTTTGAGATCCTTTTCAACCGAGGCCATTCTATGATTCAACCAACCCAAAACCTCAGCTTCTGTGCAAGAAGAGGATTTGCTCCCATGCTTGGCAAAATACACACAACCCAAACTCCTTTCACTGCACACTGCATTATTTCCCATTTGCATCTAATACCGACAGGTGCATTATGCCACAGGTTTCATTCTTTAGTTTTTACCACAGAGTTTTCATGTTTTTAAATTATTACCATTGGTTGTCAACTCTTAACCTTTAACTGTGGGAAGACAATAGCAGACATAGCTGCTGCTATTAGAAGTTGTCTCTACTGGGCCAAAGCGATTAATGTTGAAAAATAGCATCTGAATTTGCTTAAATTACCTTTAAATTTCACAGAGTCTTAAACACTGGGATTCAAAGACACAGTATATGTCATGTTTCTAAGCAAAAAGAGTACTGACCAATGCAGATACAGAGTTACATAAAATGCAAAAACAGTAATGATGTGCCACCTCCAGTGTCAAAAGGAAATAAACTGGAGGCGCTCCAGCCAGCCCCAGCACATCATGAATGCTCACTCCTGCATGCACACCCTGCAGGCACTTGGATCCTGCAGGTGCCTCCAGCACCAAGACGCCACAACGATGGCTGTCACACCCCCTCAGGTATTGTAAAACAAATCCTGCTATGCAATAACAGGCAGTATTGGAAGAGGCATCCTCCACATCAAGAGTTATCTGTGAGACACAAATAGGGCTGGCATTTTACTATGTCAGAAACAAGAGAGGATCCCAAGTTACCCTCTCCAAAATTATTTACGCCATTCTTCCTTCTTTCCCAGACAAAAATGGCAAAACCAGCACTGGGGTGACAGCAAACACCACCATATGTTTTCAGGGCTGAAAGGCAGAAGCTCTCATCATGACTTTCTTGCTCAAGTTCCCAACAATCACAACCGGCCAGCCTCCTTTGAACAATGTATCAAGCACTTCCTTCCTCTCAACAGCTTCGAACAAAGGAGCCAAACAGTTTGTAGCTTGTCATCTAAACAGAAAGTATCCATCCCATGTCCCACCCCTGCAGTCAGCCAAGGAAATGAGACCGACCACAAGCCAGTGGCCTACTTAAGCGTCTCTGCACCTCAGTTCTGGCAAAAGCTTTTGGAATTTGTTGGCTGCCTTCAGCCAAACTTGACAGGAGATCCCCAAGATGCTTATTTCTTCCATGCTGTAGGCCAACAGTTACCTGCTGTCTACTCTCCTGACCTGAAATAAAGGCAGAATGGAATGGAGCTCTTCCTTTGTCAAACACTGGAGAAACTGCACAGGGGAACTTTGCTGGCAGTTCGCTTCCCAAAGCTGCTGTGATTTCAATTTTTACCTAGGAATTTTGCTCAGGAGTAATGGAACAAAAGCAAAAGCAGCTGAGTTGATGACTCTGCTGTGAGCTGTACAGAGCTGAGCAACCACAACCACCCCAACAAAATCAAATGCTTCACATTTTTATCAAAGGTCATCCCTGCTACAGCAGCTACCACCAGAGAGCAGGCTGAGCACAGTGCTTGCCACAGCAGCTTTGCAAATCCTCCTGTCCTAGCACCTCCCCTCACCCAGGCTTCCTCACATTTTGCTGCTGCAGCCCACCAGGACACATGCTGCACGATCGATCACCCCAAAAAAGCCCACTGCAATCTTAGCTCTCTGAAGACACCTAATCTCTGGGCTCTACAAGGAGACCACCGTTTATCCCTGCAGAGTGGCTCACAGCATGAATGGGCACTGAAGTTGAACCCTGCATCCCTTCCCCAGCTTCTCAGCTCCACAATCACATCCCACACTGTGGATGCCAGGGAATGAAAGGACATTCTGCAGTTGCAGCTAATGCAGCTCCAGCGAAAGGGACAAAGGAAGAGCACAGAAGATGATTGTGGCAGCTTTAAACAAGTTTCCTGTAAAACAGACCCCATTTCTCACCAAACATGTAAAACGTTAAAAGCATTGGCTCCAATTGCAAAAACTGGATCATACTACAAGTCAGTGCTGGATGGGAAGCCAGAAGCATTCAACCTACCAGAGACAGACAAAACCGACTTCAAGTTTGCATTCATCTCATCCAGGGGGGTATAGAGGAAGGTCACCCTGTGAAGTCCCCGCGGAGCTCCAGCACCATGCAGCACCATGGGGACAACGTGTTCCCAGCCACAGCTCCTCAGTGATCCCCAGTCTTCCTGCAGGGTCCATCCCCTCATGCACACCCTGAGCAGCTGACAGGCCTGGCCTGCAGAGCTGCTGAGCTGCAAATCAGCCTCCTTCATTCATACATGCTTCATACGTGCACTTGAATTGAGCTGAGAACTACTAAAGCAACAACTAGCATTTCTGGAAGACAATTGTAAGTTCTTGCGCTCATAGGAGTCTGCAGGAAGCAACAACAGATTCCCTGCTTCCTGCAGAGTGGGGCTGACAACTCACCTGCACATTGAATAATCTGTGCTCCACTTTTGTCCCAAGCAAAATGGAAAGTTTTAACAGCAGGGAGAAAAAGACCAAAAGGGTAGGGGGAAAAAAAAGGAAATGCACAAGGTTAGCAAAGAGGTCAAACCAAAAAGATTTTCTATGGGGAAGTCTTTAAAGAAAGTTAAGAAGAATTAATATTTAAAGCAGATGAACAGGAAAGTTGTATCTAAGGGGAAAAAACATAGACACCAACTGAGAGAGAAAGGTACAGGCACTGAAAGAAATAAATGGGAGACACAGAAAGACCTTTTGTGACATGAATTTCTTTTCATTCATCTGTCTGAACTTGAATTTGCTGCGGCTGCTACCAAATATCTCTCAAGGTAAGACTGAAAAGCAGCTGTGCTGTTCTCCCAAAGAAACTACCTTCTGGTTTTCCTTCACAGGCGGAAAAAATGAGCTGATGTCTGGCATACGTACTGCTGTGAGGACATCAATTCTATCACTGTCAAAAAACTGTGTCAATCAGTCCCAGAGTTCACCTGCATATTTCTGAGGGCATAACGCCTCCAGAAACCCTCCCTTCAGCCCACTGAAAGGAAAGCCATTTCCCTCTTAATTATTTCGTGCTGCCATCTTCTCTTTGCATTAATTAAATTAAGAGTTAGCCAAACAGGTATTTAATTATATGCATGACACATTTTTCCAAAGGTGTTTTAATGATGCAAATTTGTTGCGAGAGACTCACATCAGCGTAACTGCTTATAAAGGGTCTCATTTATTGTCCAACACACTAACTGCCACCTTTAGTCCTGGCACAGTGTAGTTTAGCTCAGGTAGAGCCTCTTGAGTTAAACAAAAGAAATATCCTGAGATCTCCCTTCTGACCAGTCTGAATAGTGACAGGGTAGAGAGCTACTGAATGCAGGGTATCGGTCTTAGAGCTAATACCCAGCATTTAGCAAGCAAATATTCATACCTGCAGCAAAAAGAAACTACTTCCTAATATTTGCATGCAGAACTGGCAGCTCCAGGTGTGCAGAGGCTGTTCTCTCCCCGGCCCAGAGGAGCACTGACACTGCGGCAGCGGCTGGGAGCTTCAGCGTGAATACCGTTCGGTCCCTTTCCTATGGGCAGAGGAACTGTGCATGCTTTCATTTCCTTTTAAAAAGAATTCAGAATGCATTTTGAATACTGTCAGCTCACAGTTGATTTCATTTAAACATTTTGATTGGTACCAAGTTACCTTTATTTGAGGTAGGTAACTTCTACCACTGAACACAGCTACTCTGATACAGCCTGGCCGAGCTCTGGTGCATCAGAATAATGAAATGCAAGATCAATGGCATCAGCATGATGCAAGGTCATTAGCTTTAATGAAGTGATGCTTGCAAGACAAAGCAAACCTGTAAGCCTGCAGCAACCTCCACTCACAGAAACCAAATGGGAAAATCACTCCTTAAAGCCTAAAACTTCATAAGTTGCATGACTGAATACTGACAATCTTTCCCACTTGATATGTTAAGCATCAGCTTTTCAGTACAGCTAGAAGTAAAATCAGAAGCAGTTCTTACAGAAAAAAGTTTTCATAACCCTACTGACTGTCAAACAGTCCTCACTTGGTTTTGGACCAAGTCCATACAGGGATCTAAAAACACTCACACATGATCAAGCCTCACCCTTACCCTAACAAAAAAATGGAGAAAGAAAAACCCTCCAGAAGTGAGGGAGAGGCAGGGAAGTGACACCTGGCTGAACAGGGTCATGCAGTGAGTGCTGACAGAGCCAAGAACAGCCTCTGGGTCCCTCCTGCGCTGAGCCCACGGTGTGCTCCTCATCAGGCAAGGGAACAGCTGCAGCCAGCATGCTGCAATCCCTGAGTGAGAGCAGCACTGCTGTGTAACAGCTCAGTCCTCCTGCCTCCTGCGGAAAACATTAGAGAGAACGAGATGCTTCAGACCTGTTGCTTGCATTTCTTACAAAAGGGATGTCTGAGGATGTAAAGCTGTGACACCTGCAGCTCCTCCTTCAGAGGCATGATTCAATGAAATGCTCCTTTTTAAAAAACAACAACAAAAAAACAACTCAGTCCAGAGAATCCCACCATTCCTCTTGCAAACACCTCACGTGGACCAAAACTCACCCAGCAGAGCACAGTCAGGGCTTCAGTGAGCACTGCTTTGCTCACTGCTCATCTGCTTTTCACCAGAGAAGGGCTCAAAGGTCCCACGCATCCCTGGCACACCCTGAGGAGCACAGTGCAGATCTCAGGCATGCTGACATGGCAGCAGCCCTGTGCTGAGCCCTCACACCTCTGGGTGTCAGGCGTGAACAAGACAGACTCAGCACTATATTTACAAGAAATATTTCTTATGTTGCTAACTATAATCACACACTTGTCTCTACAAGAACATGCATGAGGGTGGCTTCGAGCAGGAGGGCAGAGCCAAGTGTGGCCTGTGCTCCCTGCCATCTTTCCTTCCTGCTCGGATAACCATGCCACCACCAGTGCCCACAGCAGCAGCCTGGATTGATGCCATAGATACCTGCTGCCTCCCGTCCTGGGCTGGTTTGCCACATCCTTCATCTTCTCTTGGGCAGCGAAAGGAGCGTCCATCCTCCTGCTGCTGCCAGAGCGTGCGACTGCCATCACGGCAGCTCTTAATTGGGATGGAGATAGCATTCAGGTAGTGTATTTGCACTATAATGAAGTGCCTGGCGCAGGATATTAAAAGATTAACCCATTACAGCTGAATGATTATAAATACCTTCAGCAACATGCATTTGTATCTTGAGAAGGAAAAGCAAGATATCTATGTAGTTTACATTTATACAGCACTTGGCAAATTTGACTCTTGGGCAAAGGCAGCAAACAGCAGAATGCAGATTAGTGTGACACAGACTCAACACTGTGCCCTGCAGCCATTTTGGTGCAAAAAAAAGCACCAAAACAGATGCAGTGGAGAAAGGATTTCTTGCCAGAGGTGGAAAGTTACTTGGGTAGTTAGGTTTCTTTATTATTAATTGAAATTCTCACTGATTACTTGTAAAAAAGAATTCAAGCTCCAAGAGATTAGAACACCCTACCTGACCACACAGACACTCACTTGCTCAGCTGTTTTAGTATGGTACTTATGGCAGGGCTTCCTTGGCACACACCAACCTCTTCACACCTCCAAGGCTGCTCAATGGGTAAAACAAATGACAAAAATATTCAAGTCCTCATGGTAAAAAAACAGCACGGTAAAAAAACAGCACGGTAAACGCCAGCCTAATTTATGCCACAGTTTTTCTTTTAGTGCCAAGAGCAAATTTCAAGTCAATGTCTAAAATCACAGAAGGAGAATTCCCTTGAAGTTCCTGCTAATCTCTGGACACAGTGCAGGCGTAAGGAAATGCCCCACAGTCCCCATGTAAATCTGCACAGCCAGGTCTCCTGCAAAAAAAACCTGCAAAAAAATCTCTTGGCCGATGGCTTGAACGTGAGATGGGGCTCAGCACCTCCAGACACCTCTCCAGCTTTTTCCTTAAATCCAGTCTAAATCTCCCCTCCTTTAGTCTGAAATCTGCATTTCCCAAAGCAAAGCCCAAAGATAAAGAGCATGAAGTGGTGCTGCACCAAGAAGCAAAATATAGCAGAGGACAGAAGCATCAATCAAGCATGAGGGGTTCAGGCTAGTTGTACATGATTGGAAATGGAAGCTCCAGTGTTCACATGAAGTAATGCATGGATTCTTCCATCCAAGATAAAATCCTGGAGGAAGAAGTTCAGCTCTAAGCATCTCCCTGAGGCTAGAAATTCCTTTTATTTAGCAAAGGACTCGTGGAAAGACAAAACTGTGTGAAGAGGACAGATGGGAAGCAGACGCAGCATGATTAGTGCTCTGTGATAACAAGATCTGCACTGATCCAGAAGGAAGATGACTTGAGAAATGCGATTCCAAGGGAATGAGACTCAGCCAGCATCCCCAGTACCATTCTCCTGGCACCTTACTTCAGTTCTCAACGAGACTTTCAAGAGCCCACAATAGGAGCTTTCCAGGATGGCAATCCTCAAAGCCATAAACTAATACAGCTGCCCGATTTGCCTTAGCAGAAAGCTGGATGAGCTGCAGCGATCTCTTTCTCCCTTTGGAAAGGGAAAGGAGGTTCTGTGATGTGCTGTGGTTACGCCTTGTCCATACCCACTGATTAAGGGATATTCAGAAAAGCCAGACACTGTCCTTGGGCTTCCAGCATGTACCAGAAGCTTGCACGTATCTGCAGGGATGGTTCAAACTGAAGCAAGAGCAAAGGCCAGCAACATCCTTTGGGTCCATGTTCATCAACAGTGAGACCCATAAACATCCAGACCCCTGAAATACAATCAAGCAACCAGATAGGCACCAAAGCACAGGCAAGGAGATGTGCCAAGGGGTGCCAGCACCATACCGAAATCTGGTGTGTGCCAGACTGACCCATCTCTTTCTGCCTGGGGGGAGCAGATCCAACCTGGCACAGCAAACACACAGCAATGCAAGGGCTGCATCAGGCAGCTACCTGGTTTTTACCAGGTGTGAAACGCTTTAAAATTGCATTTATCACCTGACAGAACCACGGTCTTTTCCCTCAAGCATAAAGCAGATCTTATTAAAAGCAAAAAGGGTTTCTTGGTGGGAGGAGGAAGAGGTAGGGAAAAGGAAGGAGGAAAAGAAGAAGGGATGTTACGCACAGGAACATGCAACAAGGCCAGCTCTTCCCTCAGCTATGGTTGTTCTGGTTTCCCTATTTTGAGGGGGGTGGGAGGGTGGAGAGAGCGACAGCCAAAGAGCTATTTGCAATCTAACTTCAAAGGCTTCAGCTAGCTGAGAAGCTAAGTCACGCATAAAAGGATGGGAGAGTGGCACAAAAATACCCCCCTGCAGATAAATTACTCAGGGAATGTACCCTGCTTCTCCCAAAGACTTGCCTGGGCCTTGCCCAGGTAAAGCCCTTTTCAGACACTGGGTTGAGAGTCCTGAGAGTCCTGGGAATAAACTATCCAAATCCTACAGGGGAACTAAACATCCACCGAGAAAAAAGAAAGGGGGAAGAAAAAAAAGAAAGAAAAAAAAAAAAGGCAAGCATGCAATGGGGTTCTCTGTCATTTTCTGGTGTCCTCTGTCATTTTATGGTGTCCCAGCTACTAGCAGATGTTATTCCAAGGTCTGTCCACATGCAAGATTCAGAGTTTGAAGCAGCATGTAACAATACAAAGAAAATTGATAAATTTAAGAGAAATCACATAAGATACAGTGAACTAATTTACCAGATGATTCTGAAATGGTCTGTTTTGTTCTTCACAGCTGTGCAAAAATGCACCAATATTTCCAGATAGCAGAAGGTACTTAACAATCAGAGATAAAGAAGGCAGCCGGCAACATTAGATCAGAGTCCACCTACAAGCATTAAAAAAGCGTGCAGAGTACACAGACACTTTGCAGCTCAGCACCAGGCAGACTTTCATATGCTGTCCCCTCAGTTCACTCTCATACTTAAGTCATAGGTCAGATGGAGCCAGGAATCCAGATCTTGCTACCAACAGACTGATAAGAAAGCAGATAAGCTTGGAAAGCAGTCTAGCCTCCCAGCCGATAGCAGCCTATTGAAGAATAGCTTGTACACATATTGTATTTAAACAAGTTCTAATCAGCAGAAGTAGGGCAGTTTGATATTATTCCCTTTTTATGCACTACATCTACACCCCAGAGATTTCAGAGAGTCTGAAATCACATGTATTACTGATAGGCAGCATTTTCAGAGCACATTCAGTGCTCTCGATCTTTCCAGTTTCAGCAACAAGATTGATTTGCGAGACCTGGACATTCACTAAGCAGCCTGGTAAGGTAGGCCTTCCTCAGCAAGGAGAGCAGAAACCAAGGAATCAGGGCCTTGCAGGACAACAAGCAGAAGAAAAAAGAGGAGCTTTTGTGAGGTCATCCACCAGCACCATCCCTTAATGCTCTCCTGCTTGCAGCTGCCTGCCCTCAGACCCAAACTTTTGCCCTTCCTTCTCCAGGGGCATCCCTAACGATGGTCATGGCTTCTCCCTCAGGAAGCTCACAAGACAAACTTCTCTATCAACTGCTGTGGCTGGGCTTGTAGTGACCATAAATGATCCCTGATCATAAGGAGTGCCTTTCCTGTAGCACAGACCAACAAATCCTTCTGAGCATTAAAGCCCAGCTGGGCTGCAGGGAATACTTCAATCTAAGGAGCCTATTTCAAGCTGCTGAAGAGGCTGCATAGAGATGTCCTTCCTCAAAAGCAAGGGTGAGGCCAGTAAGAAGCAGTTCCCCTTTGGTAACACTTCCTCTTCTCTTACAGATGATCTCTCTGGAGGCATCTCAAGTTTTTAGCAGCTTTACTTCCTGCTCAGCTTTTCCCTTCTCTTGCTGCACTGATTTAACTACATCCTGCATGCAGGCAGGACAGAACCAAGCACATCAGCTGAGGCATGGGATGTATTCATTCAAACATTAAAAATCCTCATTCTAGGATGAAACCTAAAGCAATTACCAGCCAAAATACTTTCAAATTTTCCTCCCCAAAGCCTGCTCTGTAAGGAAGAGCTCTGCTACAGAAGGAACTTTTCCTGCACGACATTCCTTGCAGGAAACATAGCCCTTGGGGCTGGCACTGCTGGCTGATCCCTTAACAGGGTCCCATGCAGAACATGACATTTTGCATAGCCTTCTAGAAGATATCAAACTTTTGCTATTGAACTGTCGCTACCATATGCAAAATAAATTGTGTAGCTGCAACTGTTCTAAATTACTGGAGTGGAAACATCCCACAGCTGCGCTGCATTCCCACTGCCATTTGTTCAGGCATAAAATATACCAAAAAAAAAAAAAAAGAAAAAAAAAGGAAGTAAGCGATGCTGATTTCCCCACCTGTCTTCTAATTAGCAAGCAGGAGGTTTAAAGTAAACCACATGGAAACACTTTTCACCTAGAGCAAAATTCATCTTTGAACCTCATTGCCACAGGGTACTGCAGAGGCTGAGTATGGAACTGAGGTGAGATGTTTGTACCAGACCAGATGTTGCGACCAGCAGCAGCTTCTGCACAGGATGGTGTCCTGACCGGTGGGTGATGAGGGACTGGAGGGACCCCACAGCCAGATTATTTTTTTATGGATGGTGTGTGGTAGCATCTAAAGCTCAAGTTTTCTCTTCTTGAACACTGAAAGCAGATCCACACAAACCCTACCGTATGGCATTCAACCCTGGAAAAGAAAAACCCTAAACCCTTTGTGTTCCTCTAAAGGTCCCCACAGTGCCCCCCAAAGGGTCTCCAGGGTATTTAAAAGCTGCCTCAGCACAAAGTCTCCATCCTCAAACAGACCCACAGCATCCTCCTGCAACCTCTCAGTGATTGGCATGCATGTCCTGTTTGCAAAACCATCTACTGGTACCACTCTGCTGATATAATTTGGGAGATGTATCCTACATGACACAGTATTAACAGGTGAACAAATTTGTTCAGATTCCCTTGTCAAAATGCATCTTTTCATACACATCTCTGTGGCAGATATTCAACTGGTAGTACTTTATGTTTTACCATCATTTGAATAATTGTATGCAGTACTACAGATTTTCACATTTTCCCAGTGATTTTTTTTTCTGGACAACAGCAAAACACTTGGAGCACCACGATAATGATTGCTTGCATTTATCAGCTACCTTCAAAGACATTCCCTCCATTACCTGCACCAAGAACTCAGTCACATCTGCTGACTGAAATACCATCTTTTGGCAGCAGGGTCTCAGATTGGGAAATTGTCCCCAGAGACAAACACCAGCACTGAGCTATGGTCTCTCAGCTCCTCCTTCCGCTAGTTGCACTGCTCTCACCTTCAGCCTATTTTTTTTGCTTGGGACACGAGAGGCACCAGAAATAACAAGCTCCTGTGAAAGAAGGCATACCTGGAAAGGAGCTGTCTGCTCCAGCAATCCCTGCACAGGGAGCATCCTCGGCACAATGCGAGCAGATCCTGCATAGTGGGACGATGACACACTGCTTGGGCATGAGCACAAAATGACATGCTGTGAAGCACAACTCTGGAAAACCTCTGTAGGACAGTGACTATCATCCCAGAGCCCCCAAGCAAGCAGCAGACACTTCATTCCTGGAGCAAGCCAGCAAGGGGTTCTTTCAACCCCTGGCAAACAATATCCTTCACATCAGCCAGCACCATCATCAGCCCTCCTCTCCTCATGGTCATTCTAAGCACTGATACTGGGAATTTTGGCAGTGGTGAGCACGAGGACAGTCCCTGTGGGATGGAAGGTGAGGGCAGGAAGGGAAGAAAAGGACTGGGCCCTGTAAGAGTGTCCTGGCTGCTCCTCTTCCTCCCCACAGTTCCCAGAGCCTTCCTCCTTCCTCTCTGGCCTACTGACAGCTGTGGGGAGAGCTGCTGGGCAACACAGGGCCGAGCCGGGCAAAGGTGTGCCATAAATCACACTTAGCACCCGGTTATCAGTGCCACAGAAGTGCAGACTCCACAAAACACACATGTGCAGAGCAGTCAGCAAGTTCAAGTGCCCCTAGGAAGAACCTAGGATGAAACACTGGAGTGCCAAAGAGTGGGAATTGGAGGATTCCTACAGCCCTTTGCCCTTGTTGTAAGGAAACTTCTGGGCCATGGGCACAGCTGCCAGCTTTGAGTTCAAAGAGCAGTTTCACTTCCTCCCCATGCCACTGCCCTCCATGCAAAGAGCGATTGCCAGAGCCCAAGCCACCAACAACTTCCTTTGCTTGAGGTGCTCGTGCAACACATTGAGCAGTGAGCAGATCCGAGGCTGGGGAGGCATTACAGATCTGTTTTCCACCTTCTGTTTGTTATGCACCTTGACCTCACCAGCCTGTCTGTACGACTGGTGACTTATAAAACCACCTGTGCTTTAGTTGAGCACTAAGCAAATCAAAACCATTTTTAAGATTTGTATTTTAAAACCATCTCTTTCTGTGAGGAGTTGGAAAAGGTGAGAAATCCTTCTCACGATGAATGTGCGTTTCCAAAAACGAGCACTGTACTTTCATACCAAAACCTGGGCACTAACAAGCTCGCTGCTTTCAGGTTGAGTTTTGCCCCATCTGTACTAGGTACAAACAGGCACCCCATGCTGAAAAATGGAATTAATAGAAGGGGGTGCAAAGTCATGGGACTTCACGCTGGTGCATATGCAAAATAATGTTCTGCTGATGAGCAGTGTCTATTTAGGGTGTCCAGGAAAGGCAACAGCCAGCAGAAATTTGAATAAGCGCTCGCCTGCGTGCTGCTGTGTGTTAGACACACACATATAGCACAGCGGCTGTTCCATCTTCTTCAAAACCAGCCCCAGGAATTGGCGCTGTTCTGGCTGCCAGCACAATATGTTACCAGCAATTATTTTCTCAATATTTCGGCTGATTACCTAACACACTGGCACATTTGCTCAGTGTCGGCACGTGTTGTAATGCACCTTGCCATCCAGCAGCTCATTCATGGTCCCTCAGTCACTCTGCACAGCCATCAGATGCAGAATGCGAGCAGAATGATAACGGGGTGGGGAAGCTGTAAGGGAAAATGTGTCGCTCGGCATCAGGTTCCACAGCCTGCATTCATGGCATCTGAACATTCAGCACCATTGCAGCTGAAACTGGGGTGTTGAAAAGAAAGGGAATAACCCTGTGAGGAGCAGAAGCAGAGATATCAGGAGGGTCTCTGGCTGGAAATGGGCTGCAGAGCTCAGACCTGCACACACCGCTTCATGGAAACCGTGTGCTGTGGTTAAACGCTGCAATTTGAAGTCAAGCTTCCAGAGCAGCAGCACATTTACACATTACAGAAGCACACAGTAAGCACTGCTTTACCTGCTAACAAGCAATTCAATTATACGTACCCAGCTCACTTGGAACTGAAAACGTACAGGAGCTCACCAGTGGCAAAACAAAGAAAAACTGATCTGGTAGCAAGAGTATAACTGGTAACAGTGATGTAAAAAAAAAGACAGCAATGTCACTTCTGTGAGATATGCAAAATGTAAAAGCCTCAAAGCCCTGGCCCAGTACCAGAGAGTGAGAAAGGCACTCAGCCTCCCAACCACAGCCTGCTTTCTATTTTTCAGTTACACTTCAAAGCATTTCACCATTTCTGGCTCCATTACCAACAAGGGTCACATTCCCTCCTTCCCCTGAAGCAGCTGGGTATCAAAACCCAAGCAAACCATAGAGTCAAATATTCCTCTGTTTAGGTTTTCCCCCCTACGAGGGAGCACATGCCAGCACAACCGGTGAATCCCACAATGTTCTGCTTGAAAAAGTGCTCCCCCCAGGCCTGTTTACTCCTTGCTTCCCACACTGGTCTGCTCAGCACTCCAGGAACCAACCTGTAGCCAAATGTGAAAAGTCAAAACTCAGACAAGTTAGCAAATCGCTCCCCTGCTTCGTGTAATTCTGAAGGGGCAGCAGGTTGCCTGTGGGAAATGAATGGGATGCACGAGGAAGTGATCCCTGCCTGTGGTGTTCCCCAACCAGCTCTGGAAGAATGCACAACACTGAGTGGATCCCCGTGGTCCCAACAGGATCTGGCTGTATTCAAGTCATTTTCTAAGGATCTGTGTGCTGCCATTCTTTCTGAATAGGCTTAAACACTGTAAGATGCCCCCAGAGCTGAGCCCAAAGATGGAGCCACTTGCACTCATTTTAATTTCGCAGGCTTGGCATGGCTGATACCATTCTCATGTAGAAGCATGGTGGTCACCTTCATTTCTGCTGCCTGGGCATTGGCTGCCTTTATGGAAATTCAGAGTCACAACATACACCTATTTTTTTAATTTCCATTAGGAACTGGTTCCATCAGGAATGATTGCATTTGCAAGAGCTCAGGAGGCAGGAAAATTTGAAAAAGTGTTTATGAGACTGGGCACACACTACAGCTCTCAGTTTTTTTCTCCTTTCTTCAATTAAAAAAAAAAAAAAAAAAAAAGCATCCAGAATTACCACTGCATCCACTTCCCCCATTTCCCTCCAGGAATGATGAATCCCACTCTAGCTGTAAATTGGATCCCAGGTGTACTCATATATATTATACATACATAACAGCTACTTATGGGCATAAGGGCTCTTGCACAGTTACTGTGGAAACCAAGGTATCAGATTTCCTGGCTCCAAGACTCTACCTTCTCAGCCTTAACATGCATTTACCTTGAATAAATCACTTCTGTGCTCTTCAGCCCCGGAGTGTCCCTTGGCCAGACGCCTTTAGGTTCCCCCTCAGGAAGCCCCATTAAACACATCCCACAAATGAAGCAGGAGCAGAGAGACTGCATCTGCATGCAGTGTCCTGGAGGGGATGCATCCTGCAGGCATAGCTCCTGCTACAGATCCTCACTGTTCCTCCGTATGCATTGGGCCATTGCTTTCTCTGTGACATGTTCATGACAACTTGAGGTTGAACTTAGCTCGATGGAAGAGGGGAATCATTCACCAGCCTCTGACCCATAGCTAGGTCTGGATGGGGACACAACACAAAACACAACGCAGCGTCCCGAGGAGGATGGCAATGCACCCTGCTAAGGCTCCAGAGGGACAAAGTGACCCTTCTACATTCATTTCTTCCAACTCTGACCACGACCACACAAGAGCCCTAAGACAACTGGATGCAAAGTGCAAATTCAGCCCAGATGTAATCTCAGGGGTCACTCGCTGTGGGGCTAAGCTTAAGCACAGAGCTGTCAGCACCATGCTGTGAGAGGCACCTCAGCACCCAGCACATCACAACAGCCCAGCGCAGAGCACAAGTGACAGCAGTGGCTGCCAGGTACCTCCAGTGCCATGCACTGTGACACCCCCAGATTCTTCCCCAGACTGTTCGCTGAACTTCACAGCAGGACTGTTTCCCCCCTCGTTTGCATTTCAGGATCTTTATTTTCAGGAATACCTTTGGCTCTCCTCCCACCACAATACCCAGTTGCTCAGTCAAATCGCCAGGAAGACACGAGTCTGTTGATTCTTGGTTCAAAAGCATTTTTGTGCTCGTCAATCTGGAAAAATACAATCGTCAGTCACATGGTCTTCCTGTTACACACAGGCTGTGCAAGCCAACTAACACCTTCATCAGCTGAAACATGAAAGGCATCATCGATACACAGCACGGTGACTTGTTATAATCCCCGGAGTGCAGGCAGGGCCTCTTCCTGTAACGAGCCAAGCAAAAACACGACCTGGCTCAACGGGATGTCAAAGCGTGAAATGGTACGTACTTAACCTCTGCACTTCTGAAACAGCACAGAAAGATCCTGCGAAAAAGAAATCAACACAGTCCTTTCCTTGTTAGCTTTCAGGAATGCAGGAAGGAAAGTTTGCACACTGCTACCCTCAAATTTATTTAAATAACTACACAGCTCAGTTGTTCTCCTTTCTTGCCATCTTCTGGTTCTTTGAAGACCCCCCCCCCCCCCTCCGCTTGTCGTGACGGCTTGCAGGTTGTGCAGCCAGTGCAGGAAGCTTTTATCTACTCTTAACTTGCACTGCATGCACCCTGCCCTGTCTCCTGGCCATTTCCCTCTGGCATCCAAGGTCTCGGGCTTAGCAACATTGTACTGGATCTAGAAAACCAACATTCTGATCTGGCAGGATAAATCAGAGTCATCGTCAACCTTGGCAATACCTTCCATACCCAAGGCAAGTCTGGGGAGTTTCACTTGCATGACAATTTGACACCTATAGGAAAAGTATTACTCTATTAGCTGTCATTGCCAAAAATCCTGAGTTTTTTTAATGGGAAACAGGATTACATCTTTCAAAAGCTGCTATTGTTTCAAGGAAAACCTCCCTGCACTTCACATTGTCCCTGGGAGTGCTGTGATGTTTCCAGCTGGAGCCCAAGGGCTGCTCAGACCCTAGGGAAAGCCAAATATGAAGCAAATCAGTTCAAACTCTGTGCCCTTTATTGCTTCCTTATGACACTTAATAATCCCTCCCCACACTCATGTCTCATCTCTGCTTGCCCTCCCATACTGCACAGTTCCTAGAAGCATTTGGTCTTGCCTTCCCTCTGCTGTGCGGAGCAGCCTGAAGGCCCAGGAGCAGAAAAGTGCTATCACAATGGGCTGGAGCCCGAGGTTCAGCTTCCAGCCCTCAGACAGCCTCAGTGCCCCTCTCCAGCTCAGTTGGAAAGCTGCAGCTCAAATTTCAGCCTATGTTAAGTCACCGCTCAGCTCTGCTCCTTCGCCAAAGAGAGGGAAGCCAGGAGAGCCTTTTTCTAAAGCAAAATCTTTGGGGGGTGGGGGGGGGGGGGGGGGGGAGAAGGGTGGAAGAAGGAAGTGAAAACACATGGAGATGGGTTTTGTGCATCAGATAGAGCAAAGAAAGGCACAGGCAACTTTTCAAACACACCAGAATGGCTTAGCGTGATTTGTAACCAAGAGCAGGGTTAAATAAACAGGTCCTACGGCAAACAGCAAACTTTTTTTGGGGTGGGGAAGAGACAATTAAGGCAGCAGGACCTGCTTGGAGATTTCTGCAGAAGACCGAGGCATTCATATCCTTTTGTACTGCAGAGCTACCAACATGAACTTCTGACACCAGCATCTCATTAAGGGGAGACAAAGACCTAACACGGGCTCTACTGCCTGCACGCCACTGCCCCACATCACAACCTGCAAACGTGACACCCAACCAGTGCTCCCGTGCTGACTGCAGCTACAGAGCGCCTGACCCCACATACCATGCTGGCACTCATCCATCTTCCCAAACACGTTTATAATTGGCTGCAACTCTGTTGCACAAGAGTAAGGACAGCAGACACATGCTCAGAACAGCCAGGAGAGATGCCTTCCTCATTTTATTTTTTTCCTTTTTAGCACATTAGGGTATCCCCTCTTAAGCCTGCCAGGCTAAGCATGAAGAATCAAAACCTTGTTGCTAATTAACATATTTTCAGGTCCCACCAGCCTCCCTGGCCCAGGAATATGGGCCCCAGGAATATGGGCCAGTCTATATCAATGAGACCTTAAGTAACCAAATTTTCAAAGACTCAACGGCAATGCAAGAGCTGGCAGGTTTGGAAAGGCACACATTAAAAAAATAAAGCATCCAGAACAGTGACAGTTTTTTCCTATTTAACAATGAGACATGCACTATGTTAATGCAGCAGCACCTTCCCTCCAGATCAGCACTCTGCAAAGTCTGCACCCATGGGAGCAGCTCCGCCCACCCTGAAATGCAGCCACTTCTGGGGGTGAAAGCCCCATCGCTGCAAGCCACTGGAGAAACCCACTAAATGCCAACTGAACACCAGAAACTTTCATGAGTAAATGGAACTGACATCTCATGCTCAGGACATTTACACAAGACAAGCCTTCCTGGATGGAAGAGGTTTCCTTACTGAAGAGCTCTTTTACACCACGCAGTTTCATTTGTTTGTATTACTACTATAAATGCTGAGGGAAAGGGGTCTGTTATTTGCAAAGAACTCTGTTTTGACCATTTCTTGACACAGCCGAATAGACATGACACGTCTACTGAAGCCATACTCACATTTGTTGCAACAGAGGTCCCAAACAGACGTTCCATGCAACATAATTTCTGTCTGCTGGCACCATTCCACACTGTTAAGCTCTGCTGTCCCTTCAGCCACAAATGCCCCAGGAGAGGCAGCAAGCTCTGCTCTATTATTGGAAGACTCCATGGAGCACATCCCCCACAAGCCAGTTACCTCCCCCTGAACTGAGTGAAGGGAATATTAAAACCCAGCAACTGTCTTCTGTTCAAACCAGATGGCATAAATAGCTGGAGAGCTACCAAACAAAGTATACATTCAATACTTCAGCATATCATGAAAGCCCCGTTAAGGAAGTGTGTGCATACATACACACCCACGTTCAGGGACCAGAGCAATGGCAGAAAGCACTCAACTAACTGCTCCAGTGCCTTAAGTACTTGGGACATCCACAGCATGAGCAGTGGCCAAACTTCCATGGCTTGTTCTGCTGAAATTATGAATTACAGTAGACAAACAAACCAAAAAACCTAGAGAAAGGCATGTCACATCCAGCTCACCGAGAGATGCTTTGAGTAAAAGAAAAAGCCACCAAGAACCCAACATTCTGAATGACACAAAAATAAAGAGCTACTCCCTGCCAAGGTTTGAAGCATTGTAGCTCAAATTCCAGCTCACTTACCTCGTCCATCTTTTCTGATATCGGAGTCTGGTCACCAGGCACCATTTCTTTAACCTCCAAGGTCTCGACTTTGGAGGCCCTGTTCAGCTGATCGATGGGAGTCATGCTGGCCTCTGATGTACCCCTGGAATTCTGATTCAAAGAAGCAGTCCCAGGGATGGGCTCATCATCATCAGAGTCAGGTAACGGTGTGGGACTGATGTCCTCCAGGCCCGTGCTGGAAGGGCGTGAGGAAGGTGTCTGAGCTCTGTAACCGGGCTGAGAGTTCGAACCGTACATTGGGATGGGAGAGAGCTGGGAGGAGGAAGAGGAAATAGGGCTACCTTCCATTCGGACTTCATTATCTGAGTCATGCTCATTAAGAAAAGGTAACTTTGTTCTCTGTTCTTTTAAGAGCATCTCAATCCTCGAGTCTAAACTATTATGCTGCATTTCAGACTCCATGGTGGGGGTGCCAGGGGTCTCACTCCTCTCAGGGGTCTGAGAGAAGGATGGTGCGCTCGGCTCAGGAGCAGAGTTTGAATCTGGTAAGGGTGGAGGTTCCTCTGGTTTCTCCTTCACTGGAGCAAAATCGGTGCTGGTGGCAGCACTGCCTTCTACGACCATCTCAGCGGGAGGCGGTGCAGGTCTTCGGTATTCCGCTTCCCTGGAAGTTTGGGCAAACGGCTGCTCCTCAGACTGGGCAAATACGGCTGGTGCTTGGTAAGGAGAGAAGGCAGACTTGTAACTCGAAGAACTTGAGTGGCTCAGGGGAGGAGTGTGAGAGAACTGAACTGGCTCCTGCTGATGGGATTTGAACGTACTGAACTGATGCTCTGTCCCACGGAAAACACCAGGAGAATTATGAACATAGTGATGTCCTCCCGGTCGACGGTTGTAGGCATCCGTAAATTTTGTTTCATGTCTCCTGTGTTTGTACCCACTGTCCTGCCCAAAGTGGTACACTGGTGTCGTCTGACGGCTGGAATACGTGGAATCCTGGGAAAACGGCGTCCCTAACCGTGGGGTGTGGGGAGTTCCCTGGGACTGCGGGGTGAATTGACTGAACGAGTTTGGGGTGTCCTGCCGACAGCTGGAATAGGCTGTGTCGTGGGAAAACGGTGTGCTGCTGTTTGGGGTGACAGATGATCCTGCAGAGGAAAGGTTACTGTCCTTCAAGCGCTTCAGAGAATCTGTCAACTATACAAACAGAAAAGAGAAAAGCACATAAACTCACACTTTTTAGATGCTATTTGTCTAATCCACCTGGCTTTCTGAGGACTACTCTGGGAGTTTGCACTGATTTCCATGACAAAAAAAATTGTTTAGAGCATCCTTGAAAACACAAACCATTATCCATTAGGAACTATTCCCCTTGATTTGAAAATGGCAAGCAAAGAGAGGGACTCTAAGAGGAGGAGGAAGGAAGCTGACGAAATAGTATTCTTCATAAGCTCTATCTGAGAGCATCAGGTGAACAGCAGACTTGCATAAATACTTTCAGTTGTAAGAATTAAAATTTCTATTTGTACATCTTGTCTAAATTGCAAACAGAGAAGAAAATGACAAAATCCTGCACAACAATGAGAAAACTCAAGAACGTTTCTGAGATATGATCAAATTAACTTTTTTTGCAAACAAATCCAAACATCCAAATCAGCAAACAGCAAACCTGCAATCAAACCTTTACATCAAGCCCATAGGTGAAAGCGGAGGCCTGCTGGAGGCAATATGCCTTTCACTGGTTAAGGAGCTGCACCCCACTAACCTTGCTACAAAACACTTGTCTGAAACAATGAAGAAGAAGGCTACAGGTGTAAAAGACTGAGAAAGTTCCCAGCTGCTAAAAATAGGTTTTAAACCCCTCCATCAAGACAATGCTCAGGTACAGTGCTACTGAATACGGCGTTTGAAAACTGAAACCCTACAGTTCTGCAGAGCAACCAAGTAATTGCTCTGCAATTGACTTCACAGGCGCATCCAGGGGGTTTCTAGGAGAAGCTCTGCTCCCACTCAGACACTGCTGAGTCATAACAGTGCCCTGCTAAACATCAGCGCCAGAATCAATTTTCCATAAAGCAAAGCAAGAGCTTCACCATGAGTCCTCCTGGTAGAAGGAGGCAGGGCTGACTGAGCTCCAGCTCCCCAGCAGCACACCACGTCCCAGTGGTCAGACCACAGAGTAGCTGCTGCTTTCCCACACACAGGTAGGTAAAGGGATCCTTCCCATGATCTGCTCATCACATGCCAGCACCACTAAACCCACCCTAAGCTTACACCTGCCTGCTACACTCATGCATTTCATCCACTTACTTATGCAGACTCCACTCCTAGTGTGATCCTTTGTCAAGACCATGGACATTAGGGTTTTTCAAATAATTGGGATATTTATATTCAATTCACAGCTATTAAGCTGTCCTGAAGACATCTGATTACAAAATTAATGAAATTATGGCATTCCAGGAAGTCATAAGAGCACAAAGAGGTTGAGAGGAAAACTTTATACTCAGAAGCTCCAAAAATCTCTTTCAAAACTTGATGCCTTGAAGTGAGTTTTTAAGCTACGGTCAGAGCCAAAGGACATTGAGAAGAACTAAGGGGGCTGAGGAACCCACACCAACAGGCTTTGTTTCCTTTTGCAGCCCCCAATGCAATGGGGTTTGCAGAGGTGCAGTTACCTGGACAAACCCATATAGAGATTTGTTCCCTAAATACTGAGAAAACCCTGGGAGCCCTCCGGTATTTTGCTGACTGCTTTTTTTAAAAACTGATACCAATGATTAATTAAGATTCTGGTGAATTAATGCCACTACTCAAGATCTGATGTTTCTCCTCTTTTAGCTGAAGAATATATGGGCTAAGAATTACATACTGCAGATGCTAGGCCAAATGTAGCACTGTAAATCACTCCTTCTGTCTTCAAGGGAATAAAGTCAGGGACAGACCTGATCCCATCATCCTCTTAACTGCTGGAATTTTTAGCATTAATAGGGCACATACTGTTGGTTCTATAGATATTTTTCATTCAAAAAGACAAACAACACGTACCACTATGCAAATGCGGGCATACAAATCAGCCACATGCACTGCATTCACAGTTACATCTCCTGTGGCAATATGATCAAGGTGTATTTAAATGTAGATTAGTAACATGCACTCAAACTATGACTGGACAGAAAGAAACAAAGCTGAACTAAAAGTCTTAAAAAGCAAAGTTCAGTGAAGAGTTTGTTTGAAACTCTGTAGAAGCTACTCTTAAACAAAAACCAAGCAAACCATACCTGGAGGGTTTCATTCACAGTTGGTGATGAGTCCTGTTCAGTGCCTACAGGCAGGGTCTGAGGAGTGTAAAGACCATTAACGAGCAGTTCGTAGAATCGCATGCGGGTTTCGCCTGCACAAACCACAATAGAAGAGTTTTAAAAACCAAAATAATATGGCCTATGTAAAAATATGCATTCCTTATGTTTGCTAACACTCCCAGCCTGTTGCATCCCTGCAACAGAGGAGCAAGCAACACCTCTGAGTTTTGTCTGTAGAGATCATCTCTAAATAATCTGCGAGGCCAAGTGAAGTCAGACACTCCTTTTCCAAGCCAAGACAAAGAGAGATTTCCCAAATCCTTTTTCCTCTTCTCAGTCTGCTTGGCAGCTCTACTCCTTACCACGCTCTCTGGAGAGCAGCAGTTTCCCTCCTCTCCAAAGTGCCAAGCAAATAGTTTGCAGATTTAAGAAGTGAAACTCTGACCGAAGGGACAAGCCTCTGCCAACACCCAGAGCTCTCCAGAATGCTCTGCTAACACACCTTGCTGTCAGAAACTGGCTGCTGTAAATGCAAACAAGGTGCTTGGGAATGCCGAGGACAAAACCAATAGCACTGCCTTCCAAAAAGACACTGATATTTGTTTTCCTTAGTTCAAGGTGTGTGCTCGATAGCATATTTCAAAGAATAAAAGATAGAGAACCAAAATGCCTCCCCCATCTTGCTACTGATAGCCTTTTCATTACTAAATCTCTGAATTCTAGAGAAGACATAGTTTGTTAATATTTGATTTTTCGTTATTTTGTAGTTTAGTAACCCAAACCTTCTTATTTTGCAGCCTGTAAGAAACTTGTCACCCACTTTTAAAGGAACAGAATCAGACACCAAGACTGTCTGACTTTTGCTCTGGAAGATAAAGAACACATACAGAAATGGAAGGGCCAGCACCTGAGCTTGGTGTACAGGCATATCCCCTAAAATAGGACAACATTTCTAAAGGAAAGGTCCTGCAGGAGCAAATTCCATGCTCCTTGAGAATCACTGTGCAATTCAAAAGCAAAGCATCCATAGCCTGATTCTGCACATGGAAAGGACTGATTTATTTTGAATAAACACTGCAGATGAAGTTATTCAATTCTGAGATTTCATTTCATAAAGCCTTGAGCCACATTATCAAGTATGTAAAGTGTTCAACTGAAGTCATAACAAAAACCCATCTCTTCAAGACAAAGCCTAAGATGCTTGGAATCATTAACACTTGCACATCCCCAGGAAACCACAGCACTGTGGATACAGAATTGTTGGGTTTACTTTAAAACTGTTTTTAAAAGAAATGTAAAATAATTGTTAGAAAGTTTCATATTTCCTCTTGGAAAACTTAACACTTTCATTTTCAAGGAGTTTTGTGTGTAATGATTCTTAGCTATTTCTCTAAGGTCAGGCCATTATTATGTCCATTTTGCATTGAGGCAGAGAACGTGCTTTAAACCAGCTCACCTTAGATAAGGGAACTGAGTTATTAGTTCCAGATTCCCAAGCCTGTGCACAGGCCAGATAGACAAAACATTTTTGCTGCTAATATTTATTTTACAAATGTACAGACACATACATATGAAGAATAACCTAAACCTGCTAATGCTACCTTAGGAATAATACTTTTACTGGACTCTCTTGGATTACAAAACATTTACAGTGGTACTCTTTTAGAATGGAATCGATGCAGCTGTGTAAAAAAAAAAAAAAGAAAGAAAAAGAAACACTGGAAGTACTGAGATGGCAAACAAAATAAAAACACAATTTAAAATGAAGATTCTGATGTTCTCTCCCAAGAAAGAGGAGCATTAAAAGTCAGCTGTTTGTACAAGACTTGCAGAGTAGTTTATGAACGGAGGAAAATCAGGAGGAATGCAGTGCAATCAGCATGTTTAAACACCTGTCATTAAGACATCCACTACTTATGAGCCTGCTTTAGCTTACATTACTAGAATTACAAATGGTTAATTCTTTTTAAAAATGTAATTTACCTTTCAATTTCAAAGTAAGCAGGGGAAAGAGCCTGCCTGTAAATATCAGTGATAACAGAATGTCAAAGCATATATATATAAGACAATGTTAGCTTACAAGAGAAAGCATGAGCTACTACTGTGATTTTGTTTCTGCTGGGGATCCATAATGTCAATTAAGGTCTTACTATACCCTCTAACCACGTGTGGCATGCCAACTGCTGTACAGATTGCACACTAAATTGTTGAAGCCTTTCAATACAGAACAAATGCATCAGCAATGCACTTCTTTTTTCTCTTTTCTAAGAAAACGGTGCTAACAATGCCCTCTTCCCAATGAAGGGTGCAACAAACCAGCTTTAAACTAGAAATGTAACATTTGCAAGGCAGAACTCCAAGAGACAGCTGATTTACACTGAGGTTGCTACACATCTTCAGCCTTAGACAATGGTTAAGATTTGGGTACATTTTAGCAAAGTCCTTCACTGACTGTGAAGGAAAAGAGAAAGCAATAAGATGCAATGTTTCCACACCACCAGGTTTATGGGACTCCTCAAGCCCAGGGGTGGATCTGGGAGCTGGCTGGGACACAGGGGTCTGGCTGCTTTAAGACAGCCTCTCACTTGCACACACACTTGCATGCACACTCACGCTGTCAAGTGCTGGGCATGCTTGTGCTGCCAGCCTGGAGTTTGCTGCTAAGCATCAATGAAATGCCAGGCACGCAGCGGCCAGCACCCACAGCCAGAATCCCCACATCAGAGCACCAGGAGCACAAAGTCTGTACAAAAATCCAAGCACCCCAAGCTGTGGGGAGATGGCAGCCCAGTGATGAGGCTGAGCACAGCCAGGACCCTGTGGACAGGGCAGGATGGCAGCATTTTGCAAATTACAGGGCTGTCTCCTAGCAACAGACAACACATTGTGCTCCATGTGACTTGCAAAGGACCCAAAACGCAACACACACGCAAGGGGAAAGGAGCTCCCTTCATACTCATAACACCAAGCTCTCGGGGCTGCAGCAGGGTCTGCTTTAGCAGGGGAAAAGCACGGGTGCTGCCAGCCACCAACACGAGGCCAAACCGAGCCCCTCACCTTTTGTATCCAGCTCCACGTGGATGATGTTGCCCATGACAGAGGTGTTGTGAAGGTGCTGGACAGCCTCCCGGGCACCTTTGACAGTGGCAAAAATCACTTTGGCAATGCCGAGGTGCTTCTTGTTCTTGGGGTTGTAAAGAATTTCCACCTCTTCCACTTCACCATATTTCTTGCACATGTCGGTTAAAAAGTTTTCGCGAATGTTGTCATTCAGCTTGGCAAAGGTGACCTGCTTGGGAGGCACTGGCCCCACGTAAAACTCATCAATCTGGAAGCAGGCACAAGGGAAGGGAAGGGAATACAAATAATCGGCATCTTTAGAGAGCAGAGAGAAGAGCACTGGGAAGGCACGGGAAGGAGAGGGTTAAAGCCTCCTGCAAACTTCAGGGACAGAAAACAGCCTCTGAGGAAGAGCCCGGCCACGCACTGAAATAGCTCCATCCCTGAATACGGAGCAGTGCTGTCAGCAGGCCACCCCCCCCCATGCTGCCTCCCACCTGAGGGAAGCCCCAGACACAGCTAAGAGCTCCCAGCCACCTCACGTTAGGCAGCTGCACTGATGGCTCGTGGTCTTTATGGAACAGGATTATTGTGAAACAGTTTGCCAAATAATAATGTTAATAGGAATGGGACTGTCATTTAAATGGTTCATTAAACTGTTGGGAACTCGGGCTACGCTCCCGGGTAAACAAGAATACAAAGCTACATCTGAAAGTCAGGGGCGGTACCTTGAATTTGGGGACAGACAGCTCCAACTCCTTCGTTTTGGTCCATATTCGCCCTATTCTGGGATCCCTGACACAATCCACAGGAGCGATTCCCGAGTTCTGGGAGGAGAAGAAAAAGCACAAAAGCGACGATAACAGCATTTGGAATTTAAGGCAGAAATAAAACAAAAACATAAACCCTGAGGAAGCAGGGGCTGTCTCAAGGGAAGAGAAACACATACACACATACACACACACACGTGTCAAATTGCAATACTGCTGGGAAATGCACACAGATTGGAAACACAGAAAGAAAGCTGCAGGTTGGGGCTCAGTGCTGGGCTCCTGACAGCTGAATGCACAGTGTCAGGTGGCCCTCACTCCGGGGGCTGCCCCCAGACCCCCCCCAGCACAGAGGGATCTGCTACCTAGAGGGACCCCAGCCCCAAAACAGGAGGGGTGCAGGACAGGGGGGGGCACGGTACAGCGGGGGGAAATCCAGACTCCCCCCCCACTCACCGGCATACTGAAATGTTGCCCATCGTAGCGGTAGAGTTTGTGCTGTCCTTTTTTCAGAGCCGGGTCAATAATCAACTTGTAACTTCTCCAATGGTGATTTCTTTTCTCGACAGAAGTGCTGGCTTGGGTGCTGTTCTCCATTCCGTTGATCCAACCTGGGCAAGGGGGAGCGGAGAGGGGAAAGACAAAACACACGGAAAAGCATGAAGTTAAAAAAAAAAAAAAAACCCAAAAAAAAGCCCCTTTTTTTTTTTTTTTTTTTTTTTTTTTTTTTAAAGCGAGCCCCACACCCCGGCGGGGAGGAAATCCACCACGAAGCAAACCCTAAAATGGGGGGGATCGCCAGCTGAGTCCCCCCCTCCACCCCAGCAAGACAAGAGAAGAGAGAAGGAGGAAAAAAAGACCCAGTCTCACTTGAACTCTGCTTTTTGCCATGATCTTCAGGGTGCTTGGCTTTTTCCCCCGCCTTGATCTCTCGGAAAGACATCGCGCTCGGCGGCCGATCGTCTCCGGGCGGCGAAAGGCGAGCTCCCCGTCTCACATGGGGCCGGTTACCGGCGCGGGCTGCCCGCCAGGCTCCTGCCTCCCGTTTTCGCGAGCCACCACATATTGTGTGTGCTCGCTGCTGGCGGCGGCGGCCTCCCACAATACACCGCTGCGAGCGCCGCGAACGCCTAACCGCCCTCCGCCGCCTGCACATTCACGGCGGCCGCAGCGCGCAGCCCCCGGCCCGCGGCCGCCCCACCGCCGCCCCAGCGCCGCCGAGCGCCGCGGCATGGGCCGCTGTCGGGCTGCGGGTATTTTTTCCCCTCCCCGCCCCGGGTTTAAGGCCGTCAAAGGAGGAGTGTGGAATCTGCCCGCTGCGTTTACCTTAGCGCAAAGTGTTTCTAAACAAGATGGACCTAGAGGTGGGACAAGTTTTTGGGGGGAAGCACTCGGGGGAAATTCCGACACCCCCTCCAAAACACAGCCCGCTCCCAGGGCCCGGAGGCCGCGGGTGGAGCGCAGCAGCACCGCACTGTTTGCGGGGGGAGGGGAAAAAAAGAAAAAAAAAGGAGGGGGGGGGCGGACGGGAGGGGGGGGGGGGGGTAGTTTTGCTTATTAAAGGTCCGGGCCCGGCGGCAGCCAATCAGCGGGGAGCTTCCATTTTGTTTTAGGTATTAAAGGCCGCGCGGTGCGGTCCCCCCGCCGGTTGTCGGGGCGCGGAGCCGGGCGGGTGCGGCGGGCGCATGGCGCGGGCGCGGCTGCCGGCGGGCGCGGGGCCGCAGCTCGGCCGCGGTCGGGCAATTGGCTGGTTAAAGGCAGCGGGCGGCCGCAGCCAATCGGCGCGCGGCTTGCATTTGGCTTGAGTTATTAGACGGCGATCTAAAAACATCCTTCAGCAGACAGCTAAGGAGAGGCCGAGAGACCAGGCGGCCATCTTTCTGCAATGGAACGCAATGGCCAAGTGGGCTTTTCTTTGTTCCAAAAGGGGATCCTCCATGTGAATCCACTCCGTCCACTGGCAGGAGCGCCCGGGGGGGTGTTAATTCTGGCAAAGGACTCACAGAAGAAGGAAGATTTTAAAAAGATTTCGGATTTTTCCCTTATGATTCGGGATCCATCTTTGTCTTGTGTAACTAGGTCATGGCACACCCTATGTCAGCAGTAACAATTTTGAATGCAAAAACAGAGTAAATACATAATTTTTTTTCTGTCGTTGCTCGGTTTTGGGGGTTTTTAAAGCTTGATAGAGCTCTGTGATGACTGCACAATAAATTTTAGGAGGTATTTCCTGTGTTAAACACCTAATTCCTGGCCATTGTTATTAACTCCTCTCGTGCTTGAAGGTAATGTTTTAACTATAGACATAGGAGTACTGATTTCTGGCAGGAAAAAAAAAAAGCAATTTTAAGATTTTTCTTTTATGTTGTAAGTACCCACTCCATTCTGTCCTTGCTAAGTGTAGTTTTCAATGTTAATGTTACCGAAGTGGTCCTTATTTCTAAGCCTTGCATGTCTATGTTCTTGTCTGTTGCTCTAAACCAACTGATGCTTTTGGAATATTTAACTTAGAAAGCAAGTTATTTTAGCTCAAAACTGCCTGAGGCTGTTTACCACCAGTGAATGCTGCCCAGGTCTCCAGGAGAACACTTTTTGTGCCGTGTGCTCTGTGGAAAAGCACTGCGCGTCCTTTTTCTGTGTGATCTGCATCGAGCTCAGCCTTGAGCAGGACTCCTCGCTGTGTACGGTCGTTCAGCAGAGCTGCACAACGCTTCCTATAGATTCTATACATCGCTTTTTGTTGCCTTGTTTTTTTTTTTGTTGTTTTTTTTTTGGTGGTTTTTTTTTTGGTCGTTGTTTTTTTTTTGGTGTTTCTTTCATGCTAAGCCACAGCCATCCAAAGCTCCGTAACCGTCTCACCATGATCTGCTTTGCCTTGCAAACTGTACGGGAGACGTGGTGATACAGATCAGTTATCTATAGCCGTATTTAAAAACAAAGCCAAAACAAACAAACAAACAAAAAAAGCGTAACAACATAACAACATCACCTTCAGAGCTGCATTCAACTATGGTGCGTGGTGAGTACACCCTTCTGCCCTCAGAGGAACATATGGACCAGGCCCGTGTTACTGTCCTGGGCGAGGGATCCTAAGGGTTGTCCTGGCGGTCTCCTTCTCCTCAGACATGTCTACAAGACCTCAGGAAGGTCCTGTTTTCAAGGATTTCTTTCTGTATGGTAGTCTGCAGAACTGTCCTTTTTCTGTGTGCGTGCGTGTGGTCGTTTGGTTATTTTTTTTGTTCCGTGAATCCATGGCAGAGGCACGAAAGGGGGGGGGGGGGAATGTCTGCCTGCAGACTGAGGACTGCAGTTGGTTTTAAAAGAGGCGAAAAGGCGGTAGTAGGGTTCCCTTACATGTTTATCCGTCTAATTACAGCAGATGGAGGAGAAAAAAAAAGCAAACGACAAGAGAGAAGGGGGGGGTGGTGAGTCGTAATGGCGGATGTCTCACTGAAAAGTACTGTAAAATCCTTCATACCGAGGCAGCGAGGTGGAGAGAGGGGGGAAATATGAGGTCTGGAAGTAAATCCGGAGTGAGGGAACTGCCTTCCCAATGAGGGACCCTCTGCCGCCTGAGCGCTACAGCTGGAGAGAGCCGTGACGCAGCTGGTAATTCACAGCGCTTGTGCTTTAGTGCGGCCACCCAGCCCACGAAATGGCCTCCCCGCCGAAGTCTGGTGCTTTTATTGTGTGAAAGCCTGTGGAGAAACTGCGTCCCGTGCGCCGGGAAGGGCGGCTGATGGCTGGCAGGGCGCTCCGTCTCGCGCTCGGCGTTGTGTGAGGGCGGCCGCCATGATGGCCGCTTCTTCAGCGCCGCGTTCTCCTCAGCGCCGGGTCCCCCACCGCCTCCCGACGCTCCGCGTCCCGATCACTGCAGGGAAACGGCTTTTTTTTATTCCCCCACCCCCTTTTTTTCCCCTTTCTTTCTCTTTTTTTTTTTTTTTTCCTTCTTTCCCCTTCCCCCATCGCTTTGTGACGGGTGGTGGAAGGAGAAAGAGAGCAGGGAGCGGCGCACAAGATGGCGGCGGCGGGGAGCGCCCTGCGGCAGCGGGCGGCGCGGGGCTGGCGGGGCTCCAGGAGGGGGGAGGGGGTGGGGGGGGAGGACAAAGGCAGCGCGCATCCTGCGGGCTGGGCACCTATAAATAACGCAGCCCGCCCCTCAGCCTTCCTCCAGCCGGTTTTATAAATACCAAAGGCTGAAAGCAGTCTAAATGCAGAGGGAGGAGAAAAAAAAAAAGAGGAACAAACACCACCCCCCCCCAACTGTAAAATGGGGGCTGGGAGGGGGGGGAAAGAAGGCAAGCTAATGAGCCGTTGGAGTCAACGTGCCGGGGGAGCGCTCCCCGCCGCCGTCACATGGCTCCGCGCCGCTTTCCTCCTTCTGCCCCCACCGCCGGGGCGGCAGAGCGGCGGCCGCCTCCGCCCGCCGTGGCCGCGAATGGTGGGGAGGAGCCCCGCGGCCTCCCCGGCCCTCAGCCTCGGGCCCCGCCGAGCTGCTCCCTCAAATCAGATAGCAAAGCCCACCTAGAGGGGTGCCTGGGCCGGGCCGTGCAGCCCAGCGGTGGGAGGGATGAGGTAAGTGCTGCCCGGGTCCAGTCGCGCTGCCGGGTCGCTACGGCAGCGCTGAGCTGCCCTGCGAAGGAGCTGCTGTGGCAACAACGTCAGGTTATGCTCGTTTCTTCATTTTTATTGTTACTTGTTCCTTCTTCCTTTCATCCCCGTCCCCTTTTTGGTCTTGAAGCTGTTGCCCACACAACACAGAACACATTTCCAAAGGAAAAAAAAAAAAAAAAAAAAGGAAAAATGCGAGGCTGGCTCCATGCCTGCGCCCTGCCCCGCCAGCAGCCATGATGGGAGCACTGCTGGAGGAGCGCCTTCTGCCCTCACATGGAAGAGACGGCGGCGTTGGTTAAAGCAGGCAGCGATACAGTGCTCCTCTGCCGCTCCCGGGAACGTGGGACGCCTCCTGGAGCGGGACGCGATGGCCGGAGTGGTGCTGAGCCGTCCTGGGCTCTGCAGGGTTCTTAGAGCTGTGCTGCAATATTTCAGTCGCTTGCATCATCATGAGTTAAATTAGCATGCGAAGCCATTAAAGAATTGGCTGATTGAAACAGCACCGGCCATGAGCTTCCCTGGATTTTAAGCTGATGTTTAAATAGATCTGTGGATCTTAACGTCTCTTATTTTAAACCTCAATTTTGGTCTGCTCAACCCCGAAGCAAACTAGCTGTGCCTAACGCAGCGCAGGCTTCGAAACAATCCAGCCAGCCCGTAATACCGTGGGAGCTCAGACAGCTTTGTCTGCACTCGCACCTCTCTGCACGTCTCCGCAGGACCGTGACTGCTGCTGTGCGCAATCCATCACCGCTTGGACGGTGCTGCAACACCCGGCTGCTCCTCAGCACACAGCAGGGCCCACACCGGCCAAACCCCACGGGGTAAAGCAGAGCCAGCGCTGTGCGTGGGTCCTCAGTGCTTCTGGAAATGGCTGTTGTAAGTCTGAACCGAAAATTTCTGTACGTTTGTAGGGTTTCTAAATGACTGTAATGTTCAGCGTTGTTGAAAAGCAACCGAGGCGGTTGAGACCGGTTGCGCTCCCTGGAGTGGGTGGTTTAATGGTTGAACCTCCTATTTGAAAAGAGAAGCGTTCTGGTACAGTGTGCTTAAAGAACACAGAGGTCAGAGCAGACTTCCAGCCTCGGGTTAGGCTGACCCTGGTTTGCTGCCCGAGCCTCTTCAGAGAAAGAAAGAGATCTTTCAGGGGAAGGGAAACAGATTTTTTCCTCCAAATGGCCCGTGGTCACTCTATACACATTCTTAAAGCAGCGGGGTTTGTTCTTACCCACAGCGTCCTTCCCCTGTGTTGTTGAGTCAAAAACTCTGATGGTAATTATTTTAGTGCCTGTTATCAATAAGAAGTTGTTTAATTTCTTTGGCAGAGTGCTGTGACTAAAGCAAATTAGATTGAGAGGCAAAGTGAAATAACAAATATGCAGCCGCTCTGCCAAACAATGACTGGGACTGTTTACAACATTTTGTTGCAGACTGGTTTGTACACAGAATCCTTTCTGTTGAAGGTCTGCATGTCACAATCTGCTGCTTGTGCAAGCAGACTAGATTAGCAGATTATAAAGGACAAAAGGGACCTAGGTTTGTCTGGTTTGACTTCCTGTATGATGCAGGTCATAAAATATTTGGGAATGTGTTGCTTTTTTCTCTTTCAAGAGAATGTAACAGTAGCATACCTGTATCTTAGAGAAGAGATCATGGTTGTCATTTTTAAAATGGTCTCTGAGAATAAAGTAAGAACTGGCAGACTGTTTCCATGAAAATCTACCTGGTAGATGGAATGAAGATACCTTTTAAATTGAGCTTTGTCTGGCTTCTGCTTTCAGTTGCTGACGCTGCTGCACCTCGGTCTGCTCGAGCGAATGCTCCATTCCAGATCCTTGTCCCATGGAGCTGCGTACAGGCTGATATCCGCAGATTTAACGCTCCCATTACAGATTTGCAGAGCTCCCCCTCGGGTCCAAACTCACCAACCCTATAAATATTGCTTTTCTGCCTCCAGTTTTTCACCATTTGGATGAGGGCATCCAGAGCAGGGCGGAGCATTCAGCAGCGATCCCACCCGTGCCAGCAGTGTGCTGAGGTTTCTGTTACGCACCCAGGGATAACTCCCTGTGCTCAGCTGGTTTTCCTGCTCTGCTCCTAAAATGCCATCCAACTTGCTCCTCCCGTGGGACTGCATCTGTCTCTGAACAGCCTGACACTTGGCTCTTAAGGGCAGTCCTTAGGCAGCATCGCCGCTTGCAGTGGCCTTTATTTACACATCCTGCTGTTGCTCTTCCGTGTCACCCACAGACCTGACTGCTAAATATTTTATGTTTTCTTCCAGCTCATTGACAAAGACCATTTCTGTCTCTACTGTAGGAGTGTCCTGGTTCCAGGTGTGTGCCTCAGTTTTGTCAACACTGAGTCAGGAGATCTGATCTACGCCATCTCCCACCACACCCATCCACGGGAGGAAAGCCCAGTGCAGGAGCTGGCGGGGAGCCATGGGGCACACTGAAACGTGTGCCTGCTCTGTATCAGGCAGAGCCATTAGATAGTGTGGGGCCCAAACCAGGTAGTTACAGCACCCATAAAAGAAAGATAACAGCTGTAAGACGCAGCAGTGATAACTGTGTTTTCAGATATTCCTATTGGATGGATTTTATTCCATGTGATTATGTCGTCTTAATTTTATATTCTCATAATCGTGTAAATGCTTCACAGGGGTTGAAGTACAGCTCTCTTCTAGATGTTCCCTACTAATGATACTCGCATTTATCAGCTAACTTCAGTTTTTCTCTCAGCAGCTGAACTCACAAAACTGCTTCTCCTGTGGATTTGCAGACAAATCCCTGCAGAGTCCTTCCAGTTCTTTCCCTGTTTGGCTGGGCAAGGGGACAGCACTGCCCTTGGGGGGAGCTGAGACTACCTGCCTTTCCGCCAGGGCCCAGTGCTGCCCCTGCTGCACTCTGCTCTGCTGTTCCTTCCAGACCTAAACACGTTTGGGATTTCTTCCTCACTTCCCCACTGTCAAATTTGACTGAGGTTGGAGGAAGGAGGGGAAAAATGACTGAGAACTTACGGGCAACCAGGCTAAAAATATCAGAGGACTACTGAGCTGGAATATGCACTGGGCATTTGCCTGTTTGGTGTTTTCTGAGTTTGTTTGGGTTGTCTTTTTTTTGTGTGTGTGTGGTTTTGTTGTTTGTTTGTTTGTTTTCCCTATTTTTAACCATTTCCTAAGTATGGCACGTCATACAGGTAAGGAATTTCAGCCAAAATATGCACCTCCTGGCAGATTTTACCTGTATTCCAGCATGCTCTGTGGATACATGGGCTGTGTGTGCTGCATAATGATGGTGAACCACCGTTCTGCTGGGTGGTTGTGCCTGAGTACAAAGAGAGATACCTTTATATGGAACAGGGGAACAAACATTTCTTTTGTTTAAGATCCATACAAGTTTTGATGGACATGTTGGGCATTTGCCAGGACTGGCTTTTTTCTTTTCCTTTTAAACTACATCTGTTCATTTTATTTCTGGTACTATTATGACAAAGCCACCTCTGTAATATAGGTAGCTCGTGCTTTCAGAGATCTAATCATTCTTGAGCTTTTAAAGAATAAAAAAGCTGTTTCAACATCTGAATTGCAGAATGTTTTGTGTCGCTGCTTGCCATTGAAATGGAGCTACTATTGAAATGCTGTGATCCCATCAGCATGTACAACTCATTATTGTTTACAGTACTTTCAGGCTTAAAAAATCATTAAATCAAGAAGGTTGGCAATTCTAATCAACATTCTAAAACTGTCAGATTGCTGGACATATCTGACATTCACTGGGCTTGCATCAAAAGGACATGAATATAGAGTTAAGTAATCTGAAAGGATATTTATGCATTAAAATACCTATGTGCCTGGACACCTATCATTAAACAGCTTAGAAGTGGTGGTAGCTGGAGACCCGTAAGCCTTTTGAACAAACGCAGCACACAGAGGGAACATTCTCATTACAAGTGATGGAACATAAAATATTACAGCCGGAAAAGTGATGACAAAGATCAAATTGAATGAGTTCAGCTTACAGATTGGAGCATTTTCCTCTAACTGGCACAATGCAAACAACCTATGGCACAAAAGAAAGACAGTTTTGCCCTTGACCTTGCTGCTGTTGCTGCCATATCTGCAGTCAAGAATCCTCATCTTGATTTATTTTTGTCAGGACAGCTGGGAGTGCCCCAGCTGCTCCACTAAGCCGTGGTTTTCAGCCGAGTGGGCCAGAACGTGCAGAATTAAGCAAATGCTGCACTGTCCCTTGCCTTTCTGTGGGGCTGCACAGCAGCAGCTCCCAGTTGCTAAGCAGCTGCGGAGCCGTCCTTGCCTTCGCTACCAATCAGCTGTGCAAGGGGAGAAGCACTGTTTCCCCTTGATCGGCAGAGAGGAGCTGGCAGCATGAAAGCATGAGCAGTGGCCATAGCAGAATTGTTTCTTTGCTGGCTGGCTGCTGACCCCCTGGCAAAAACATCGGTGTGAAGCAAAGGGACGCTCGACGGACCAGGAGCCAAGGGAAGGACGGAGAGCCAGCATATGTGCACAGCAGAGGTTACAAAGGCAGCAGATCATAGCAGAGCAGGGGGCACATGCTGAGGAGAAAGAAATGGGAGAGAGGCCAAAGGCACAGTTCAGAATAAAAAACCCCAGGAGAAGAGTGCGGCATATGGAGGGGAGAAATAAAGCAGAACTGGCACAGCCTGTGAATAATTGAATAGAAAACACAGGAGGAGAGGAAAGGAGCTTGATTCATTACTGCCCTTCGCTGTGTGGAGACGGCTACACCCGGGAAAAGGAGGTGTGGAACACAACAGCATCTTTCATGTTTCTCAGTGGACTGTAGGTTTTACATTCCAACCCCTGCCATTTGCAGCTTTCTCACTGGACAGCCCAGCCCCTACCTTTTGTTTAGATTTGATTCCTGCAGGCTCTACACTTATCTGCCCCTTGATTCTAATTTCTTTTCATACTTGCTTTAGCTTTTCTGTGATTTTTTTTTTTCAAGGCAAGTCTTAACTCTAAATACCTTTTCTGTGCATTTGTTCTAATCTTCAGGAAAGGAGGCCATTGCAAATCCTGAGCTGAAGTTGGTTTCCACAGCATCCACAACACCACTGCTGCTGTTTTCCCCCTCTCCTCCAGCAGCAGCCGATGCAGAGCAGTGCTCGCTCCATCCCTGGCACGCTGGCTTGCCTTTTCCCTGCAGACCAGCCAGCCATTTGGGAAGATGCTGCTCTCAGCATCTAATGAGTAGTTCCTGTGGCATGAAATTATTACCAACTCTTCCTGTATTGCATAAGAGGTGTAAAAAACTGTCACAAACATCTTCAGGGTTATTGTGATCAAAAGAGAATGCAGTCCCACCGCTGTTCAGCTGCCCGCATGAAAAAAATACTTGATGGTCTCAGCACGTAATGTGCAATTGGCTGCCAGGTGGAAAGGACGTCTGCGTTCCTCTCTCTGCATCCTCCAGGCACTCTCAAGTGGCACATTTCTATGGGAATGTAGGGGAGAGGAACCAAAGCCTGTACAGCTGTTGCCTTATCTGTCCAGGCCTCAGGATGAGCATGCTTTTCCCCAGGTTCAGAATCAAGTCCTAAAAGGAAATTAAGGTCCCCACACAGTCCTACAGTGGGAAGGGTTTGCTACAGGTCATTTGTGTGCATGACTATGACAAGCCAATAAAAAACTTGACAGACACACCTCTGGATGTGTTTCATACTTAGAAAATTTCATCTTAGATCTCTGACTTGGAGTGATGCTGATTTTGCATCCATTTGTCTGGAATCTTTGAACAGGCACAGCCTACACTATTGTGATACTGAGGATCACTAAGGGCCTGGGGGCACTGACACTTTCCAGGTAGCTTCAGGTGCATGTCACAAAGGGGCATTTTGTGCACGACAGGAGCCCTAAGTTTAATTAGAATCTGCCTGCCTTAAAAATCCAGAGCTGCTATGTTAATCCCAGTAAGCAACTGGGAATTTCACGGTGTGCCTACTGTGACAATGCAAGACAGGAAGGATGAAGCCTGTGTAGGAAGAGAGAAATGCACAGGAAATGCTATCAGGGGCAGCAGGACGACATAATTAGAATTGAGAGCATTTCTCTGCCCCCTGAGTCACTCAGTAGCCTGCTCTGAGCCTTGCTGGTTCTTTGTGAGGTCTGCTCTCAGCTTGGCTCAGGCTGCTCTGTACTTTGCTCAAGGACGCTCACACGTGTCACAAACCTCTGGTTCTCCACGCATGAGCTTCCATCCAGATACCAGCAAAGCTGCTCAGCTCTTCCCGTGTATGTAGCACCCAGCAGAGGCAGGCAGAAGTTATGGTGTCTCCCATCAGAAGATGAGCAGAGGATTCCATCTTCTCTTTAGTCTGTGGTTGCTGCCCTCCCCAGGAAGTTTGTACTAGCTGTGGCTGTACCAGCGAGGTGTGACAACACACACTGGGCACATGGATGTTGGTGCCATACACTACTCAGCAAACACCTGCCTTTATTTCGTACACAGCCCTTCTTCTCACAGCTCACACACTATTCTTGTTTCCTTCCCTTATTTACTCCATTTCTTCACATTTCTGTCCAGAAATAGGAGAGCTTCCTGCCAGGGCCAGGTGCCCAGGAGAGTGATGGTTAATGGACTGCTAATGAAGTGTTGATTAATAGTTCTAAAAACTTGCATTGTTCAGGTTTCATCTCACCTCATGCAGTGGAAGGCAAAAAAAAAAGTGTTCAGCAAACCATATCTAGCATCATCTAATCATGAAGTTTTCAAAATCCCCTCACAAAAGAACAGTTGAACCTATTTCAGGTATGGTGGGATCTACCAACCGCCTTTTGGGAAGCATAACCCACCAAGGGAAGCCGTTCACAGCCCCTTTCCCTCCCGAGGAACTACTCTCCGCTGCAGATTTGCAGCAACAGAAAAGCATCTGAAGTGGATGAATTTCATGCAGTTCTGTAGCAGAGCCCTCAGCACTCACACGGCCACGAGCAGGCCTGTGCATCAGTCCTGAACCCGCTTCTTCTGACGGCTCCCATGGTGAAACCAACCACACACAACCACAGACCTCGCCTAAGACAAAGCGTGTTGGATCCTTCCAGATTTGCTTTCCAGCACAGAGGTAGAGGATAAAATCCAGCATCACCTAGCTCTGCCAGCAAGTGTTGATAAATTCCTCGCTGTTCCTCTATGAAGCCATGCAGCACATCTGGGAGACACAGATCTGCAGGGCCAGAGGTAGGATGGGGTTGGCAGATACTTGCTCATTTCGTGCTTTTCAGAAATTAGTCATTGTGCTTGATGTTCCAGAAACACATAGGATGATCTTAACTTTGCTTTACCTGTTTTTGTTTTCAACTGACTTTGGCTTGAGAATTCACGCTTCAGCAGAGTCCAGAAGCCTCAAGCCTGCTCCTAAGCACCTCCCGTATCAGGCTGAGACATTGCTATGCTGATTTATATACTTTCCAAATTCTTAGACTATTTTTCCACTGCTGCAAAGCCAGGAACTCAAGTTTTAATGAAAGGTAAGATTCAGAATGCAGCACACTGGCCAGGCGTGTATCAGGTAAGCCAAACTTGGCCCACGTAGCTGGCATCCCTGATTTAAAGCATACCAGAGAAAATAACCCATGAAACAGTATGCACTCCCTATAAATAGCTGCTCTCTAGGTAGCAGTCAAGCTGTGGTTTATAGACAAAAAATCAATCCAAACTGTATCACAGTACCTGAATATTCTCTGCCTGCTTCTGCTGAGTTGTGTTTAACTTGGCCAACACCTCCCATCGCAGACAGTTGTCCTGTTTTCCTTCATAGCCCTCTGAACTCTCTGGTAGCATTTGGACAAGTTTTACATGGAGTTTATTGAAAGATTTTTGCAGTGATTTACTGCATGGGCGACTTGAGCCAAGTGAAACAGGAATTCTAGTCCTTAGGCATGAAAAGGCAGAAAGGAAATTTTCTTATTGAAATATAATTTTTCCACATTACTTAATAGTCTAGAAAGTTAATACGATTTTACTGGGGGAAAAAAAAATATACAGTTCTCACTGAGCCAAACAAGAATATAATAATGTTTTAGGTTGGGCTAAAACCCCTTAGAAATTGGCAGGTGTCACAGCCACCTTGCCTTCGGTGAAAAAGGCAACTGAGATCCCTCGTGGAACAAGGGATTTGCATCAGTAGCGGCTACTACACAAAAACCAGGCACATGGCGAGGTCTGAATAGACAGTGAATCATGTGGCCCAGGGGATTTTTCTGAATTTTGGGGGCGGGAGTGTGTGTGTAAAATACGAGGCCACAAGGAGCAGATGGTAGAGCTCTGCATGTGCATGAGAAACAGCAAGCAGCACTACAGAAATGGATACTGAGAAGCAGCTGAAAGTCCAGGAGGGTGGGAGCTTTGATTTGGAGATTTCCTGTGTTGAGTGAGGGCCAAAAGAAGTTCAGGACTGTGCACAAAAGCACAACTGAAAAAGCAACTTCATACAGCTTTTCTGTAAATAAATGGAGTTGCCTTGAGTATGTACTTTGCTTCGTTGTAGCATTTTCCTCTTACTCTGATAGTCACCAATAACTTCTTTGTGTGGGCAGGGCACACAGTTCACCTCTCCTACATTACAGTTCCCTATCTGCCCTGTCAGCTCACACAGTAAATTCTTTGGGACTGAGATTATTCTTTACATTTTTGCATTACAAACAACTGTGGCACTCGTAATAATGTTGGAAATGTACTGGAAATCCACCCTACTTGCATGTTATGTCCCGTTCTTTAGGGTCTGTCTTTCCTATTGAGACTGTAACCACTTCAGGGCTTTATGTCTTGCTCTACATGTACATGCTATAGCTCAGTGGAAATTCATCACTGATAACACAGACTACTATCACTGTTAATCTTTGAAGACAAGCATTTAAGTCTTTACCTCGTTACGCGCATTCTTAATTAAGTTTATGAGTATTTCTTTGACATAAATCGAGCAACTTTTTATTGTAAATTTTAAGCCTCTGCAAAGCTGGGGTCTGTATCATCAAGGAGAAAATTATTAAGTGTATTTCAAAATTTTCATTTTAGAGACACTCTAGAAAGAGTGGGCACCCATTCTTGTCTCCTTTATAGTACCGTATAAGCTAATAGCATCAGTATACAGCAGATGGCGTTTGCTGCTGCTGTCTGCAGCTGTGGCTACAAGGAAGTACCATCAGTCTGACACTTTGCTGGCTAGCTGAAATAGTCGTATTTTCCATCAAAAATCTTACTGCAGGCATACATATCAGCCTAAGAGCACGCACTGTAACACAGCTTAAGTGGCTGGAAACTCATAACTTCAACAGCATTGAGTTCCTCTAAATGAAAAAACGTAATTATCCAGAGTATTTTGTCAATCCCGTTAACATATTTACTATTTATAACAGCTTTTCTTGCCATTTTGCAGAGTTTACCATTATCCTTCTCTTCCCCTACTTGATTCTCTGTAGTGGCAAAACTCAAAGGCCTTTAGTATTATTACATCTCTGTTACCTTTTTTAAGCACATTACGAAGCACAGAGAGCCATGACGTGAGCACACTGGTATTGCTTCCTTAGGAGGTCAGGCTAATGGCACACCTGATGTTCCTGCATGAAAACAACCAAAATGTCCAGGAGGTTGGAATACTTTTCCTTGGGTGGTACTTTGAGGAATTTCATCACGCTGTATCTAAATGGTTACAGCTTCAATACTAAACCAAACTGCGAGTCTTTTTCCTGAAAACGAACCCATATCACCCATAAATACCATCTAAACTGTTACAGCATCTTTCACAAACCATATGCTTCCAGCAGTTTTCCTAGGCAGTGTCCTTACCTTTCTCTCCTTCCTATTATGTTTTCCCAGCAACTGAAGCACCAGCTATGCAACAAAACCAGAACACAGATATTTACTATGCCCCACTGCGTCTCTGATTCTGGTGTGCTCACTGTACACAAACTCTTTAGACTGCAGATGTGTAAGCTTTTGATGACACAGAGCTTGTGCCAAAATTGATGTATAGGCCAAAACCGGAGAAGTACACTTGTAATTAATAGTGATTAGGTTTGAATTTCACTAATAGAGGGTTGAATTTTCCTTCATTTAAATCAGTGGCAGAACTCCATATTAGATTTTACTTTTCAGTCAGCAAAATACACCATTTTTGCATGGTACTTTTCATGTCTGAAGAACTGCAAACCCATTAATTAAAAATAAGCATCAGAGGCACTGAAATGCTGTGTAATTACAAGAAGACTAGCAAGTCTATTTGTCGATCAGACCACAGTACGCCATCCATTCTGAGCCAAGTTCAGAGGGATTGTTTCAGAGTAAAACATATCACTCTTGGTCTGTTCATTGCTTTGCAATATCAGCATGCCCTCAGTGCCTGCAACCTCATGGAGCTGATAGCTTTTGCTGTCTTGCAGATCAGATATTAAAGATGATGGTTCATACAGGATATTTTTGTGTATCCTACATGCTCATGTCAAGTATTTCCTTGGTAGAATGGTTAGCTTTAAACAGATGTGAGATTGGCTGCCTTTTTTTACCTCCTTAATTTGAATTATACAACACTTTGCAGGGCATTTACATGCCCATCCTCCCCCTATCACTGAAATACTTTTTTCTTTCTGCTTGCCCTGCACGCAAAGCAGGACCTTCCCTGAAAGAAGTTATTCCCAGACATGAGGAGCACGGCTGCTCTGTGCTCAGTCTGGAAGGCCATCTAGTGACACAACTGTGCAGAACTGCAGAATGGCTTGGGTTGGGAGGGACCTCAGAGATCACCGAGTTCCAACTGTGATTGACGAGGGGAAGAGAATGGGCCTAAGGGGGATAGAGCAGACCTGAGGTGCCTGTGGCTGCATGAACTCTTTGCGGAGTGTTATGCTCTGAACAGAAGCACTCATGGCAAGAGTTAATGGCCGTAAGCTGCGCCGGGGAGGTTCAGGTTCTGTATTAGGAAATAATTCTTCTCAGAAAGAGCACTGGGACGGGCTGCCCAGGGAGGCGGGGTGGTCACTGTCACTGGAGGTGCTCAGGAACCATGAAGATGTGGCACTGAGGGATGTGGTCAGCGGGCACAGGGTGATGGGTTGGGGTTGGGCCGGACGACCTCGCAGCTCTTTTCCATCCTGACCGCTCTTTCTGAGCAGAAGTCGTTCTGACATCCGACCTGAACCACCCCTGGCACAACTTAAGGCCATTACCTCCTGTCCCATCAAGTAGGTGTCTGCGGGCTTTGGCATCTCTGTAACTAAAACACACCATTCCGTTCGACTTTAATGACAGCCCACTCCGAACACAAGGCGCTGGGTACAGCAGAACATGCACAGTTTGCCGCCGCCCCTCCCTGCGCCCCGTGCAGACGCGTCGTGGGGGCACCTCGGCGCCCTCCAGTCCTTCAGCACCGTGCTTGGCCCGAGCTCCCCTCAGCCACCAGCGCCCGGATCTCCGCCCCGGCGGAGGCTTCGGGTCCCGCGTTCGGCTCCGCGCGGACGGCGCCCGGCCGCCCCACGCCGCCTCGCAGCGCTTTCCCCGCGGCGCGGCGCCCGGAGCCACCCGAGGCTCCCCGGGGCGCGGCCAATCGCCGGCGGGGCGCGGGCGGTGCCGGCCCGCCCCGGGGCTCCGCTGCGGAGCGCCGTCGCGGCGGCTCCGAGCCCCGTTCGGCTCCATGGAGGCGGCCAACGGGGCCGTGCTCGACGGCGCGGCGGGGGGAAAGGGCGGCGGCGGGGCCGCGCCGTCGGGGAAGAAGGAGGTGAAGATGGTGATCGTGGGGGACGGCGGCTGCGGGAAGACGTCGTTGCTGATGGTGTACGCGAACGGCGCCTTCCCGGAGGTGAGCAGCGAGGAGGGCGCGGGGCTCGTGTCCGGGCACCGAGGGGCGCTCCTCTGCGCGGAGGGGCTTCGGGCGGGACGGGGCGGCCCCGAGGGCCCGCGGTCCGCGGGAGGGGAGGCAGCTGCAGGTGGTCCGGCGGAGAGCTGGGGCTGTTCCCCGGCACCGCGGCACGGACGCGGCTTTGTGCGAGTTTCCTCGTCCGTAACTCGAACGCTTTTCCCTGTTTGCAGCAATACGCACCGTCTGTGTTTGAGAAATACGCCACCAGCATCACCATCGGCAAAAAGGAGGTCATGCTGAACTTGTACGACACTGCAGGTAGGGCCTCTGCCCCCCCCGTTCTGGCGGGTTGAGCTTTGAGAGGCGTTTCTCTGAAAAAATGGTCACTTGTGACATGGCGGTTCCAGCCCGGGTTTGTTCTGTGCCGCAATGACCCCGTTTGTTGGGACGTTGCATCACATTGCAAACATATCTGAAGGTATTAAACCCGGCTCCCAGTGCATAACAGTCAACCAAGAAAATATTTTAATCTCCTGCCACGTGTGATCCAGTAGTAAAGGAGAAAAGAGATGGTTTGGGTTCCAAATGAAAAAGGCCTTTGCATTAAAGGTTATTGGGGAAAGCTGATTGTTTGGGTTGGTATCTGGAGCTTGGGACTTTGCATTCAGCTTCATGCAGTCCAGTTTGTGGGTGGAGCCAGGAGTTGGATTCAGTGATCCTTATGTGGGTTTCCTTCCAACTGGGGATGTTCTGTGATTCCGTGATTCATTCAGACTTCCCAGGCTCTGCTGTCTGGCTGCATTCCAAACAGACCCTGAAGTTGGCATGCGCTGTGTTCCAGCTCCGTGGAAATAAATCGTGTTGTATTCTGCAGAGTTGTTCCTAATTAATGCCATCACAACTAAGAATGGAGTGCAGTTTCATGAGACATCGGGAGGTGCAGATGGCACTGCTGGCCAGTTGGCAAGGCTCTTAGCCATGAATAAGCAATCGCTTCCCATTCCCTTGTCTGGAGACCTTGAAACCCAACATACTTCACCTCCCAGGAGGGTGTGATGGCAGCCAGGCCCGTGGCATAGTTATAGTTTACAGATGTGTCGTGCTGTGGGATTCAAGTAGCTTTTCATCCTCTTTCTGAAGGTGGAAGTGATGCCGGAGGAAGAACTCTCTTGAGCCCGTATTTAAATCCCATCCTGTTTTTAATGAAACAAAACTGATGTCAAGTTCCTAGGGTTGGAATACTATGAAGAGCTGCATCTTTCCCAGAGTCCAAGGGGAAGCTCTGGTCAGCTGATGAAGGAGCTCCTGCATTTTGCTCTTAGTCTGAAAGATCCCCAAATCATTCATATTACTGTAAGACCATTTAAACGGGATTGGAGGGATGGAAAACTGTTTTGGAAGTGAATGGTTTCAGCTTAGTGTCATGTAGGGGTGTAAGGGAGGAGAAAGCAAATCTGTTCTAAAAAGTGTCACTGGATCTTAATCATACACCTACTGCAGAAAGGACTTTGGTATTTTTAGGATCCAGCTAAGAGCAGCACTAAATAGAGCTGCATGCACTCATAGCGTCAGGGGAAGGTGGAGGGCAGGTTCAGCCCTGTGGGCTGTGTAAAGTGAGAAGGACTCTTTGTATTGTTCAGCCCTGCTCAGTTGGAGGTTTTGAGCTTGCCCTACTTTCCAAAGGAGAAGGACATGCACAAACTGCCTGAGAATCAAACATTCTAAGGTACAGAAGGTATTTTTTTCTTGGCAAGAATGTTGGTAATAAGCCAACATTAATGAGTTAGTCTACAATGTGCTGGAAGAGTAATTTTTGGAAAGACTTTCATGTTCTGCTGCTCTGCCTTCCTCATCAGAGACACCCCTTGCTGTTGCAGGAAGTTGGTGGTATATAGATGCAATGTATAAAAGCTCTGTAATACTACTTGTTTGCAAACAGGCTTTGCTGCTGCATATTTAATTAAAATTTGCCATTTCTGGCCATGCTCGACAAAAAAATTGAGAGATTAATTAGCTTTGTAATTGTTTATATTCTAAGGGAATAGCATAATCGAGTTGATGCCTCAGCTGCAATTTAGATGCAGGTTTCCATTTCTGATGCTATTCAGTGCAGGACTTCTCAGAACAAAGCAGTAAGCTGTGCTGAGCCGAGGAGGAAGCAGTGCCTCCTGTGAGCACTGTGGGAGCTCACTCTGAGTTGCAGGAAGCACGCTTGAAGCCTCCAGCAGGTTTTTTCAGGTCTCTAATGATCGATGCTCTACAGCATCTGGCCTTTAGGAGCTGGTACATGCAAAAGTAATTTTGCATGACTTTGTAGGGGAAGGAGTACCTGGAGTCAAAATGTATCCCCCCCATCCCAACCTAAGTCCTCTTCTACTGCTTTTATTCCTGCCAAGAAAAAATTCAATTTCCCAGACTTTTCTGAACTGCAAAGTGAAGTAACACAGCTGCAAGCTGATAACCGTGTTCTTGTGAAGCCTGCAGAAGGACACAGAGAATTTGGTGCGTATCTGTGAGGGCTCCCCTCCCTGTGGTTACATGTTGCATTTAAATAATAAGCATAAAGTATTGCACTGACATGTATAGGAAGTGGTTGGCTGGTCTGGGTGACAGGATGTGATGCTCTTCCTTACGTGCTGGCTGTGGGTGGCAGTGGACTGCGCTGCTGTAACTTGAGCAGTACTTATTGTGTCACCTTTGACAAAGCCCTGTTCTGTACTTTATTTTTGTGGACACGTTTCCCCAGCTCAAAAAGGCCTTTGGGTTGTTGTCTCTGGCTTTCCACAGTCCTGAGAGCACGGTAAACTTGAACATTTTTTCATTACTACGTTACAATGCAGTATTTTGTGTATTGCAAAACACATCAGCTCAGTGCCCGTCAGCCCTGCTGGGTCTGATGCCACCAGCCTCATGCAGAGCACTGCAGGACAGGACCTTCAGCACCCAGTGTTTCAGTGTGCCCCCATGTCCACCTCATCTTCACACTGCCATCAGGAAAGTTGGCTGAAATACCACTTATGTTGAGTGTCTGAGAGAGTGCCACTAATTAATTGGGCCTAAAGGAAGGCGTTCTCCATTGTTAATTTCTCTGCAGTGCCTGCTGGAGAAGAAAGTGCATCAAAACAGGCACACTGGGCTGAGGACTTCCAACGTGAGTTATCTCTGAGAAAAGGTGCAAATGCCCCTGAACAGTACATCCATCCAAGTGGTGCATGTGGCTGCTGAGCTCCTGTGCAGACTGAGCAGTGAGCAGGCTCATCCTTGGTGTTATTTAATGAAGGAGGATGAAGAGCAGACAGACATGAACATACATAGGAGACCGAGACCTGTGGTTTCATCACTTCCCCTTCTCTCCCTCCGGTGTTGCTTGAGGTTCCACTTGCCCCATAAGGCCTGACAGCAATATGTGATGATAAAGAAGTAGCAAATTTCAGATGAATTCAGCTGGTCAGGTTTTATTGGTTGGTTGTTTTGTTTTTAAAAGCAGCCTCTAATGCTACAGTGAATTGAGGAAGGCAGTGGAGTCACAGATGTGCTCAGCTGCAGGCATCTATTCGGTACATTCAGTAACTACTTGGATTCAATCTTCTGTTTCTACTAGAAAACCTCAATCTGTGCCAAAGGCTCTGACCACAGACGGAGAAACTTTATGGAGAAGAAGTCTCACAGGCCCTTTCTGCATTTCATCAGCAGCACTTAAGGACAGGCTATGAAAGGAAATGTTCTCAATGAGGCTTCAGTGAGAGAGATGTCAGTGTTCAGACACAGGTTGAGCTGGGTTCTGTTACATCCACAGCACCTGAAGAATTGTACTTGAGCTCTGAAAGAATAGCTTCCCTCCTTATAAGGGAGAGGTGCAACTATTAAACCCTAATACACATCTAACCAACCCACTTTTGGGAGCACATTTTACCCCATTTTGTGCTCCACGTTTGAAATTTAATGCATTTAGAGGATTAGCTCAACAACAGAACAGTAAATCAGTTGCAAACAAGAGAGGGGATTTGGGAGAATAAGAAGGGCTAAGCAGTAAAGTCTTTGCTCTGAATGTTTACACAACATGCATCATTTTGTTGATTGTCTATTATTTTTGTATTAAACCCCAGGGGCTCAGTCCCACTTTGCCTCACCCATGGAGCTTGCTGCTCAAACCTAGGATTTACACACTTCTCAGGCAAGCTGAGCAATGGTTTATCCAGTAGGATAACTGCAAGATAAGGGGAAGAGTACAGGTCTGAAGCAAGTTAACTTCCTCTAATCAGACCCTGTGCTGTAATATCACTAATTAAAAGCATGAAAAATTTTCTAGAGTTGATCAGCATCCCAAAAATTGGTGCTGAAGTCCTGCTTCAAAGAGTTGCGCCTGTTCTGTGTTGCTGCACGTCTTGTAAAATCAGCAGTCGGACACAGCAACCTTTTTATCACGTTTTATATTCCAAAGGATCCATTTTATCAGCAGAGAAGGATAGCCTGCATTTAAGGGAAGGAATTTTACAAGCATGGACATTTTTTCAGTCTGTGCCATTGCGATACTCTTGAACTCAAGTGTTTACCTTTGCACATTCCCATCATACTGCTTGCTAAGGATAGAAATTTACTGTATTCCAAAACATCTCTGTGTTTCAGGGCAGGAGGACTATGATCGGCTGCGACCACTCTCCTACCAGAACACAAACGTAGTGTTAATTTGTTATGATGTCATGAACCCCACCAGCTATGATAATGTAGCAGATAAGGTAAGAGCCTTCCGTAATTATTTCAGCCTTTTAAATGAATTCCATACGGTTGATGCAGGACAAGACGTCAGATTAAAAAAAAGCTGATGCTTTTAGTAATCCTGTATCCAGAGTGGACAGCTGGACAGATTGCTCATTGTGCACTGAATTGCAGGGCACAGACCTTAGACCCAGAAATCACCTCTCTGTGGCTCTCAAGTGCTCGAGCTGGGCTTGGCTCTGTAGTACACTAAAAAGATCACAAATCAACTGCAGGGTCGCTGCTTTGTCTGTAGTGATGCCACACAACCATTGCACACAAGCATTTCAGATTCAAGTCTACTTCCAACACATGCACATTTAACTAGGGGAGAAGAGGGATAAGCAACCACTTGTCTGTAGCAGGATTTCTGTAGTGCTCCGAAGCAGAAGTTAGCGTTCCCGTACATAGAATCAGCAAAACAATGCAAGTTTTGTTCTTCTACCATCAGTGGTATCCTGAAGTGAATCACTTCTGCCAGGGTGTCCCCCTGGTACTGATCGGCTGCAAAACAGACCTTCGGAAAGACAAAGAGCAGTTGCGTAAGCTCAGGGCTTCTAAGCAGGAGCCCATTACTTACAACCAGGTGAGTATAAGTGCTTTTACAGTTCTGTTCCCTTTGCCAAAGTAGAGACATTTTAAGTGTTTTGCATACCTCAGAATCCTGGAGTGTCTGAAAGGACACCATTTGTGACTCCATCTAGGCTTACTGCGTGTCTCCCCTCGATTTCCCTTCACTGCATTCTTACTGTTAGAAATTTGGAGGCCTCAATGGGTTTCTTGGACTTCCTTTCTAATTTTTATCGTAATACATTTCTCCCATCACTGGTACTTTGACTGGGGCTGTGAGAAAGAATAAATGCTAGGATACACATTAAATGATTAAAAATACTGATTACTCTTGAATAAAAGCATTTTGCAAACCCTATTGAGAAAGAAGCCCTTCCAAGGACAGTAGCCAAAACATCTGTGAGAGTTCTCTCATAAAATTTTCTTTGAAGTATCTAATATAAGAAAAAAATCTACATACTATCAAGTAAATCTACATACTATCAAGTATTTCCAGCTTAAGTATTACAAAGTATTGAGACATACAGCTGGTGTTACGAGATGGCATTGCTGTCCCAGGTACAGGGGAAACAAGCAGTGGTTGAACTGCTTGTACCAGGTTACTCGAGATCTTTCTGCTCTGGCCTTCTACTTTTTCATTATTAAATATAAAGCCACCTTCCTCCTCTCATCTCAGATTATGAACAGCAGCTTCTAACCGAGACACAAGTCCAGGAAACAAGGTTAAGTTCGCTAAGACCTTGAATGAATCACTTCTTTCTCTAAAGAGCATGAAAAGAGCCTGCCGCAGCATCACCATTAAATCATGCTGGGATTTAAAAGTTTGTCTTCCTTGCTCACAAGATTAGATGACTGTCCTCTCACTTTGCGGACAGCCGTGAGATTGTCCCTCACTGGCATTAATAATTCCCTCTGTCACCCTCTCACGAGGTTCAGCACAAGCAACAACCTTCTCTGCGAGGTCAGCTGAGGCCTCACATCTGGCACGATTACTGCCTCAGAACAGTGCACGCATAACAGACTGTCCCTCCAGCAGCTCATCACATGAATGCTCACAGAAGAGGCGAAGCTCACCAGCCCAGACCTCCCTTTGTTGCCTAGCAGAGCCCTCCCGTTTCCTTTTTCTCCCTTTAAACGTGCACTACCTCAGTCTTTTGCAGCTGGGAGCATCTTGAGTCATGCAGTGCGATGCTTCTGATGCCAGGCACAGAGGAGCTGGACAGTATCTGTCAGTACTGCAGCTTGCAAACAACTGGAAGGAAACAAACTTCACTTAAATGTGCTGAAGGAAAATCCCCGTGTGTAGAAGTCTGAGTGCTCAAGTGACCCCATTCCCAGCTTATAATGACCGAATGCAGAGTTTGTGAGTTGTGAATTGCAGATCTGGAATTCACACTTGAAGGCTCACAAGCACTCAGAAGTGGGGGCTGAGTCTGCAATGAAAGGATCGCAAGCAAAGTAAGAAGTAGCTGTGTTCTGTCTGTAGTGATTTCACACAACTATGATTGCATGCAAATGTTTTAGATTCTACTGTTTCCTTTGCATGAATTTGGTGATGTCTGCAGGCACTCATCTGCATGCACTAGGACTTGTGCTGAGCCTTTGTGATGCTTCCAAATGGAAGTCAGGATTCCTGCATGTGCACCAACAAAACAAAGCAAGACATCAGCCCAGACCGTACTGTTACATGTAGCATGCAGTGCTGAGGCTTACAAACCAAACACATCGCATGTCGCACCTGAAAAAAGATCCTCCTTGTAGATACCTTCACTTGAGTACCTTTAAAGAACCGCTTTTTCTACAATATTACATCAGCTTAGGAAAAAGAAAACAAACCCAGCAACGATACTTCAGCTTATAACCAACACACGCCAGCACTGTGCTCACAGGAGGCAGTTCCTTTTGGAAGATGAGCTCACGCTTTGAAGATGTCCAAAGAAATTCCTTTTAGCTTCCATCTCACCTTCCTTTTCCCCTCCCGCACATCAGCTTTATGACTTTTCTTACCTGTTCTTTCCAGGGTGAAGCAGCTTGCCAGCAGATAAATGCAGAAGTTTATCTGGAATGCTCAGCAAAATGCCGTGAAAACATAGAAAACGTTTTTAAAGAAGCAACAACTATTGCACTGAGCGCCATGAAAAAAGCCAGGCGCCAGAAGAAGCAGAGAGCATGCTCAGTGTTATGATCTGGACTGCAAGAGAGCATTGACAGCTATGAACCAAATTACTCGATTTTAGCAACAGTGACAACTCTTCTTTCCCCCAAGACACATTTTGTATCCCTGCAATGATTTCTATTTTAAAAGTTAAAAACTTTTTAGGTTTTTTTTTTTTAAATTTTTTTTTTCTTTCTTACATTTAAAACCTTTTGCCACATTGCTCTCACAGAGATTTCAAGGCTCTTTATCAAGGCTACCTGATGCTACACATTCAGCTGGCTTTTATTCCTACCAGCAATCCACCAACAGTCTGGTCTTGGATTCACCATTTAATCTGAAGCAGACAGTGACTGCTGCTGCACGACTGTTTTGTTTGTTGGGTTGTTTTGTTGTTTTTTTTTTTCCTCTGCAAAATCGTGGCTTATTGTAGCTACAATTTAGTCTTTTTCAGGCAAAAAACATCTTTCAGTTTTGGCAGAGCAGCCTATGTACCAGGCACCGTAAAATAAGCAGGAATTAAGTTCTTTATTGACATCCCCAAATTAATTTACTTGGTGGCAGTGGTGCCAAAGCATCCACTCACTGCCTCTTGACTCCCAGGCCAACTTTGCAGAGCTGCCCCTTTACAGGTCTCCTTGCAGCATCCAGTACTGTAGCATCGGGTGCATCGCTGAGATACTTGCATTGGTTGTGCCAATATTTCATATTTAATTTTCAGCATGCAAAGCTACCAGTACTCCACCCAGCCACTCTGTAACATCAAGTCCATTTTGCAATAAACATATATATATATATAGCTTATTTAATATATGACATGCAAATGTTCATATGTGCAAGGGGGAGGTGAAATGCTTTCTAACTCACCTTCATCAACTGGCGAACTCATCTCTGCTCCTGTAAATTAAATTTTCCCTTTTGTGATGAAAGTGACAGTTGAGTGTTAAGGATGGTGGATGTTCCTGCTGAGCAATTTGTGTGCCTTGAGCCTCCCAATTCTTTTGCACATTGTCCTGCAGTGAGATCTCAAGTTTCAGGAGTAATCACCAGCCTGTAGTCATTATGAGCCAGCCCTGTGAGGGTGAAGGTTTCTGCACTACAACTGTTACAAGTTTTCTTTCTGAGGCAAACTAAGGGAGAATACACAGGACTGCTATGATTTTCTATGATTCTGTCTTGCATTACAGTAACAAGAGAATACTTTGCCAGGACATCTGGGCAGTGCATACCAGGTGCTGGTTACTAGAAAACACTTCAATGTAGAGCCTGGTAACTACACGTCATTCAGGTTTCACACAGTTTTATCCTCTGCTGGTGAAAACATGGCCAGCTTGTGAAAAACTGTTTTGGAATGAACCATCATCATCATTTTACATGCAGGATAAAACCTCGATCCTTGAAATCTAAACTCTTATTTCCCCCCAACTCGTTTTGAATCAACAAAAGTGATCCAAGTTTAAAATTACAAGCTTAGAGATTATGAAACAATAAAACAAAAAGCACACATCATCTTACCCAGTACGTCTGAAACATCATCACACTGATTTACCCTCAGCACGCCCGGAATCTTTCCTTGCTTTTTTAATCCCAGTTTCTCACGCTGCAGAATTTAAGTTACTGCTGAAGTGCTCCCTGACCCCTCGAGTACCAGGTGACTGCTCAGATCTGCCAGGTTCTAGCATTGCTCTCAGAAGAATTTACATTTCATAAATGGAGTTCAAAGGAGGACAAAAACCAACCTCACACAGGGTGCAAGATACAACCCAGCTACAGTGAAAACTGTTCAAAATATGCAAATTGCAATTTACTCTTTGTGCCCACAGGACAGTGACAGCATAAGGGGAAATTTACTAGCCTTGCAGCAACAAAATAACTGCAGAAATATTTGAAGTCTGTAGCACATAAGTATTTCTTCATGCTTACTGGGAGATGGGCATGACTGTCACACCGTTCTGCCAAAGCCACTTCTCCAGTTGGGCCCTGTTGTAGCTCAGAGGGAGCCAGCACAGCTGAGCAGCACACTGCATACAGCAGCTCAGGAGGCACAGGTGGTAAAGCACTCAAACAAGCTCCTTCAGCTGAGTAAGTACAAAAAGCACAAGGAGTTAAGCAAGATGGGAGTCTTTGTGTTCTCAGCCATCCTTCTAAACAGGTGTTTACATTCTCTTAACAACGGGTATCTAATGAAAATATTTTATACTTCTTAGCCTGCCTTCATCTCTCAGAACAGCACTGGAGCAAAAAAGAAAACAAAAAACTGCAAATAGGACCTGAAGTGCAACTGCACTTACTGCCACTGATCAAGAGCATTTTCTGTGCCTCAAAAGATAACCCAAAGGGGAGTGTGTTTGTTACTAAAAAGGGGCTGAAGCAGCTGCATATTGTATGGTTTATTTTAAGTTTGTTCCAGGCTTGGACAGAATACCTGATCCCTCTCAAAGAGGGCTAGCAGAATTCCCTGCCATTTCACAACTGGTTTTGCTTGTTTTTAAGAAGATTCTTTAAATAGTTTCTTAGAAGTGTATATAGCAGCAGTATGGTACAAAGATGGGCATTTTTCCACAGTACACACAGATTAGTATTGCCACTGAAAATGCCTGAAACAAATGCTTTTTAAAAACAGCATTCAGTCTGTATTACTGATCCACCTGGAGTGTTCATAAAGCTTTGCAAAATTCCATACTAGAGTTTAAATAATAAAACTGGAAAGTGTTAAATATCATTCCAGGCCTGGAATTACAGTAGATCCCACATTCTCTCGATGCTGGCTTCTCGCCAAGCAGGTGCATGCTGCTAAATATACAGAAAAACCCAATGCAAACACGTTTGGTATTAAATACACATAAATAGCGGGACTGTAAACTGGAGAGCCATGCTTGCATAATATGCTGAGTCTGTGCTGGAAGAGTCCACGTCCTTCACCAAACACGGGACAGATGAGTTCTTCAGAGCCCGTTCACAACGCAGCAGCAATTCAGGAGGCTCCATCCAACGCCGAGCGCCTGCTGTGCGCACAGGGACAGCGAGCTCCAGTGTTGGCACCCAGCACCCCCTGCAGGGTTCACAGTTTCTTCATTTTGTCTTTGTTCTTCTGCAGCTTAGTGTGCACCACTTTGAGAGTAGTGAGGAAGTTCCCAAGGAAGAGCAGCAGAAATGTGAAAGCCAGCACACAAACCTGAGGAGGGGGGTAGGGAAAGCTGAGTGTTAAGTAAGGGTCAGATGAATTGGGGCAGGAGTGCTATTTCACCAACTTCAAATTAGCTGGAGTGGGGTCTGGTTGGCAAGTTCAGAGATGCTTTAGCGCCTCAGGAAAGAAGACAGAAGACAAATATGCACCCACACATCTAGTTCTGTGAGTTAACTGGGAAGCCCATCTGGATCATGATCACCTTGGCAGCAATATTACAGCATGGTTTGTTTTTGAACTTACTGCCACTCAGCATCAGTGGACTCTGAGAGACAATAAAATCAAATCATTAAATCCAGGTAGCCAAATGTCTTTAAGGATGTGGTCAAAACATCCCTTTTCCCTCCCCACCCCCTCCACCCCGTGTTTTTTCTGAGCAGAACCAACACTCACCTGCCATTCTTTACACTCCTTATGCCTGGACAACCCAAAAAGCGTGATTGCATTATATAGCTGCCAGAACTAGGAAGAAAAAAGAATCATTACTACCAAAGATTTAGAAATGTTTGCCAGATAGATGTGATCCAAAGCACCACGTAACTGCAAGAAGCACAGCACCACCAGCACACCCTTCCCAGCCCCACCATGGCAGAGGAGGAAATGGGACAGCCCAACTTACATGTCCACAGAACAAGAAGGGAAGGAGGAAAGTCAGCCCCCGCCACATCCAGGACTGAAATCCTTCTGGAAAAGGTTAACAGGGAAGAGAAAGTTAGCGTAGATAAGACAGGACTGTAGCTGCAGCTCATCCCAACAAGATCATCCCATAAGAACTATTCCTGTCCTGTTCAGTAATAATCAGGTTAAAATAAAGTCTCAAAGTTGTGGTAATGGGAGGAGGATGAAAGTGGAGACAAATACCTCCATCTTAATGCTCTCAAAAGCTGATGGAGATCAGAGCCCTGTTTCCAACCCACAGGACTCAAGGAAGAAAATAGAAATCTCACTCCTGTTGCTGCCTGTGCCCTAGAGGCAGCAGGACAGGGAATAACAGCTGTGCAAGTCTTGCTTTCTGAAGGCCACAAAGCCACCCCTGTACCACTGCCTTTCAAACCTACCCCATCTGTATGGCAGTATTGCAGGCAACCTCACCTACTGTAAGGTCCAGGTGGTTTCTCTCCCCCAAAGCACGGAGCCTATACAGGCAGCCCCTTTGATAATAATATTGTAGGAACTGAACACAACCTGGAGGAAGAGAGAAAACATTACTGATCAGTTTATAGTACTTCTGACTAGCTCACAAAAACTATTTTTATAATGTTTAATCCATAGCATTATTGTTTAGACTTGCATATTGTATATTTGTAGTTGTATGACAGTTTATATAGGCACAGTTTAAGACTCTAGTATTTAAGAAATAGAAGTGTTTTTTTCTGAGCACACAATATAGAAAACTACTTTACCTCATGAAATACCAAGGTAAAATATACTCACTCTGAAATATTGAAAATGCTAAAAATTGACTGCGAAACATTTGATACATGAGTCCATCTGGCCTGAAAGCAAAACACAGAAGAAATATTTATTTGATTAAGCAGCATACAGTACAGTGCCTTGTCAGCCAAGGAACCCATCAGTAAATGAAATAAGCAGCTGATAGCCAGCCCACTCCCACCCCATCTGGGAATCCAGAAGGCATGCTACAGGCACACATCACTGCCTCTCACATCCTGCCCATCCTTAACACCACTGTGGATGGCAGGACATGGTCTGATTGCCTGGGCTGCCCCCTCTGACTGATTCGCCTATTGCAGTTTCCTGCTTTAATCAGATACTGATTAAAGCTATTCAGCTGAGTCCGCATCACAAATCTAAGCCATAGAGCAGCACTGCTTGTGTTCCTTTTCTTAACTGCAGTTCAGAATACATGAACTTTTGCTCCAGCTCCTGTATGATCTCCTTAGAAATTCAGCAACAAAAACTGTGTTGTTTTAAAACAAATTATTTACAGCCCAGTTCATGTCAAAGCTGCAGTGGATCACACAGGCACCACACACAGTTCACACACTGCTATGCTGTTTGACCAACACCATCATCTGTTGGAACATAACTTGCTTTTTTTGCTTCACACCTGCTTTAGGTGCTGGCTTATAAGCAGAATCCATCCTAAAAGTGAAGTGCTGCTTGTTTGCTCAGTTTGATCAGACAAGTTTGATTCTTTGCTATGTGCTTGTGCAGACACTGCTGCAGCAGTGGTCACACTGGATTGCTGTGCTCAGATGACACACGTGGAAGCACCTTGAGCAGGGCAGGGCAAACTCACCATGTTAACATTACTCCAGACAGGAATGTGGAGACATAGTGATGAGACACCCACCAGCCTTTGATCCTGAACAGAAAAAATAAGGCAGTTAGGTGAGAAATATAAATGTTAACAACTTAAGTCTGGCTTTAAAGATGAAAATTAATCCTGACGGGATTATGGATAAATAGATGGCCCAGCTCAAACCAAAAATAAAGCTGGTGGCAGCAAAGGAGTTTCTGGGAAATCACCAAGGGGCAGCCAAGGCAGCCTGCATTGCCCATGTGCTCCCTGCAGTGAGAATCCCCAGAAAGCCCACCTCCTGGTACACCCGTTTTGTTTTTTTCCCCAGCACAAAGCCACAAAGGCAGCACACAGACAAGTAAGTGCTGGGGCAAGGACACTGGGAGCAGCGGGGCAGGAGCTGAATGGCACCATCCCAGCCCCATGACTGGGTTGCAAATCTGGGATGACTGAGGCACACAACTGAGGTTCATCCTGAGCAGTACTGAAATGACTAATACACGATGGTTTTTTGGTCCACATCCCCTTTTTTCCTGTGCCATGCAAATAAATGAAGTCCTCTGTTAAGTTGCTGTTTCTTTTCAGACATGAATGCTGCAGAAAGCTCAGAAAATTACAGTAAAGCAGGAAAGAGCTGTAGCGAGGCAGGATCAAGAAGAGAAACAAATGCCTCAGGGATGGCACTGATTTGGAAAGTAAGCCAACACAGTGGGTTAATTTTGGGTGCCTCCAACCAAAGGTCTGAAACATTAAGCACCTAGTTAGCACTCAGCAGCTGTGAGCCAAGTCTGTGGCTGCAACAAGCCTGGGTTCAGAGGTTTCTTTGCTGGCAGTGGGCAAGCCACTTTCTATCTTTGCACACCCTTTTCTTTTGCACTTCGTGAAGCTTGCCATGTTCAGCTCTCACACACCTGCACGGCCTCAGGATCCATGGCCAGTGGCAAGATTTCTCCCTTGTTTTCATTGGGCAGGGAGCTGTAACACCAGAGAACTGCTCAGAAATCATTTTCATTCACAAATGCCACAGACTGGATGGAACACACTGACTGTTGCCCATCCATCTCTATCCTGGCCTCCACCCAGGACTGATACCAAGACAAGACTCCCCAAAACGCTCCCTCTGAGCTCTGCTTAGAGGAGATTAAGGAAGAAATTGGCTACAGACACTGATTTTGGAGAGGAGATTGACTGGCTGGAACAAGGAGTCCTGAGTTGCTATGTTACTAAGGAGCATACAGGTTACCTATGCAGCGTTCAGAGCAGGAACGCATGCAGAAAACTGGACTCAATGCTGATTGCTTGAAAGGTAGAAAATGAGATATTAGAAGCCTAATTAATTAATTAACGCAACAGGGAGCTGCAAATGTTGCAGCAGCAGCCACTCACCCAGCAGCAAACCCGCATGCAGACTCATCACATCTGGGAAGAGATGAGGCGATTGCTGCGGTTTCCCCATGCCCTGTGCCAGCCTATCTGGATGATGAAAACTGGGGACATGCAACCATCAGGTTATTGCTAAAATCTACCACCAGATTCCAGGTTAAGCTACAGAAGTGCAAATTCAGTAAATTTCTATGAGCTCTCCTGGAGTAAAGGCAAGAGACAGAGTAGATGATTTATCACTCTCCATCCAGGACAAGACCTCTGAGTTCACCTGCACCCAGTGGTCCTCATACCATCACCAGCCCCAACCTCCCCAGGCAGGCAGAGGAGTGCCCAAGCCCCTCAACAGCTGCATGTGAGGCTGTGCAACTAAACCAGGTAGAAGTCCTGGGAGTGGAGGAAACCTCCTTCCAACATTTTCTTGCTCTAATAATCTCTAATGCTCAGAGTGCACTTGATAACCCCATATACTGCATGAGCAGCAAAGCTGATGCCAAAATCCATCAGGAATAGTATTGACCAGATAAAAGAAGAATTTAGGATACTCTTACTTGAGGTATCATAAAGAAATGAGGGCTCAGACAGAGGATCATCTTTTAGTTTACTTCTCCCAGCACTCAACTTCTATTGCCAGCCATTTATACAATTATCTACTCTTAACCACGAATTTTCCTTTAACACAGCTGTAATTAGTCCAATGCTTCAGGACACACCACAGTGACCTGCAGGGCAGCCACACTGACCACACAGCATGAAGCAGTGATTTGGCTCTTTTTTCTCATGAGAGGTGAGCATATGCCAGTATACCTACAGGCAGTACTACAGAAAAGGCACAAAGTCAGTATCCAGATTGGCCATTTCATTGGAAACACACTGAAGTTCCAGATCACACCTACAACTAACCCAAATCTCAAAACCATCCAATATTTTGAACAAAGGAATCGTGGACTTTTAGAAACTGCATCTTTTCCTCCCTGCCCTAACCTCAGAAGGACACACGCGCCCTTGGGAGAAACTGGGGAAGGGGGCAGGGACAACACACCCTGCACAGAGGAATCAGCATCTTGGATTTGCTGGGATTCGGTGCCAAACTGAATCTGCTTTTATTGCTCGTTTTTCTTTTAAGGACACTTCATACTTTAAATCATTTTTGCAGGTGGCACAGTACCTTGATCCATTGCTAATGAGAATGCTTTCCCGTATCGTCAGCGTGCAGTAATACCACACTAACAGAAAATTGAACACTTCATCTGTCACCCTGTTAAAAAATAATAATAAAAGAGCACAGTAATAAGAAAGCCTGTTAATTATAAAAACACATTTCAAAAATCCCCATTTTCCCTCTGTTCCCTTGTGTGAATGAAAGCACGCCCAAGCGAGGCCACAGACACAAAGCCCCAGTCCTGGGCATCTCCAATCCACACGCAGAGCTCTATCTATCAGCAGCACTTCCCCACTCAGTCCTTTACTCTGGAAGTGCCCTATGATGTAACACTGCAGATCTTGAGCCGATAAGCAGGTACACAGAGATGACATTAATTCCATCTGAAGGAGAGAAAGCACCCTGGAAGCACCAGATGATCCAATTTAGACAGGCATTTCCAGACTAATTCAATGAGGAGATTCGATGAGATCTATACAAATCCAATCAACTAAAAGAACAGAAGAGCATTACACTCTCAGAGTAAAAGAGTTTTTATTTTGCCATTTGCAGTCCCCCAAAGCCACGGGGATCTGGAGCAGCCTCTGTATGTGACAGCATCAATCCTCAGTACAATGCACAGACACCTCGATGGAAGGGTTTGGCTGAAACACCTCACTGGCTTTTTAAGGAAAACTGAACAGGGGAGGCTTATTGATACATTGTCTGTGACCCAGACCTTACATCAAATAGCCACATCTGAAATGAAAATACTCCCTTATGTGGTGCTTGCATGGTGCTGATACCAATCCAGAACAACTTGCAAACAAAAACGTTCTCAAGCACAGTGCAACAGCAGAAAAAACAACTGATCATGTTGGACTTCCTATTGGTCATAACAAACTCCTAAAATATTAAACAAGAAAAAGCAAGCAGCTAAAATACGTCTGCTCTGAAGAACAGCAAAAGATGATCTCCTGCTGGGGAAGCACAAATATTCAAAGCTTAAACATTGCCAAAGCCTGTCTCTCACAACCTCAGGCAATTAGTTCATATTAGTTGGCTTCTAATCTAGTACATTTTTATTCAAAACACTTGGTCAAAACTGAAAAAAATAAAATAAAAATGCAGCCTTACCTGTAGTGAAGAATAAATCTGCAGGCCACGGCCCCAAGTAACAAGATAATTGTGAGATAAAGTTTGAACTTTTCATACTCATCTTTGTAGGCGAACCTGGAATGTAAAAAGCACAGAGCATGGACTGTCAGGTATCAGTGGGTGCACACAGATGTTTTACTGGAACGTGGCTTCATTTTTTCAAACCAGATACAACCCACAAGCCAAACCAAAAGACAACAAGTCAGATGTAATAGGAAACAATTTCTGTCTCTGGACTTCAGCATAAACCCACTGCCAGCCCCAAACACATGTGCATGGAAGCACTCACTCACTTTGCTTGGTTACTCAGGAGGGTTACATTCACATTTCCCAGCACCAGATTTAAGTACAAACTAGAAGACAAAAAAAAACAACACAACAGCCCCACATAAGTCCATTTACTATAAACACCACAGGCTAACACACAACAGAGCTTACATTTTGCTATAGGCTTTTAGTTAAAGCAAACTGGAGATGCAGACTACAGAAGAGGATTTAAATGCAGAAAGTTCAGTTAGCATTTCCAAGAAGGAAGAGGAAGAATTCATTTTCTGCTCTCTTTTCTGTGCTATGCCAAAGGGTAAGATGTCAGAAACAAAAAAAAATATATGGAGGAATTAGAAGAAGTTTCCAAAGGATCCTTCCACCAGCAATGCTGCAGCTACTTTTACCAGCTCCCTGATTTCATTTCACTTCTCAACTCCAGACCACTTCCACCTGAAAGCTCAGCTCACTGTACAGACACTAAAAATGCAGACTTGGGAAGGGGAAAGCAAACAAATCAAGGGTAGAAATCAAAGTCACTTGGCTCAGTTTACTCAGCATCAGCATCTTCTGACAGCCAGAGCTGCACAGCCCTTGACAACTGAACCAAATCCGTCCTAGCAACCCCACTTGAAGCAAAGTGCAAAACTGAAGTCAGTTGAAAGCACTACTTGGAGAGAAGAAAGTTAAACAGGGAGGGGGAAATTTCCCATACTGATTTAGTCTTAAAAAAAAATAATAGGCAGAGTGCAACTCACTGCTTCACAGTGAAGTCTTCATCTCTTGCCAGTGCAGTTTTACTTCTATTTTATCAAGAAAGCCTGCCTGTGCCTACACAGTACATTTACATACACTTCCAGCTCATGAATTTTGTGTACAACTGACACAGCAGCTCAGCAAGAGATCTATGACTAACCCAGTTTTACATGTATTTCTTCAATACACACATTATCCTTTGGGAGGAACACCACTGTGAACACTTAAAAATCAGCCTTCCTGGAGCGCGTGCCTCTTCTGCCGAAGCACGTACCCGTTTTTCTTTGGCAAGTAGGCTTCCATGTCAAAGAAGGCATTTTGCCTCTCTTTGATCTGGGTGCTGATCTGCTCTATAAGAGCAAATTCTTCAGGAGTAGCTCTGGGCTTGCACCTGTGAAAACACAAAAACAAAATCTTCCTTTATGTTTCTGCCTCCTTTTATGTAAAGGATAGCAACTTTGTCATAAAATGCACGCTGTTAGAAAGCTAACATCTGCCACAGTGCTGTTCTCTCTTGTTTTTATTTTATTTCATTGCCTGGTACCTGTCACTGTAGGTTATTTCAACTGGCTGGTTTTACAAACCAGCTTCTTTCACCGCAGCTGAGCGACAGGACTCCATACCTCTTCCAAAACAACGCACTCCAAACACACTGTGCAGTTCTGTAGGAGCTCCTTCCACTTTGGGAAGTTTGTGTATGTCTCAGGCACTGCCCCACAGCATCCAAACTGATCTGTGCTCCCTTGCCTCTAGCAAGACACCATAAACTTCTCACGAAAGACAAATCTCACTGTACAGCCTTTAAAAGCAAACAAGAGAAATGACCTCATGCACCCTTCAGAGCCACCAGTGAAAGCATGTCAAACTCATTTAAACTGAAACATCAAGGCAGCCCCTCCATAATCAATGGTAGCTTGGACAGAGGACAGCGAGGCTCTGCATGACCCCACCTGGCACCACTGCTGCTCTTCCTGCAGAGAAGGGCCTGTAAGCTACATTTGCAGCAACCAGCTCTCCAGAACCCCCAAGCTGTCTGCCTGCAGATACCACCACCATGCACAACATGCAAAAAAGACCGCAGAGAACAGAAGCACCACGCTGCATCCCTGAGAGCCCTCCTGCAGACCCCAGATTTTACCCCTTGCTAAGAGGGATGAGATACAGTGGTGGTTTAGAAGCCTCAGCCAGGCCCAACCCTGCAAGACTTTTTCACTGATGCTGCAACTATTCAAGCATAAGATATTCCAGGTTGTAACAAAAAAACACAACTGATGATTTACTGGCAAACTGCAGCGTTACCAATTCACATCAAACAGAGCAGTGGGGTTAGCAACCAGCACTGCCTGGGATCTGCACACAGCTGAGCAGCCAGGAACAGTTCCTTCCTATAAACCCATGTAGGGTGGTTACACCTCCAGCATCAGTCCATGAACCTGATCTGCCAGCACAGCTTATGGAGCAAAGCTTTGCTACCTGGGAAAACATACAGACCGACAGCTGCACAGTCCCACACCACAGCAGACCTACAACAAAATGCAAATCCACTCAGGCTCCCTCAGAGACTTACTGGATCTTCTTTATTTACAAGACTTGATCTCTCACGTGGTTACAAAAAAATTTACCTGGCTGTAACAGAAGAGGTAACTCAAGATTATATGATGCAAAAGTGCCACCATGATGTAGACTACATATTAAATTGCTGAAAAATCCAAACACTTCTGCTATTTGAGAAGCAGAAACATCCCATCCCTGCCTCCTCCACCCTTCAGACCTCCTGTTACCGTTGCAGGTTGTGCTTCAGGTCCCTTAATGTCTTCTTCTGCCGGTGTATGGAGCTGCTGCAGGCTGTCTGCAAGCTGGTGACTTCCTCCAGTTTCTGCCTGTAAACTTTGTGTGTTTCCTACAGGAGAGGAAGAGAGGTTCAGTAGGAAGAGCCCTTCTGGGTGATGCATTGTATCTGGTCCTCACCTCTGAGGAAAGCAAGCCTGGTGTTTGGGAGCCAACAGGCACCTGAGAAGAGGGGGCTCCTGTGCTCCTCCATTACAGGCAGAAAACCAAGGGGGCAAAGCAAGCCAGCTTAAACAGACACTAACAAAATTCCTGAAAAGAAAGAGTATCTTCTCTGCATTTACTCTATTTGCTCTTTCTAACAAGCCTTTACCTCTGGGGAGCTCCTTGTTCCTAGCACACCCTGTAATAAAGCCCTTATTCTCTGGTTTGATCCCAAATCATTCCCATCAAACACGTGGAGAACCTGCAGGAACTCTGATCTCCCAGCCACTCAAGCTGGGAAAAAAAGAGGAAAGAAGTTGAGGCCCCAGGTGGAAACCACAGGAATCACCACAACCCAAACCCAGGCAATAAGAGAAGCCTCCTGGCCACCCCAAGCCCTACTTCTGCTCCAGTACAGCCAAATTGGTGCCTCCAGCACATAAGGAACCAAGTCCCAGCTCATCCAGCAGAAGGAAGGATGCAACAGGCCCAGGAGGTACTGGATCCTGCATTCAACCCTCTCAGAGATGGCAGCAAGGTACACAAGGGCTTGGTTAGCAAATAAATCTGATGTGGATTTCACACCACAAACAAACCTGAACAAGCTGAACACCTGGCTGGGCAGGTCACAGTTTGCATCAGGACCCTCTGCAAGCCTTACTGTCATGTGGAAGTTCAATATTGGCTCTGGTTTAAGGAGAAAAATGGATTTTAAGAGCTATAACAACTCAGAGGGCAGTTTGCAGTCAGTGGTGTTGAGGAGGCAAGGCAGGGGTTAAGTGGCTCTTTGCTTTATCTCCTTAGCACATCTCAGGTAACAACCGCAGAAAATTACCACCGGTTTCCCCGAAGCATAAAAGCAGCACTAAGACCAAACAAAACAGATCCGTGCTCTTCTGTTCGTAACTCACAGGAGCCACAGAACTCCGCCATCCAACCTGAAAGCCTTAATGCCCAAACTAACCACGTCCAGGGACCTCAGCGCCCAGCGCTGGCGCAGCCTGGCTGACGGCTGGCAGCTCACTGGGATGCACAGGAACTCATCCCGCTCCTCTGCATGTCACACAGCAGCGTATTTTCCAAGGGGGGCTAAAAGGGGGGTAAGGAGCTGCTCACCTAAAAAGCATCCAGATGTTTACTGGAAATGCAAACCTGCCGATTGAGAACTGATAAATTCTACCGCGAGCCGAAAACGTGACGATAACGACTTAAAAGCGACGTAACATCTAGAAGAACGTAGGGAAGATCCTCATTCATCGGGAGCAGCGGCTGCACGACAAGGGGCCCTGCAGGCAGCGCTGCCTTCCTGCTAACAGAACCACAGCCACGCTGTTCCCCAGGCCCAGCTCCGGCCACAGCTCTCCGCACGCAATAAGCACGCACCGAAAAACAACGCTCCCAACGCACCAGCGGGCATTTCTGCCCCAAGCTTCAGAGCCTGGGGCAGCACAGGGAGGCGGCGGTGCCACGGGCACACCGTTAACAGCTTGCAGGGAGCGAAGCCGGCGGCCCTCGGAAGGACGCGGCACGCCCGAGCCCGCCGCGCTCCGTCCCCGCGTCGCGCCTTCGCCGCCCCCGGGCGCCGCCTCACCTGCAGCTGCCGGAACTCCTCGTCCAGCTCCCGCCACTCCCCGCAGCACCGCTCCAGCTGCACCCTCATGGCGCGGCGCACTGCGGCGCGGCGCGAGCCGCTGGGCCGGCGGGACGAGAGCGGCGCGAGCCCGCAGCCCGGCCCGGCGGCCACGTGCGCCGCTGACGTCATCGCGCGGGGATGAGGCGGCGCGAGACGACGCGCCGCGCCCCGCCCATCCGCGCGCCGCGCGCCCTCCTGAGGCAACGGGCGCCAACGGTCCGCGCGCGGGGGTGCGGCGGTGTGAGGGGGGTCCGCCTCCGCTCAGCGCAGCTGTGCGCGACGTCGCCCGTCTCCGCCTGCAGAACGGGCCCTGCTCTGACGTCCTGCTGCAGGAAAGCGTACTAAAAAATGCCACTCCTGGCTTCTCCACACCTTCCCTCTCCTGCCCGGCGTTACAAACAGGTGCTGCGGCTCAGCCGGAGCGTGAGGCGGTTCCTCAGAGCTGCCCCTGAGGCTGCCGTGTTTTCTGAGCTGCTTTACCTCAGGGGAGCCTCCACTCTTTTCTGTTAAACAAAGCACGGCCCCATCCCGTACAGCTTTCACAGCCCAGCCCAAGGATGCATCCTCGCCTCCCCGCCGCTCCGAGGCGCAGCGCCCGCGCAGCCGAGGCTTGGGTTCAGTCTCCCGTTTTACGGACACGGCCGTGGGGGTGCAACAGCCGGAGAGGCTCCCAGAGAGGGTTTGTGGCGGCCCTGGCTTTGGAGCCTTAACACAGCTTCCTAACAAACGACAGAAGTGTACAGAAGGCAAGCGGTGCTCAATGATCAGGCTGCCGAGCATCACTTCCTTGCCTCCCAGTGCTGCTGCACCACCCCGGCTCCTGGAGCCCGCAGCTGCTCCGGATTTAGGCTGTGAAATGGCCTTTGGTGTCAGTATGTGATGAACGCATTCCCTCTGAACTTGAAGATTTTAAAGATTTTAGGTATCTTGCAACTTTAACTTTCCGTCTTTTTTCATGGCAGGCCTTTCTTCCCGGACCTTTGAAAAGCAAATCTACCAATAGAAAATCTGTTTTGCCTTTACTTTTAGTGGTCCTCAGGTCATCAACCATCGCTGCCAGAAAACATATCAAAGAAACTGAGTTAATAATTCAAGTTAAAGAGCACAGCAGTTGTGTCTGTTCGTCTGATGTTAACTTTTGTCAGAGTACTTTTAGTAATATAGATACAGTCAGATGTGAGCTCCTTTCTTTTGCCTTCCGGCCTCCTGAACACAGACTGCATTCATTCCGTTCTCCTGTGATAACTGAGTCTGTTCCCATCCATTCTTTCCCTTTGTCTTAGAAATTCCAATTCTTTCCAGCAGTGCAAACAGGAAAGGGTAAAATACAAATTCTAACATCAGGTGACAGTAAGCCATGATAAATAAAACATTCTAACTCATATTTCAACGGGGAATTGGTGCTGCTGATCTCATCCTGTAATCGGGATTTATTGCTCGGTTCAGGACTTGGAAGAAGTGAGGCATTATCTCAAGTACAGCCAAATTACTTTTGCCTTCATCATCATCCTGTGATCTGCATGTTTTAAAGCAGCACCCGGGGTCCTGCAGGGCACTCTGTGGTTGCACAGCAAGTGATTCTCAGCTTGGGACGACTTCCCTGAGTAACACTGGAATCTCGGAGAGGTGCTGTCACAGGTACTCAAGTAGAAACAATGAGCTGTAAATCTGCAGCAAAAGAAATTCTGGGGGAAAGGCTGTCTGGTAGGCAGCAGCTGCAGCAGCTCTCTGATAAGCATGGCACTTTGCATGGGTATGCAAGTGCTTGGGCATCTCAGATAACCCACAGATCTGACTTCAGATTGGCCAGATGTAAAAACAACACGATCTTTATCTTGAGAGAGCTGTTCACAGCAAAAGGGGGAAGAGAGGAAAGAAAAGCATTCCTGCAAGCAAAAGTCAGCCCATGGAATTTCTGTCTCAAACCTTCAACATCTAAACCCTGTTCACAGTAACTCTTCAAAACACCCATGGGGAAAAGCTGTGAGTGCTGCACCCACTCTGCTCATTTGGCCAAACCTGACACACGTTTGGTTCCAGGCCAGGACACTCCCACCTCTTCCTCTGGGTTTTAAATCGAATGTAGCAGCAGTCAAACACACATCTGAGCATCCTGCTTTCACAGTATGTTGTTGTCGCATTCTTCACCTTTAAAGAATTCCAGCATATGTTTCTCTAAGTGTTTTCTTCTATTTACAAAGTTCCCAGAATAAACTTATATTATTGACTGGCAGTTTTCAGTTGGTTTGGGCATTTCACTTTGGTGATTCCCTCTGCTTTGTGAGAGCAATCTCAGCTCAGAGCAGCTGTCTTTTTATTGCAAAAATGATTGGTTTCAGATGTTGTAGAGCACCAAAGTCCTTTGAGTTCATTTAATAACAGCAACAAAATAAAATCTTACTTTTTAAACTGAAAAAAAAAAGACAAAAACTAAAGCCCACGGTGTCTTTTGTCCTTGCTGCACAGATGGCAGTCTTGCCTGTGTCTCCCTGCTCACCCCATTGCTCCATTCGGCACACTGGGGCTACTGTTCAAACTTGAACTCATAGAAAGGATTTGCGATACGGTATAGTAAAAACTATTTAATATAAGGGAGCCCTCTTGTCACTCATTTGAGGATCAGCCCTCAGCAGGAAAGGCCGATCCTGGCCATCTTTGGTTCTGTTTAACAAGTGAGGCACGGAGCTGCACTCTTGAGTTCTATGCAGTTCATGCTTGTATGTTACTGCCATTGGCTTTGCTTACATCTGCCTCTGTGCTTTTTCTAAGCATTAAAAAGGTTAAGAAACCAATTTGTGAATTTTAATTTGCTTAATTATCTTTTTTTTTTTTAATTGCATCTAAACCAGTTTAAAGTAAATACTGAATTTCAAACATACACGTAACTGTACCTTTTATTTGGTAAAAGCTGTGGGTTGGTGACACAGTTTGGGCTCGCTTTTCTAAATCCGTGCACAAGCTGCACTGGTTAAAAATAAACACGTGCAATTGTCCGAGCTGGGTAATTAATTAATATAATTAATGTAACTGACAGATTCTCAGTTAACTGCAGCGCAATACAGAGGCTGAATTATTCAAGATTAATTAATTCAAAATAATTAATGCTTTTCCAGCAGGGCCTGTTTGTGCTCGTAATATAAGGCTGTAACCTTGGGGCTGCAATAAGCATTTTTTTCTTCCCCTTCGTGGGTTTCCCCCACCAGTCCCTGTCCTGCTCTGCAGCCCTGCGCCTTCGCTCTCTGGCGGTTCTCAGGCTCTGCACAAAACCTGAACACATTTGTGAAAGAAGAAATCCTTCCTGAAAACCTTTCTCTCGTTTTTAATAACGGGAAATACATTTCTTGTATCAGTATTTCCTAGCAGCTTCAGTCTGCACAGCACTCTGTCGTACCCACAGACCGCTGCACGCACCCATCGCACCCAGCACTCGCTCCCATTCCCCGCAGGCTCTCCGGGCCGCCCACAGCCGGCGCTGCGTTGGCAGCGTCGCTATGACGACTCGGCGATGCCCGCAGCGGCGGCTGGAAGCGCTGCGCTCCCCCGGCAGGTCGGTGCCCGCGGGGCGGCTGGGCCGGGCGGGCGGGAGGCGGGGGCCGCCTGCAGGTGGGCTTTGCTGGCCCACCGCGCCTCACCAGGAGCGTCCTGCGCTGAGCTCACAACGAGCTCATTTCGCACCGCTGGTGAGGAGCGAGATGGGAAGCGCGGTACACAACAACACTGCTTTATTGGGGTAGAAGGGTCGTCATGGACACCAAAATGCCATTTGTTTTTAGCCCTGATAGCCATGAAATAATTTTTGAATGACCGAGTGGAGAGCTAAGGGTTTTGTTAACTCTGTTTTCTAGGATACCAGATTTATCTAAGATACCTGATTTCACTCCCTAGCGGTGAGATATTTCCTAAAACACAATTCTGCCTTGTGCTTCAACGAGTGCTCCCTCCTGACATGGAGTGGGCAGGGGAGCAGCCTTAGGAAGGAGGTTGGCTGTGTTCCCACTGTGCCAGGACAGCTCTGACCTTCCCTTGTGTCCCAAAGTCCTCCTGAAGGTACACAGCCCCATCCTGCAGCAGCTTACTTAGCACTTCCCAACATGCTACCAGCCTATTTTCAGATAGAGCTGTTTTGTACATTGGTATTTTTAGATACCTTCTGTTTGTTGCATCTTGATATATATCAAACCCGGACCTCAATTACTGGCTCAGATACATATTAAAGTACAGCTTACAAATAGACCATTCTACCAGTACCTGCCTTTGTAATTTCTCCCTAATTCATTTCTGACAATCATTTGTTTTCCCTTCCAGCTGGGAACACGATGCCTGTTGTAAAATATCCCAGGGCTGCAGAGCCTCTCTGGCATGAATGGGACAGGAAAGCGCAGAAACATGGATTAAGACATACAGTCTATGCTGTAAATGGGGATAAGTATACTGGAGAATGGTTGGACAACTTGAAACATGGTAAGATCCATCATTTGGAGAAAAGCACCAATGTAGGCGTCTACAAAAGCTCAGGGTGTCAGGGAGCAGTCAGTCAGTGGCTGTATGTGTTCATCCACGTACAACAGCATGTGTTCGATGTAATGCCGTGCAAAAATGTGCTCAGACATATTTCTAATGGGTAATGAAGTGTGCACTCAGCTGCAGGGCTATTACTGAGACATCTAGACTACAGATGTTAGAAATGCTCTAAAACCCAGCATGCTGCAGTCAGCTCCACGCACCCACAGCTGCACTGACACAGTGCTCTCAGCTCCCAGCACACGGGTTGCAGGGAAAGCACAGACAGCCCAAAAAGCAGGGATGCTGCTGCACTGCCAGCACTGAAACGCGCTTGTTTATGATATAATCATTTAGCATCACACATTCTACTCATCGTGATCATCTCCCTGCAATCCCTGTTTGTTGAAACAGGTAAAGGCACCCAGATCTGGAAGCACAACGGCGCTATTTACAGCGGTGACTGGAAGTTTGGGAAGCGGGATGGGTATGGCTCGTACAGCATCCCTGACCCCGTGACCAAGGAGCACCTGAAGGTGTATACAGGCTGGTGGAGAAACGACAAAAAATGCGTAAGTGAGATTTCCTGCACCTGCCTTGAAGCATGCAAAACAATCATTTAAAATACTGATTTTTTTTCAAATGGCACGAGACCCCCAGATTGAAGGTCCACAAGGGTTTGGGGGAAATGAGGATGTGAAGCAAGGAAATGAAAGCAAGAGCTCCTGTGCTGAAGCCCTCTCCCAGTGGGAAAGCTATTTCCCTGCCCTCCCCAGCCTTCAGGCCTGCGTTTGCTTTAAAATTTGGCTTATCCCTCCTGAAAGCTCAGGAAGTTCCAGGGATGACATCCATCACACTGCAGAGCCCACAGGCTCCAACAGGAAGCACCCATCTCCCCATCCCCTGCAGCGCAGGAGTGTCAGGTCATGTGTCCGCGCATGAGTGCATGCTGATCCCAACACTGAGGTGCTTCCGCCGTGCTTGCTGTGCAGGAGGAACTTGCCCACAGAGCATGCACTGCAAGTGCCGTGAGAAAAACCAGCCTAGAAGCACCATGCTGCAAGTTTTACAGCACATTAGGTAAAAAAGACAAGTTATGTTGGGAACTGAGCCCATCACATAAATCACCAGCTTTTCTACAGGAATCACGAGGAAGTCATCTGGTAAAAACAACTGCAATCCTATGAGCAAAATCCTTTTAGGATTTTCTGATCTGCCATTGGAAGCCTTATGTTTGCCTTTATGTCCACTCCTAAGTTAAATGAATAGCCTCTCGTGCTTCTATTTGGTGTGCAGCTCTACGGCTTGAGCCTCTTTGCAGAAGTTTCTTCCCTCATTCCCTGGGAATGTACTTTGGATGATTGAGTTTTGGCAAAACATTTACAATGACATCCAAACAACAGTATTTTTATTTATTTTTCTTCTACAAAATCCTCCCCTTTATATCCAGGAAGTTTAATAGAATTACTGCTCTGAAGAATCAGCTATTGACAACTTTTTTTTTCTTTTTTTTTCTTTTTTTTTCCTCAAAAGGTAAATTACTGCTTTTGTCCTGTGGGAAAACTCATTAATAACATGTAAATATTTCTCAGTGGTATTACGCCCTGCTATGGGGAAGTCTCTAACCTGGCCAGCACAGACACAAGATAAACACCTCCCTGAGGTTTCCAGCTCGCACACCCCCAATAGACTTAATTCAGAAGTTCATTGATCAAATGCACCACCTGCAATGAGCTGAGAGACGGTCTGAGGAGCAAGAGCTGTTTGTGTTTATGGATGGAACAGGAGCAAAACCCATTACTGGTGGCTCTGGAGATTGTTAGTCTGCCCCAGGCCAGGAGGGGGCTGCCAGCCTGGGATGCTGCAGACTGCAGGAGACATCAGCTCTGTCATGGGACATCACATCCCACTGGGAGAGGCATGTCATCCCCAGGTTTGTTTACCAGTCGAACCTGCTTTTAGCCAAATATTAGCAGCAGTCATGCCAAAAACAATACACTGAGATACAGACCTGAGATTCTGTTATGGGAATTTGATAATTGATGAATAAAATCCCGTAGCATCACCTCTCATTTCCTGCAACACATAAACAGAGGTTCAATTAGGCTGCCAGCAGCTGTATGTAATAGCAGTAAGCAAAGGAGCAGCATACCAAGAAATTAACGCCCCAGAATTGAACACCAACACCTTCTGATAGAGAGGCTCCTCAGTGACCTCCTCTGTTGCTGTGCAGGGCTACGGGACGATGTTCTACCCCAGCGGGGAGCGCTACGAGGGCGAGTGGAGCAGCGGGCAGAGAAGTGGCTGGGGTCGGATGTGCTACAGAGACGGCTCCACCTATGAGGGGCAGTGGCTGGCAGACCGGCCAGGCGGGCAGGGGATGCTGTGCCTGCGTAAGTACCAGCCTGCCTGCCTGGCCCTGTGTAAAACCCACAGCAAGCGGTGATGGTTCTTTCCTCCCGATAATCGGTTGTGCTGCCTTGATCTCCAGGGCAGCCTTGTGGGGCACAGGCTGCCACCCCATCTAGTGCCTCTAGAGCAAGCATCACGGCAAGGGCGGGCCTGGGATGCTTAAGGCCACACACATGGAAGCTTGCTTTCGCTGTGATTTAGATTTAAATGACGGAGATGGTTAGGGTTAGTGATAATATATTGTTGGGTCAGAGAACAAATCGCTATTTTTAAGGCAGGCACATTGCCAGGCATGCTTTCTAGCTACTGCATACCAAAGAGTCCATTTTCCAGTACATTACAAACAACAGTTCTTTTTCTGGGTTCCTTCCATCCACTCTTGTACTTCCGACAGTGGCTCACAGTGAGAGAACACAGGGGGTTCATTAGTACCCAATGCCTTCCCAGATATGACACTTGAGTGTATCGCAGATTGGAAATGTTGGGGCAATCCCATCATAAAACAGAAATTTCGATCTGTTTTCTTCTTATTTTGCTAGCAATTCAACATTTTTGTTTTCCAAAGCCAAGACTGCCAGTCCTTTGCAGTACAAAACACCACATTCTGGGAACATTTGAAGAAGTATCACCTCCGCAGGTTATGATGATGGTTATTATTAATCTTTTTTTTTTTATTATTTTCTTGGGGGCAATCTCAAGGCAAATCACTTACTAAGCAAAGCAGCCAGGAGGAACAAGCATGACCCCCCCTCCCCTCTGCACGCTGTGTACACATCTAAGCTTTCTCTGCAGGCTGTAAACCCATTTTGGATCAATGGCTCATACCAATGACACCAACGCATGCTTTCAGGGACAGCTCATTCAACTGCCCCACTTTGTTCCCATCCAGACCAATCTCCCTGTTACAAACCAGGCACCCTCTGGGTTTAGCAGCTGCTGCTGGGCTGCTCAAGAGCCCGCCTGTCCCAGGCAGGGCCCGGAACCCCACTGAGCCGGATTCCTTCTGGTTAAAATTAGCCAGAGCGATTATTTCATACCCGTAAGCTGAACGCATTCAGCTCGACCGCTGGAAGTGTGCCCACGTGCTGGCAGCATCGCAATGGTGAAAGAAAAAGGAGTTCTCCAGCGGAGGTCACAACGAGCCGCAGCTCAGATTAAATCACTTGCCCTGGCCACGTGCCTGGCAGGGGGAGCAGTCAGGAGCAAAGTGCTGCTCAGACCAGAGCAGTGCAGCAGTAGGCAACGCAACCCTGGGATCCTCTGGTGGGGCAGCAGATGTGAGCAATGCATGGGAACATCAGAGTGCTGCAGCACACCTTATGCAGGCAACAGCCCCTCTGACATAGCCTCAGCTTTGTACCTAGCCTCTGGATGAACACGTGCAAATTTCATGGTCTGTTCATGTGTTTGATCGCAGCAAACAATAATAGGTATGAAGGAGGTTGGAAGGATGGAAAGAAGCATGGCCCAGGCAGATTCTTCTACTTGGATAAGGGACAATTGCTTGAAGGCATCTGGGTGACAGATGTACCAAAATGCGGGATTATGATTGACTTCAGCAGAGATGCAGCTCCTGCCCCTACCCAGTATCCAATCCCAAAGGTAACTGCTTGGAAATGCTGATTTGCCAATGATGTTTACACCAACAGCATTTGTTAGAGCTCACAGTACCTATTTGGGTCATGCTTTCTCTTCAGGTAGTCACTCTTAGGGTCTGTGCTCAAGCTCTTTTGGTTAGCAGTGACCTGAACATCCCTGCAGGGCCAAGCAGCTGGCTCAGTGGCATGAGGCCCCTGCTGGAGCCTTGGACTTGCCTGCACTTCTGGAAATGCAGTTCTGCACCAGAACTGCTTAGCGCTCCGACCAGCACAAAGGAGATGCAGATAACAGCCACAGAAACAATAGTGGGATTTGTGTCAAAACTAAATGATTTCGCCCAGCCCAATGGCTAGGGCTGACCAGACCTCACCAAACCAGCTGAACCCTGCACCAGCTCTGTTACCCAGCCCCTGGCAGTGTCCACACCAACATCCCTGCTGCCCCAATCCCTTGAGAGCAGCCAAACAATGCAGAGCTTTGCTGAGGACTGAGCTGCAACACCTTCAGTGACCACAACTTGGCACACAGCTGCTTTTTTCCAGTAGTGCAGTAGTGAACAGAGACCTCACAGCCAGTGACATTTCTTACCTTCTAACTCTGCTCCAGGAACAGGATTGTGGTAATTAGTGCTGGACAAAGCACAGTCTACTGAGGCCCACAGCTCTTACAACTTCATTTCCTAACTTCATCCACATCTGCTTTCTATAGTAAGGTTCTCCAGTATTTTTGACAGCCAGTTCCTTCAAGTTTAAGGCACGCTTACAGCAGCACAGAATAAAAAAAACCAAACACTCACCAGAGTAAAGCAGCCCCAATTTTGCAAAAACAGCAGTGCTTCTGCAACTAAAAATCTTTACCTCGCATGGTTTGTCAGAGGTCCCCCAAGAGAGATGTCTCTTTGGCATCTCAGCCCAGGGCACAGGATGAATTTCATAGCTGCTAAAGCAAGGTACTCGAGCCCAGCAGCTCAATTAACTCCCATAAAGACAAAATTATAACACAGTTTTCCTTGTTTTATGAACTAAAAGAAGGCATCAGCTCTCACTGCCATTATTGTGCTTTCAGCTGGAAGAGATTTATTGATCTCAGAACAGGAATGAAAAAACATAAAAGAAGAACAATTGACTAAAGGTTTTCATAAACCATTTGTCAAATTACTGTCAGTAGCACCAGTTAGGGAAAATTCAGCCTTCTTTCCTTTCAAGGCATGCAAGGAAAATGAGCAACAGGAGGATGTGTTTGAGAGGGCCCGACTATAGTGAGGGGAAGGACAACTGTGTGGCCTTGGAGCACTGCTGTCCTAGTTACTGCAGCCAGGGCTTTGTAAGGCTTAGTGAAACAAGGACCCTGTCTTCTACTGGGGAGAACACACACGTAAAGCCCCCAGCACACATGGGAATATAAAGCAAGTCAGAGCAAGATGACAAGCTCCTGGCACAGCTTTAGTGCTTCCCTTTGCATTATCTGCATGCACCCCATCGGATGGCATGGACTCCTGCTTTCACGTGACTTACTGATGCTCAGTCGTATGACTGCTCATTACTCACCGTGAAACTACAGGCGAGATCCAACAGGCTGCAAACCAAAGCCAGTTTTGCCCAGGAATGTGCTTTTGTTAAAGAAGAATCAATGCAGCACTCCATGCTGGGTTACTGCAAGGAGACAAACGGACATTCAACACTGTAATGAAATTTGTGAAGTGCAGTGATGTTTCTGAATTAGTAATTGAAAGGTTGTGGGATAAACTGCAGACCTGCTGCATGGGAGATGCTCTGTTAACATTAATCAATAGCTATAAACTTTAAGCTTCTTTAATTACACTGCATAATTGATTTCCGTTCTTTTTATTTAGATTGAACTAGCTGATCCTGATGGTGTTTTAGCAGAGGCCCAAGTGATGTTTGATGACAGCCAAAACGAATAATGGGATGCTGAAGGAAAAAAGATGCAGGATAAGAACACAGTCTCGGGTTACTTACTCACTTGAGTCTCATGTCCGTGCTGCTGTATGTCATCTTGTGGTCAGCCTCACCTGTCCCCCAGAACTGCCCCTCTATGCTTCACTGTGCAGGCAGCTGTGCTTCAGGCCTCCTCCCCCCCACTGTTATTTAAACACAACAAGCAGCAAGCAAATAAAAACCACTCACACCAGCAAAATATGCTGGGGGATGCAGTGACTCTTTGCCCAGCTCCTGGCTTATTCCTCTTGTTGGTCACAAGGTCTGTGGCTGACTGCTGAGAAACACACTAGGGGAGCATGTAATTAGTTCACCTGATTTAAACTACACTTCAGAATATCACATCTTGTTTACAGCTGCGTGGTCCCTTTCCACTTTTTTTTCAGCTGGAAGATAACCTACTTTTCTATTTAAACACTTGGAAAAGAACAACAGAGCACTTAGTGTCAAGATTTAAACAGTGCTGATGGGAGGAAAAGCATTCCACCAACATCAGGCTCTTTATAGCTGTGTGAACGGAAAAGTCATCTTTGTATGACTGCAGTGAGCAGCTGCATATATTTCAGAGACCCTCAGAAACACAGTGAGGATTAGCACAACACAGGAAGGCAGAAGCGATGGATGTAGAGAAAATAAGTATTTTTAGGCATCTAGGTAACAACCAGCAACAATTGAATACATTTTATTTCATTATCTGAAGTTATTTTATATCTAAAGAATTGATATACAATAACTGACATTTAAAATGTCGAGGTAAACGTGAAATACCATTAGTATAAATAAAGAATAAAAAACAAACTTAAGTGCACTCTTAACATCTGGAGCCATACGACCAGGCCTGGTTACTGCCTCTGGCACACAGTTATGAGATGTGGCCAAGGCACAACTTTTGTGACCATTTCCACAGCTGGAAAATGAGAGAAACACACTTGATATCAAAGATTAAAGTGCAGAAAATAGTCGGGAAGATGGCTGTGGCTAACAGCTCCAATAGGTTAGGACCTACTGGCTTGAAAAAGTTAAAAAATAAGCTCATAATTTTATATTTCCTAAACAAAACACTTTCATTTTGTAAAAGATCCACAAGATAAAAAGAAATCCAGAAACTTACCAAGAACAGCAAATAACTGTACAAAATAAGCTTGGATAACATATTTTCTGGACTTACATTCAAAATAATGTTAGGACTTTTAAATACATCATTTACAGACAGATGCATAATTTTTCAGCCCTATAGCACCCTTCTGACCATTTGTTCCAGAATGCATATCAAGTCAAATCTGCTTCCTTTACTGCTGCTTTTAAGAATCTCCCCTCTCAGGGTGGGACTGATATTCCACTGAAAGATGGGAAAATGAACTTTGTGTCTGCCTTGTGGAATCGTAGTCACAGTTCTCACCATTGATAGATTTACACCAGTATGAGAATCTCCTATACCTGAAACACAACGGAATGGCAGAGCAGGAGAAAATCCTGCCAGGCCTCCGTACAGCAGGAGGCCCTGGGAAACTGGCATGTGGAAAACTGTTTTCTACCAGTAGACAGAGGATACCTCAAGAAACCTGCTGAAAAAACACCAGGTCCTTTGCTGATAGCTGTTTTTCAGAACAGATGCACCACTGTCAACACCTTCCACATCCCACAGACTGAAAATACATGGGGATAACCTGAGACGGAGGCTGGGTGTAAGCGACCACATTCAGCCCAGGCTCACTCAGGTACAGTTCCCTGTACTGTCACATTCACCAGTCTGATTTAAAAACAAACAAAAAAAAATCAACAAAACCACCACAGTTTATACTCCACAGTGTTAGCTACAGCAGGAGGTAAAGGTATGTTCCATTAGATTTGAAACCCGTCTTAGTTTGTCTTCAAAAATGGCTTTTACCCATTACAAACCAAAGCTTTTCTACACAAGAATTGCATTTCAAAGAAAATCCACTTACAGATACAGCTGGAATTACTGCAGCAGCCCAGGACTACTGCTGCATCCTTCTTGGCCAAACCTCTCACATGAGAGGCCCAAGGGAAGCTTTTGCTTAAGGAAGAAATTAAGAAAAAAAAAAAAAATGACACCGCAGCCTCACTAGCATAGATTCATGTCTGAAAGTAAGCAGCAATATTAGTTACAAATAATCTACTTTCATAAATATATCTACAGAGATTAAAAGTAGCTTCCAGAGAATCTGGAAGGCAAAAAATGTCTTAAGAAGTTACTATGGTCAGCACTTCAGCAAGCAAACTTTTTATAAACAAGGAAGACCAAGGCTTAGCAATAGCTAATTACTTGGGAATCCAATGCAGACAAAGCACCTTTTTCTGCTTGTATCTGAGGATTTATTAAAAATATATTTTTAATATAAAAGTATAAAACAATCGCTACTTTGACTTGGAAAAAACAGCAGTAGTTCTGATCTTCAAGCAAAAAAATATCCAGTGATAATTTCCATTTAGTTCCTTCTTAAAAAAAAAAAGATTCCTAAATGGAAAACAGGCAGTTCGATCTCTCCAGATAATACATGCCAGCTTCTGAGAACTTGAAAACAGTTATTGCTTTTATTTTCTTCCAAAGAAGAGCACAGTAGTCTCATTCCTTCTCCTGTGGCCATACCACATGGCAGTAGAACGAGTCATGGGTGTTCAGTGAGTTACACAGCATGTAACTGCCATGGAAAGGGTGCTGGAGAAGCCACTAATGTAAGAATTACTTGGCAGCAAAACACACTGGGGAAAGTGGTGGGAGAGCTTTCCCTTCTACCATCTGTCAGACTGAGAGAACAGTGCTAGCACTGAAACCAAGTGCTAATTGCTGCATATCCCAAGTAATTTGTATCATGCCATGCAACATGGACTGGACAAACAGTATCTTCTAGTAAATGCCAACATTAAATAAAGAGGAAAAAGCTTCTCTGTCCATTCCTATCACCCAAATGTACAGCATTACTCTCCTTTTTGTGTATTTGTGTAGCCACCATTCAGATAAGAAGAAACAAATGAGAGTGCTCAGAAAAGGAATGCATGTGTGGCACACGCACACCCAGTTATCCATTCCTTCTGGTCTCAGCTAGCCATGTTATGGTGAGAACTGTTGTGTTTGTTGCTTTTTTTTTCCCCAAACATTTATAAACTTCTATTGAAAGGAAAATCAATAGTTTGAACATTCATGCATGGGGGAGTCAACATAAGGCAGGAGCAGAACGGTGGATTTATTTTCTTTAAGTACAGGTTTATGCAAAATGGGTAACAGCTGGGGAGATGGCATCACCTCTGTGATCCAGCTGATCCTGCAGCCGTGCAAATTCAGCAAGTTCATTCAGTTCTTGAAACTGCCTGTCTGTTTTATGGCTCACCAGAGACCTGTAGAAATGGACTGCAAAGACAATGAAAATCAGTCCAAAGGGAACCATGATAGACGTCGATGCAATGGCTGCTGCCTGTCCTGACGTGATGCTAGAATTGCTGCTCTGAGCTGGGTCAAGGGGGTTCTTCTTCAGGGGAAGAAACTTCACCCAACACAGCAACACCACCTCTGCAAGAAAGAGCAAAGTCCCAATGACAGTAGAAAATGCCCAGGCAAGCTCAATGTGTCGATGCATACGCTCATGAGGAGATTCCTTTACAGAGTTGAGATTATGCACGTTGCTAACAGCCTCTATATTTGGAAGAATGCAGGTACTTATCATGAGTGCAAAAAGGTGAACTGCAACAAGGACTGTAGTACAGGCACTGAAGGCTATCAAGAGACCTCGTGGGTAGTCATGGTCTGCATCAAGCTGAACTTCTACCATGGCCACCTGAAAGGAAAGGGGAAAAAAAAACCAGATTTAATTAGCTCCATTACATACTACTTGACTACCAATTCTGATTTTAATTGCAGGGTAATTAGGCATGTCATTCTAATTCTGTTTATGCTGAGATAATACAAATACTTATTCGATGCTCCAATGATTCTGGAACTTCACCTGATCCAAACAAAGTAATAGGCTGCACTGCACTTCAGTCTTAGGTGGCAGCCATCACACAAAGCCACCCCTTCACATTTACTGCTCAGCTTAAAGCCAACCATCAGCATGCACAAAAGCCTCGAACAGCACAGCCACCTAGCTACCTCCAGCTCATCCCACAGAACAGCTGGATTTTAAGAGTCCAACCATGCTGATAACAAGGTGAAAGAGTTCTTCTTTCCCATACTACTAAAATGGCAGCTTTTGATCTCTTACTATAGAATCTAAATACTGCTGAGTGTTATGGAATGTTTTGTGTCGCATACATATGTAGAATGAATACTGTACGAAGTCATTTGAAGTAGGTATCAGTAACATGACTGCCTGTGAAGGCTGCAGACTGCCTTCAAACCCTGCTACTCCTTTCATCTTCCGTGCCTGTGTTCTGAAGAGCCAGAGCCATTCATTAGGAAGATCACCTTTCCACAGGGCTCTCAGTTACATTCTTTCACTCAAAATAAATGTTAGAGGGAAGTGGTGTGGGGAAGGCTGAAACAAAGAAAAATAATGTTCTCCTAGACAAGAGAAGTGAACAAAACCAACCAGGGGAAGATTCAAGAAGGAATTATTCAATTCAGCAAGCTAAGATCTCAGATCCAGAAAACACAGTAGTTATTCCTGTTTGACATAATAACGCGATGCTTACAGCAGAAATCCTCCTGTTCAAGGGATGAAGCAGTATGAGAAGCCCTGGCCAGCACCAACCTCTGGAAGCTACAGCTATAACCATGTTGCTGGGAGAACATCTCTCCTGTGTCTCATCAGCACAGGTTTAGCCCATGGCTGCACCACTCAGATGGCTTAAATGGTGCTCAGACTACAGCACACATCTCAGACACCTTAATTTTCATCAAAAACTCACATGGAAAAATGTTCATAGACAGGTGCACAAACAGTGAGCATTCAAACCTCACTACTTTGCTGGAGCAAGTAAAACTGCACCAAGTGTGGGATCCCACCTCCACACACACAGAGCCAGCACGTCCTATGGCACCCCAACTCTTAACTGCCTGCACCAAACACTAAGCCAACCAAGGCTCTTACACACGTTTCAACAGGCACTCAAGGCCATTTGCCAATATTTTAATTCCTTTATTGAAAGCTCTTGTCATAAGCCCAACCAACCAGCCAAGCTAGTGAGCAGCGTCCAAGTGCTAAAGAAACTCCACAAGAAATTACAGTAATACATACACAATTCTTGCGTGAAGGTTTTAAAATAACCACTTCTCAGCTGTGAAAAACTTCACAGTTGAGAGGATAAACATATGGCCGTCAGGTCTCCCTTCAGCAGGAATTGCTCTGTAAGTCCCCATGCACTCGTGGGATGCTGGGCTTCCTGTGCTGAGTTTTTCACAGAACAACTGCAAGCCTTCACCACTGAGGAGTCATTTTCATACTTATCAACATTTTTTTCCATGTACATTTTCTGGTGTGTAGCTTGAATGCAAAAGCTGGGCTGCCAGGTCTATTGCAGACTCAATAATTCTCCACTCTCACAGGGCATTTTAATCCTCCATCCCAGTACTTACTAGGATAACAACCAAATGAGACACTAAGGAACACCGTAAGATAAATATTTCTTTCTCATAAAAACTGATTATTTCTTAAGTATTTCATTCACCAAATGTTGATAACATTAATGACAACATCAAGCATCTGATTTTGAAGTTCAGACAGGCTCATAGTTGCAACATATTGGCTGTTTTGGAGCTCTTCCCATTTCAACAGCGTCAGAATGAAATCTCTTTCCCTTAACCTAGGCTGAGCTAAAGGAAATCTCAAGCAATTACATGTAATCTAGAAGGACTTAGTTACGACTTGGCTTTACTTAAATGCAACCAAAAGAGCATCTTACACAAAACCAGCATAATTTAAGCAGCATTCTCACATTCACACAGCTCTGTGCAGAGAGAATCATAGGGACTTCTGATGTCCAAAAAGCAGAGATCCAGGCCAGGCATCTCCTGAGGAAAAAGGCTGCATTTTATCACTGCTGGACAACCCCCCCCCCCCCCCGAGTCCCTCCCTACCACCTCAACACCACGACAGGACAGGTGAAACTTGAGTTTGAGGGACACAAACAAGGCTTTGGCATCTGTGGCTGACAGATGCATTAAGGCAGAGCAGCTTTGCACAGGACGCCTGCTGCGCTGGCAGGCCCCATATCGCTTCTGTGAGCACTTTCTGAAACACGCTGAGATCAACTTGAAAGCAGGAAGGGCGTAACTTCCTTCAGCTCAAACCATACTGTGCAACTAGCTACTATGACTGCAAGCTTACCATCTCTGTAAGAATAATTACAGGTGGCACCAACACCATCTGAAGGCAGCGCAGTAAGCTGGCAGCCAGGCAGGCACCACTGCACACTGCCCAGTATTCCCAGTTTGAGAATGGGCAAACAAGGCAGAAGCCCTCTGTTCACTTGAAAAACTACAGCAGCTGAAAAATATTTTTCCTGACACTGAGAAGGTGACAGCTTCATAGATTCAGCTCTCCGAGGGACCACTGTGAAAGCTCCACACTTTGAATATTCAGGGTATATCAAGACATGTTCGGTGCTGCTCACCAACACTGACAGCTCTTTGCAGACTACAGGCTCTCCAGAAAGGAGGTTGGATGTTTTTCTTAAATTTTCCTTGGTGAGAAAATGCAATGTGCCTAAGAAACAAAGGCGTAAGAGTTTTTCATGTGTTCACAGACAAGAAAGGAAAAAAATTATGCTGAAGCAATTAGTTGTACAGAGACACCCTTAAGCAAAAGGGAAACACACTCTATTGCAGTTGTGACATAGTGTTAGAAACACCCTGAAAGGAGCAGGGAAAGCAAGAAAGCACTTCTGTTTTGTATTCATTCAGCATCAATGGATACTTCAGAAATCCCTTCAGATGGAGGCAGTAGGATGCAGAATGTCCAAAGGATTTCAAAGCCTACTAAAGTTGATAGAAAGCCTCCACAGGAGGCACAGCAAAGCCGCCTTGTGCTTGCGCCTGGCAGAGCAACTCCTGCTTGACCTGTAAGTGAGAAATCAGTTCATGTTTTCTGTTTCCTCAAACCACCAAGGAAGTTGCTTTGGGAACCTTTCTCTGGAAATCAGCAGAAAAACTGCCAACACTTCTCAGTTGCAAGCTTCCATTCTAAAGGAAGTAAACAGCACAGGCCAGGCACCTAAAACAAAAAGCTCCATTTTTCATTGAGGTCCTGCATCTGCTTTCAAACAGTGATGCAAAGCACAAGAAGTTCCTTCCTCCTTTGCTCCTGCTGCAACTTCAAAATAAACAGATGAGAACTGCTCTTGTAAGGTCGTGCTTGCAATTCCAGGGCCATGGTGAGCATGTTTGCTAAGATCCAATTCCACACGGAGCAAAATCTGACACGTAGATGCTGATGTTCCACAGGAGTTTTTCCTCTGTGATCTCTAGTAGTTTTCTATGCTGACTCAAAACATGCAACCCTCAGGGCACCGGTATCCAATACAACCTGCTTCAGCATCTTTGCCTCCACCACTTTTAAAGTTTCTTTGAACACTTGCCACCTGATTTGTACCGCACAGCTGACAAGGCCACTGCAAGCATCTTGCCTTGCTGCATTACCAGAGCATAATGTAGGCTGGGAGACACCTCAAGAGGTCATCTGCTCTAATCCCTGGCTCAGAGAAGAGCTAACTTTAATAACCCAGGTCATCCTACAGATATGATCGACAGATTTACAGCAGCCCTTAACAAAGCTGTAAGTCTGAAACAGAGCTTCCTAACAAAACTCGAGGACTCTCATGATTTCTGGATGCAAGACTGGAGTTTGCATAAAGCCACAGAAGGGCAGCGCTCACGCTTTCAAGAGATGACTGAGTTTGGGCACATGTCACGTTAAAGCCTTCAACAATTCTGGATTTCACAGTTATGGGAGCCTGAATAATACCATACTGCAAGAAATCAAACAGCTTACCCTCTAGAAGAAGCTGCTGAAATTTCAGCTCTATTTACAATTCAGTGTCCTGAAACAACTTCATTTCTCTTGCTTGCATGCAATATTTCCATGTTTCGTTACACTTTGAAAAGGAAAATGCTGAGCACTCCTGAAGTTTCTGTCCATAGAAGAGCACTGACACAGTGACTGATAAACACCAGTAACAAGAAATGAGCTGTGCTATGTTGGTAAATCAATTTTCATGGCAACAACATCATTTTCTACAGAGAACAGGTTGCTGCAAATGAAACTCATACAGCCACATAAACGCAGGTTAAGTTACTGCCCTTGCTTGTCAGTTGCTCATTTTAGCACAGGGGAGATAGAAATTAAAGACTTGCTTCAAATTTCAGCACTATTTCCCAGTTTTATAAGCTGTAAGACAAGTTTCAGTTCCTGTTTAACAATCAGGTTCCCCCAAATTAGAAGTATTCTAGGAAAATAAGACATGAGAGACAATGATCAGAAGGAAAACAAAAGGGAGAAGTGAGCTGAGAGCCACCCATGCAGCAGGTCACATTGACACTCGAGACTCTACATTGGAAAGAAGATAACTGCTTTGTTGTTATGGGCAATAGCAACAGCAGCAAACAGTTACTGAGAGCTCTCCCACTTAATCACGGGCTTAATCACAGGCTACATCCTTGCAAGGCTGCCCTCAGTTCTTCATCCCTGTCCTTGGCTGCCATTCCTAGGTAAGAAACTGACGAAGACAATTTTTACACAGAGCAGTATGTCAAGAATGTTTCATAAGAAAGCTCTGTGGTTGAATATTGTATAGGGCCATCCACACAAGGAGAGGTAAATCTGACCTGGAGAAATGCAACAGAGCTACAACACCCTCACCTTGCCAGAGCAGAGGCCTCGATCACAAGGTTATTTCAGTAACAGATCACACAGTTCATCTATCTGTGGGGCCAAAGGGGAAGCTGGGAATGAGACAGGCATGATGGAATCGCAGACAGTGGTGCTCCTGCAGCTATCCTCAGCTCCTGAGCTGCCTCCTTTTGCCTGACAGTGCTACACACTCCCAGAGACAGAGGCTCTGCATCTGCAGTTCTCGCATCATTCATTACATGTTATAAACAACTCATGCAAAGACAGTGTATGAGCCAGAAACAGTCACAAGAAATTAAAAAAGGCAAGCCAAAATGATATTACTGCTTTTTCTTTTTTTTTTTAAACACAAAAGTAAGCATCACTTATGTACAAGACTAGAATTGTGACTCTGCAGCTTGTTATATGTTTAGAATGGAAAACGTTAATATTTGCTGAAGTCACCACTGGAACAGAAATGCATGATTTAGCTTGGTTAATAAACATGAAAATCCAATACCCACACGATCAGAGTGAATGCACCTTGAGAAGGCAGTATCTCAGCACGGCACTACTTACAATAAGGCTAGTTTTTAAGGTCACATTAGACAGCACAAGAGGAAGAAACAACAGCTTCATATCACCTTTACACTCTCCAAAAGACAGCAGCCACAGGCAGCTGCTGCTAGAGAGCAGAGAGAGCCCAAAATGCTCCTTGCTGCCTGCCTTGCTCATCTATAACGTCCAGACAGGGATGCTCGAAGGAGCAATGAAATGCTGCTTTCACAGCAGTAAGCAAAGAGGAGAAACCTTTTGTACAGAGAAGATCCTTCTGGCCACAGTCAAAACCTCCAACTGCAACAGCGATATAAAAAATATATGGTGGCAGAAGCTGCAAAACCAGGCTGTAAGGTTTTACCAGAGACTACAAAATGCAACTGTTGCACATCATTCTTCCAGAAGAGTGGTAAACTACAGCTAACGTGACTTCTAATGACGGATCACCGAAGCATGCAGGATGGCAGAGTACCTCCTGTACCTGCCCAGCACTGGCAGCAGCAGGGCTGGATCCTACTTTTCAACATTTCCATAGTAGTAGTTGATACTGAAGTAACATATCAGTGCAGCCCAACTCCTAGAAAAGATGACAGGAGCTGACTTCTGTATCAGCTCTTTCAAAGGCAACGGCAGACGGTTCTCTGACAACATCCAGTATTTCAAGCCTGTATGTTACTACTTGCAACAGTCTGCCCAGTTTGAATCATAAGAGGCTTTTACAAGTGCACTCTCTGCTAAGTGACATCCTCCAAATTCTAAATATAACAAAGTCAATCACCGAGGCTGTGTAATTTAGACACCTAATTTAGGCGTGAGTTTTTTCATAGAGCAGTTAATTGGCAGCAGGTGGGGGAAATCTGACTTCTCCACTCTGACAGTTGTTGGGATTTAATAGCTTCCCTATGATTTTTGGATATTCTCTGCAAAGTACTTCTAGTGGAGATGGTCAGCAGAGGTAACACGTGGGACTGAACAACAGCACCCATGGAAACTTGCAAAGGAAACACTGAAAAGCATCACTAACACCAACTCTCCAGGCACCAGAGCCTGCATTACTTCCTCAAAGCCAACATAAAGCATAACATCCTAGTGTGCAGGCTCAGAACCATCACCAACTGTAAAGCAGGCTTTTATTAAAAAGTCCTCTGTGGAAACGTTAACACTTGTGAGCTCGAAACCTGGCTGAGTATTTCATGCTCTACACGTTGTTGCTCTCTGCAATTACAACTCTGGCATGGATCATTTAACTGGGGCATGCTTCACTAATCTTGAGGGAAAAACCTCTGCAAATGGCTGCAGTTAGATGCCGGATTAATCCACCAGTGAAGAACCAATTTAGTGGGAATAACACTTAGCTGGTACTAAAGGATGTAAGCACTGTTTAATAAAAGACCAACTATCAGCGAAGCACGCAGGAGCAGCACATCGCACAGCTAGCAATTCCCAGCAACGTGCTGGGAATTCCTGGATGTGTCTTTGGGGCTCTTTCTTCCTTGCATTGATAAGGAAAAGGGAGGAACAATGACTTTTAACTGCTGTAAGAAGTTTTAGATCCAGGACCAGATTGCACCACAGCAGCCCATTGTTCAGACATCAGGTGCTGAGGAATCCACCGAACTCTGAGAACAATGCGGAGGCGTGACAGCACAAAGCAGGCCCTGCTTTTGGTGCAGAAAGCACTCCTCGAGCAGATCAGCAAAGTTATTTAAAAGAAACCTAAAAATACTTGAACATTAAATCAGCTCTCCTGTAACCCGATGAGGAAGTCCCAGCAGCTGACTGCCTGTAACACACCAATGGGGTTACAAGCTGATTTCCAGCGTGACCTTATCAACGAAAACAAAAGTACAACTTTTTTTGAAGGGGTAACTTCCAGGGAAAAAAAAAAAAAAAGCGACCAATATCCACATGTAACACAGTGGGCAGCAAGGGGTTGTGCTAAACAGAACGAAGTAGCTTTTCCTGAATTACCCCAAAGCTGCAGTTTCACACTGCAGCACTCCCAGCTGCCTGAGCTCCTTGGAAAGCAAACAGGAGCCTCACCTGATAGGTCCACAGGGATCCAGACCCCACAGAATAAACATTTAAAGAAAAGCCAAGGAGATTTATGAGATAAATAATTACTTCTAAATAATAGTATTTTAAATAATGATCTAAGATGTGACATCCTTAGTACAGGAGAGATGTGGACCTGCTGGGAGTGAGTCCAGAGAGCCACAAAAATGATCTGAGGGATGGGACGCCTCCCTACAAGCACAGGCTGAGCTGGGGCTGTATGGCCTGGAGGGCGCTGAGAGCAGCCTGCCAGCGTCTAACGGGGCCAATTTAAGGCCGGACTCCTTAGTGGTGTTTGTTGTAGGGGAAACGGTTACAAAAAGAAAGAGGGGAGATTTAGATTGGATGCAAGGAAGTTTTTACGCCGAGGGCAGTGAGGCACTGCACGGGGTGCACAGAGGGGTGGTGGTGCCCCATCCCTGCAAACAGCCGCGCTCAGGGATGGGGCTGTGAGCACTGCTGGAGCTGTGGGTGTCCCTGTGCCCGTAGACGAAAGCAGAGCTTTTCTTTCCCACCTTCTGCCCTCGCCGTCAGAAACACCGAGCGAAGCAGCCGAGCTGCCGGCGGCGGTACCGCGGGAGGAGCAGCCGCAGCTCACCGCCGCCCGGCCGACACAGCGCCCCGTCACTCAGCCCCCGCGGGCCGATTTTAGCCGCCAGAGGAGGACAGTGACATTTGTTTGACCGTCAGAGCGACACAGCTTCGCCGCCGCGCTCTGGAGCGGCACCCTCCGCCCGGGCGGCGGGGAGCGGCTCCCGCTGGAAGCACCGCGCGGCGCGGAGCGCTTCTGAGCGCGCGGAGCTCCCACGTGAAGCGACCGGGAGCGACGGACCGCGGACCAAAGCGACACAACAACAACACAAAGCCTGCAGGAAGCGCGCACAGCTCCCTCAGAACGAGGCGACACAGGGGTTTCTCAGTACATCGGCTCACGGTGATCTCTAGACGATACGCCTTTATTTACCTACAGACGGCACCGCAGACCCGGACCCCCCGCCGCGCGGCTGTGCCGTCAGGGCAACGCGGCGGTGCCGGCGCCGGGCGGCCGCGAGGCGAGGTTCGCCCTGCCTGAGCGCTAAATCCCCCCGCGCGGCGGGAAAGGCTGCGACACCCAAAAGGGAAGCGGCACTCCGCCCGCCCGCCCGCAGCCAGCGCCCCTCACCCGCCCGGCGCTCACCATGGCGAAGCCGGAGAGCAGCGCGGAGGTGCGGCTGGAAGCCTTCAGCTTGGCGCGGCTCAGGTAGAGCTTCCGCCAGGACAGCGCCTGCATCGAGTGCTCGTTCAGGCTCATGGGCTCCGGGCGGCGGGGGAACGGAGCGGAGCGGGGCGAGCGGCTTCGGCGGCTTCTTCCGGAGGCAGAGCGAGAGCTCCGGCCGCACAGCTAACAGCCCATGGCGCCCGCCGCTGCTCCCGGGGCTGGGGCCGCGCCTGCCGCCCGCCGCTCCGAGTCTGCGCGCCGCCGCCCGCCCCGCCCCGCCCCGCCCCGCCCCTCTGTGCCGCCTGAGGGGGCGCCGCGCGGCAGTTTCCCGCCTCCCGCGCTGAGGTAAAGCGCGGCCCGACGGCCCCCAGCGGGGCGCTTCTAACGCCGGCAGACGCGTTCTGCTGCCAGGCCTCGGTGTTTTCTCAGGTAACCTCTCGCACCTTGCGCGGCTCGCTCTCAGGACAGAGCAAAGGGCGGGGGCGGCCGCTACCCGCGCCTCTCGCTGCCTTCCCTCAGCCCGCCTCCCCGAAAACCCCCGGCACTTCGTTTCAGGACTCAGCCCCGCCCTCAGCACCACATCGGCCTTTGTGCAAACTCGTTTATCAGCGGGCGGCTGATAACAGCCGGCCGTTGGCAGAACGTCTCCGTGTCGGTGCTTGTCGGTTCTTCAACCGCCAACACCTTGCAGTGCTGTTTATTTCCCCGCGTTTTGGCAGCAGGCTGGTGGCACGGCTCCGAGGGCCGCTGCTGAAGAGGCGAGGCTTAAACCCCCTGCTTAAGACTTCTAGCGAGCAGATGGATGGTTCTCGCCATAGAAACGCCGGGCAACGACTCTGCCTACAGGTACACACAAACTGAATCGCTGCTGCAACAGCGCTGCTGTTAGGAGTTAAAAGAATGGGTGATTTTCCGTTACGCTGAAGTTTTCCACCTCAAAATAATAATTGCAGCACACCTTGAGTGCCTTTGCTTTGGGCCTCTTCGCACCTTTCTTTATTTGCAAGATTGTTCTTATATCTAAAGGTGATGACAGAGTGCACACACGCAGATGGCGCTGCTTTTCTCTCCATTTACACCACCAAACAGCAGCCAGGGAAAAAATCCGAACAATTTGAAGTTCGTAGATACAGTGCCTGAAACAACCTGGTTGTAGATTCTATTCTCATTCTTCTCTCAGGAAATAACCAGAGTCGTTCTAACATCAGAAATATCTGTTCGTTAAACTTTTGTCAGCAGGATCGTTGAGAGACCTCTGTGGAAAGCAGTTTGACTCAGAGTTCCCATAATAAAAGCAACCCCGGATGCTGTTTGCTACTTCTTTCTCTTCCAAGGGTGACAGTCACACTCCATAGTTGTGTGAAAAGCAGCATGCAACAGTATTATAAAGTACTACTCTGTTTTATGTGTTTTAAGTCTTAAAATGAACAACAACAACAAAAATCAAAACCACACCTCTTCCATTTACATCTATAACTGCGTATCCATTTTTTTCCTCTATGTCCCACTTTACACCTCCGTTCTGAGATATAAACTACCCGGGATAATTCTTTTATTTCCAACCTTAATTACTCACCATTACACACACGTTTCCTCTACAGTTAGCTGAAACGACGAGTCACTCAGGCTTAATTAACTTAGAAATGCTTCAGGGAGTTCTGAAATCGTGCGGGCGTTCAAAGCCGGGGTTTGCAGATACCTCGGATGAGTGCAATAGCAGAAGGCCGCCAAAAGGGTGTAGTCCTGCACTCTTCCTTCAGCTCACCTCATTCGCCCGTCCGTCCTGTAAACTACCACCACCCGTCTGGCTGCAGAGCAAGAGAACTGACATAACAAAAATATAGGGTTTTTTTTGTATTGAGTTAGTTTTGTGCTTTGATCAGGTGGCTGAACCGAACGAGCTTCCCTGTGGGTACGCGAACACTAGCCTTAATGTGGGACATATATGTATGAGAAAGGGAATTGGCCCCTGCGGCAGCAGGCTCCTATTGCCCCTAATTAGAGGTAACATTTGCCCATTCTCTGGATCATTTTTGCATGAACACAGTCAGAGGAAGCAGGAGGAGTCCCAGATTTCTTCCCAGAGAGCCCTCGGAAGTCTGTATGCTGTCACACAGGTACTCAGGAAGTTTTCTCCTAAAATTGTATTCGGGTATTTTTTTTTTTATCTTACCCCTGGTAAGAAATCAAGACGTGGCTCTGGGGGGAAATGAACCCTCAGCCCAGCTGCCAGCAGTTAACCTGCATCCTGCAGCATATGGCCTTGATACTGCTCTAAATGGCTTCCTCCCATCTAATGCAGCTGGGATGTGATCCTATACATCCTACCACCCCTCTTTTTTCCTCAGTTCTTTTAAGTTTGTGGCTTTGTGTTTTGGTATTAATACACAAAATTATTGCAGTCGTATTTCAAAGGGAAAATGAATTGTAGCTTCACTGGAATCACTTCTGTCTTAAAATGAGATTACAAACGTGTTTTCTGTGTTTGGAGGTTTATAGATTAAAGCTGATATTTCTGAAGCATACTTCCATATTTCAGTCATGTGCTCGAGTGTTTCCAGGTGTGTGTGATTAACACGGCCCTTGGTGGGTTGGTTTGGTGCATCGAGAGGCTCAGATAGTTCATGTCCCAAAAAAAGATTGAGAAAAATGACTTGATTTTCTTTTATGTCTATGTTCCGTCTTTGCTGGTGGACTTCTGTAGACTGGATGGATGATGTGTTTTTTGTCTGATGAGTCTCTAGTAACGTCCATTTGTCTTGGACAAGTCCTCTGCCCTCAATCCTGCAGATGCACACATGCATTTAATTTTAAGATTGAGTGATCTTGGCTGAAAGGTCACCGTATACATACATCTCTCCAGGATTATGGATTAATAATGCACTCCATACAACAGACATCTGCAACCCACACTTCAATATATAACCCATACAGTGCTTCTATATGATAATAAGATTTAATCATCTGCAAGTAGGAAGATGTTAGAGAAAGATTACATGATTCCTCAAGATTCTGCAAACGTTTGTTGGCGGATGCAGAAAGAGGAACTCACTGCCTTAAGTCCTGTGTTAGAGCCCTTTTCAAGAGACAAGCCCTGCCTTTATCCTTGGGTTGATACAATGTGGGCCTTCCAAAGAGATGAGCAGCAAGGCCTGAAAAGTTGAATTTTTGTGTCTTTTATCATAATGTTGAACACGTTGATGCAGTGCTTAGAATCCAGTAGACAGTAGTGAAATGCCCTATTTAAGAAGGAGCTCAGTCTCCACATAAGCAATCTGAGAAAGGCAGCTTGAATTTTGCTGCTGAGGTTTGTCGGAGCTGAGGCCCGTAACTTGGGGGCTGCAAGGACTGTAGCAAAGGTAGAATCTCACTTAAGTCTCACATCAACTGCAAAAATTACACGTTTGAAAAGCAACTCAGAAAGAGGAGCACAGCCGATGCCATCAGCCCATGACCCTGTGATGTCCCCTCTGGCAGGGAGGGCTCCAAATCTGCTGCCTGCCCCACAGTCAGATGGTCCCAACAGCTGTTCGTACTGACGGCCACGTTGGGTGCTTTTAGGACTTCTTCAGCCCCCAGCCGAGGAACTCCTTTCCCCCACTGCACGGCGCTCAGCGCCGTGTTTAAAGCCCCACTCGCTGCCCTCCTTTCGGCTCTTTGCGCTGCCACCCGGCCGCAGTTCCCTGAGACCTGGCACAGCGCATCGCCGCCCCTCCCCTTCCCTCCCCCCCAAAAAGTGCTGGTGCAAACTTGCCCAACTCTAGCGAGACCTTTAGCAGCCGCCTTTTGTGTTCCCTCCTCCCTGATCAGGCCAAACATGCAGGACAGGAACCGTTGACAATTAAGTGATGAAACTCTCCGAAAAAATGAAGGTGGAGAAGGACTCTGGAAGAAGATTGGTGTGTAGCTGTATTCGGTCTCTTTCCTATTTGTGTCTTTTAATTGATTTTGCGTGATTGTTCGCACAGGGAGCGGGGCAGGCTGCAGAGCGCCGTAGCTCGCCACGGGGCAGTGCAGATACCGGGAGGGGGGATTTAACCGAAGAGAACAGAAGAGGGTACAGAGTTATTTCTCCCCGTGGCAGCGGCCCGGGCCGGTGCGTGTCGCACACCCTGAACCCCAACTCCGGGTGATGCTGTGGGGCGGGGGCAGCGACACCGACCCCCCACTCCCCGGCCTCGTTAACCCCTTCCTCCCCCGATTTTGGGTTCCGATAGAAGCGCGCAGGCTCCGGCCACGATAAGGGGGTGGGGGGGGGGGGAAATCCATCGCGGCGTTACATAATGCGCCCAGCTTTTAAATCGCGGCTTCCGGCGTGGCTATGGAAACCCCGGGATTATGTAAATACCGAAACCTTAACGCTGCGCTCTGGGGGTAAATGATACCCCTCTACAACCCCCGTGTTCACGTGCGGCAAAATTATACCAACAACCGGCGGTGGGGCCACGCGTGTCCCTCGTCCCTGTTTGGCTTTTCCCGCAGCTCCGCACCTGTTAACGCTGTCAGGAGATGGAAAAGGTGCTGTAAGCGGCTATGGCTCGCACCGGGGGAGGTTTGGCGAATTTCGTGCCCCTGCTGCTGATGGCATCGCCCTCCCCACCGACCCCACTTTTCCACCCCGTGTGTTTTGTGTTTTGCAGCGGCCCATTGGTAGGAGGAGGTATGATGAGCATGAGGACCTCTCGGACGTGGAGGAAATCGTCAGCGTCAGGAGTTTCAATCTGGAGGAGAAATTAAAGAGCAAAACGTACCGCGGGGATTTCGTGCACTCTATGGATGGGAAAGGTACGGCCGCGGCCGCCTCCACGTGTCGGGCACCGGGGAGCCGCCCCCTGAGCTGGGTGCTTTGGCTAAGGGTGCACCCACGAGCAGCTCGCAGGGCCGGGGCTTCCCCACTCGCTAAGTTCTTTGTGTTCCCGGCGCGTGTTGAGTTACCGGAGCGGCTCGGTGTGCCCAGTGCCAGAGTCCCGCAACTCCAAACCCGGGGCTGTCACCAAACTGCTCTTCTGAGGGGCTCTATCTGAACCCCCTTCCTCAGGGAAGGGTTTTGCTGTAGTCCTCCCGAAATGTCTCTAACTGCGGGGCCACTAATTTAGCTAAGAAACTTTACGTTTTTCACCTGGGCTTCGTTTTGCACAAGCATTTAAGCTTCCTTTTAAAGAAAAGCTAGTGTAGTGTAGAAATTAAACGCCTATCTTCTTTAGGAAGGTGTTTGTTTAGGAGATAAGCTTAGCCCTGACCCCTTCTTCCTCCAAAATAAACACAAACATTTATTCTTTTTTAGCTTGAAAGCACTAATTAATTTTCCAGAAGTGCGTTCTACCCTCATTTTCCAAGCGCTCCCGTGGCTGCCATCACTCTGCGCTGACCTTCACCCGGCTTTGCAGCCTTAACGTCTTTGGGTAGAATTCTCCTATCTGAGGAACCTGAAAACAAATGGGTGTCCTTTGTTAGTTTGTTGTGGTCCGTGTCCGCTTTGTTCAACCCCACAAGGGATTTAAAAGCTTGTTGGGGCATTATAAAGAATGGCGCTGCCTTTCTATTCACTCTTTTTATTTCTTTACTATTGGTTTACTTTTTTCCCTGCAAATCCAGGTGCTGAATTGAATAGAGGCAGAACAATGACAGTGTTTAGTAACAATAAAAAAGTCAGGTTATATGAACAGGTGAAATTGGTTGAATGATACTTACTTCTATTTCCTATGTCTTTGTCTTTATTTTAAATGATAACTCTTCTTTGACTTTTCTTTCTTGCCAGGATGGGGGCTGGAGGTTTTTTTTTCACAATCATCATGGCTGTTTGTTTTCTGGGCTGTAAATCTGTCTCTACTTCTTCAACTGTTGTTATACTTGATATTTGTAGACTTTGTCTTGGATGAAGGTTTACTTCAAAGTAAATAAATCTGCGGTTTATTGAGCTAAGGCCAGATCTTTTATAAGGTGAATACGCATTAGAAATGAAGGCTTATCTAATACAGAAATACTTAATTGGTATCTTAACTAATTAGAGTATTAATTATCCTTATCCGCAGACTAGTGGAAATAATGTTTCTGCAATTTTAATGTTTTTGTAAATAACTGTAATTAAAGTGCTCTGATGTGACAACTCTAGGTAGGAACATTACATCAATTACTGTCATAGGTAGAAACTGAACGTGGCAAGGGAAAGGTTTGTTAAGGGAGAGGGAAATAGATTCAAAGGCATGGGAGCTTAGCCTCTGCTCTCCCTATTTCTTATAGTAGAAATCCTCAATATGTATGCTGGAGCCTGATGAAGTTTTTATACTCTCCCAGGCAGCATGCATGCTTGTCTGAACGTACCCGGTTATAATGCATTCAGTGTTTTGTGTCTTTGGCAGTGTCATGCTTAGCTGCTAAAGATTCAAACAATACTTTCCACTTTAAGGCAGCACATGAATGCCTGTTCCAAGAGAACTGTGGGGTTCTGCAGGCACTGCTTACTCAAATTGCTGCCTTGTAACTTTCTAATCCCTGAATCACTGCTATTGTATCAGACCACCGCATAAAGAAATCCCCAGGAAAGCCTAAATCCGTGTAATCCTCAGGGTGAAGCAACAAGGTGATGCTGGTCAGTGTTAACAAACTTGCATTTAATTTTCAGTTTGTTGGTGTGCTATTCTGTGACCTCCACACAAAAACTATTCATTTTTACCACCTTCTTAAATGCCAACAGCTGTACACAATTTCTGTACATCAGTTCCTGCAGTTAGATTTCTAATTAATTAGGGGAATGTCATCATCTGAAAGTAATAATCCTCACATGGAAACAAAGCACGTTTACAGGATCAGGACTTCGTGCTATACTCAAATGATGCTTGGAGGGAAACTTTCCCGTTTTAAAAATAATAATAATAATAATAATCTATAGCTTGAAAGTAATTTAGTTAGGATTCTCTTTCAGCTATTAATTTGCTATTTCATTACAACCTGCGTGTTGCAGCCCAGATCTTAACTGACCAAGTGACTGGATACTATTCTATGTGCATCAACTAACAGGAAAAATAGAGCAGCTGGGAGAGTACTGTCTTCATTTGGTTTCTGATTTGGACCTAAAATATGCATTCTCTTTATATTTTTCTCTGAGTAATAGCACAGTTCTTTGGTGAGACAAGGAGAACAGGTTGCATTTTGAGATAATGCAATGTGAGGTGCTAATGCCCTTGTAATTGATTTTGTATTTCTTTATTCCTTATTCAAACAGATTTTACTTTTGAGTATGTGCAAAGAGAAGCTCTCAGAGTTCCACTTATCTTCAGAAATAAGGATGGACTGGGAATTAAGTAAGTTGCCACCAAATCTTGATTAAGAAATGCTTTCATAAAACCACCATTATGCTTTGCTCTTATTTATGATGGTTCTTCTAATGATTTCAGAAGGTATTGCAGTTAGACTGTCAGCACACTTGAGGAGTGATTTTTTTTCTATTTAAAAACAAACAGATAATGGGTTCTATAAAACAAGTGCATCTAGTGCTGTTCTATATAATAATAAAAAAAAATCAGTGATACATGCAGACATAAAATTTAAATGTTCTTGCTTCCAATCAGTGCTGCAAAGACAGAACAACTACCCTTCAGTTTTTGACTTCTCAATCATTTTCTGCTCTTTTTCCTTGATAAAATTATCCCCTCAGAGTGTTATTACTTTGTAAATATTTTAAATGTGATGTTACTAGAGTCTTCTTGAGTTTGCATTTTCTTAATACCCAATCATAAAAGATTTGGTATTTTAATAAGCAAATTCTACAAGTCCTTTTTAATAAATGCGGCAGTGTCGAAGAGTATGTAGCAGAAATACTGAGTCATGGCCTGAAGCAGTGATGGAGCACCTGGTGGGAAGGTAGGGCCAACCCAGGGGAGCCCAGGTGCAGGCAATGGATGTGAGAGATTGGAAAGGGTGGAGCCAGGATCCAGCCCTCATTTAAGGCTTGGCAGTGGAGGTGAGGGGATCTCTGTGGAGATCCCTGCCTACTGGAGGCTTTCCAATGGTAAGCAGATTTGTTATTTCTGCGTCCATGGCTGCTGCATTTGGGTTTATCCTCGCTTTCTGCAGTTTACGACTTTGCTATCCTGCTATTATTGCTATTCTTTCCATTGCATTATAGAGTTACGTCATCACATTATAGTGTTACAGAGTAATACTAAAAGGTTCAACTATAGATTGTGTGACTGATAAAATATAACCTCTCCTGATATTTTTGGATACCTCAACTATATAACTGATAATATCTGAAGGATAGAAAGTTATGTGAAAGAACTGTTACTTCACTCAACTTCAGCTGAGCATCTCACAGTTTAATGCTATGAGTTATTAAACAATCGTGTATTAACAAAGCCAAGTTACCTTAGTGTAACCTAAGGAGAAGCCAGATTACAGGTCCATCATGCTGAGGCCTAAAAATGGTCTTGCTCAAATGCTTATGTATGCACATGCACAGCATGTGTCAGTCATCAGATGGGACTACTTAAAGGTAAGCTACCTTTTTTAGGTAATTATTATTAAGGTAGCTTAATAAACAGAACGTCTAATGCACAGATTAGATGTGAAGAACTAACAAGACCAAATGTAGCATCACTCTTCATTTTCAGTTGGCTTTTTGCAGTTAAAATAATGAGTCTTGCAGTTAAAATAATGAGTCTTTTGACTTCAAAACTGGACTGTGAGGAGGTAGAAGAGGAATAAATACTAATCCACAGTAAGAGTTTTGGAGTCACTTTCCTGATTCTTTTGTATGCTAATGCCTTGAGAGGTGAAGGAGAATGAGTGGTGAAGGAGAGTAAGTGCTTCACTTTGCTGTGATGATGAACTTAAAACATTCTCAGCAGCTAGATTTGATTAGCCAGTCTTTCTGTTTCCTGGTATCAACCACTGGTATCGTTCTAATACTGGAGATGGAATTCACCACCGAAGAAGAAAGAGGAGTAAAATACTGAAGCTTCCTTTAAGAATATTTTTGAGCATAGAATCCATATCACCAACCTCCATATCTTGATCAGTTAATGTGCTGATAACAGTAAGAGCAAACTTATCTGATATGAGCTTTGAATGGATCCTGTGTGGATTCAATGGACTCTTCCGTTTCACCATAATGGAAATATAAAACCATTTCAGAGTCAGCTGGGTGAGTTGGTCTTATTTCCATTCTCTTCTGAATCGCTGACTGTTGTGGAGGATTAAAATGTTAGAATTTGTAGATCACTAATCTCTTATAGGACACTTCACATTCTAATTTTTTTTTTCTGAAATGAGCATGAGTTGTTAGTTTGGAATTGAATATTGTGAAGGAATTTCACATAGTTGGGTGTAAATCTCACTAGAGTGAGAGAAGGTTGGAGACATGATGTATGTATATTTTAAATGATAGAAGTGAAATGCATGAGCAGTCTTTCCTATTTGACACTCTGCAAGATAATATGTTATAATTTTATTTACAGTGTCACTTCTTACATGTATTATCAAGGGTGGCCGGCATGCAGTAATACCTTTTGTGGATGTGTAGATGTAGAAAGGCTCTGTGCATTGTATTCCAATGAGATCAAAATAGTACTGACACTTGCCTAATTGATTTTAAATATTTGGTCTCCTTATCTGCTGCTTGAAATAATGATTGTTGCAGCATGCTGCCTCACATCAGTAGAGTGAGATGGGTCTTTGGATAATTTGCTGATGATGTTCAGGAAACATATTCTTCAGGCTCTGGAGAAAGCCATGTTTGTTTGGTCCTTTCTAGCAATACTGTCTCCTGCCTATGGCAGGCTGTATTTGTCATTTAAGGATCACCTCATCTACCATATACATGTAAGGTGACTTTTGAGATGCAGTAGTCTGTAAAATACATGATATGAGAATTTCCACACTTGTGCTTGATGTTAAGCAGTCAGCTTGCATGTCTGTGGCTGGCAGATGTACAAAGCATAGCTGAACAGTCTGGTGACTGATGGGGGCTACTCCAAAATGTTGAGAAATAAGATGAATGAGGAAAAAATATTATGGCTGAACTTTGAAAATTGATTTCATGTGCATTTCTGATCATCATGAGCTGTTACTTCTATAACTAGAAGCAGAAAGATCCCTCTGTGATCCATTAGCAGAAGGTAATCTTGTTTTCATAGAGTTGTTTGATCATTCCTATTGCTGTATTTTGGGGAAAAAATGCTGTTTGGAAATATGTTGTCTCTTTTGTCTGAACATAGAGCAGTAGCAAAGTAGCCCTAATTGTATAGGAGTGACTGTGGCAGTTATGCTGAGTGAAGCTGAGGGTGGAGTACAGTAATTTACAGTCTCAGCAGCAAGCAGAATTGGCTTGATTTAAAACTGGACCACCCAAGGTGTAACTCAGCTACAGTATGGATTCTTGTAGTTGAAACCTGCCGTGTTCAAGCCTGAAATTCTTCTCTTGATGGACTCTTTGTACAACACATCCTGAGGATGCCATGGGGAAAAAAAACAAGGATATGCCAGGTGTGATATCCAAACAGCTATTAATTTTATTTGTAAAGTTGATTTTCAGCTCCTGCTGGAGCTCTCAGAATGAATTTGCTTGTCTGTATCTGCATTAGGGCTGCTCTCTGTTTTGGCTGTTGAATTTATTTTGATTTCTGCAAATCTGAAGAAGATTGCTCATCTTTGCACCTGACATAAAGCAAAGGCAAACTTTGGCACTTGAAAGTAAGCCTTGCTTATTCTTATCACTCCCAAATAGTTCCTCCTTCCCTGCTTCTGACTTCTTGGAGCTTGGACATTAAGATGAGCTTTGATTCGGGCTGCTTCGTTCTGGCAAGGGAGTGAATTCCAAAGCTGTGGGGCCCTCATCAGTAAATGCAAAGATGTGAGGGTTGGCAGCAACCTAACAAAAGATATTGTCCAGCCTCCTCATTCCACTGGAGGAAGGTGATAAGGGTGAAGTGTGTGAACAAACAGGTTTTGGCAAATAGTTCTGAAGATACACACATAACAATAAGTGCATTTTTCTAACTGTACCTTTTTGTGTTTTCTTAATATAAAAACTCTGGAAGTTTGCATATAGGCTGTATACTTCTGATTTCTATCAGAATTGTGTCAAAAGCACTCTACCAGAAGCAAGTTGTTTGTTTTCCACCTATGGCAGTGGGACAGAGCTCCTAACTGGCAGTTCCTACAGGGTTGTTTTTCATCACAATTCCTTCCTCAGTCTTGTGCTATACGAAGCTGTGAAGTGTGAAATAATCTATGATGAAGTTAATCAACTTAAAATCCCTGCTACTGTTTTTGTTTTCATTTTCCATCCAGTCAATGAATTGCAGACTTTTATTCTCTCCTGACATTTAAAATTCACTCACTCTATGTATATTAAGCACTTAAGATATTGTAAGTGATCTTATAAATGTGTCAGCATCAGTGAGCCAATTATGAAATCATTTATCTCTCAATTAGCCTGAATTGAATCAGACAGCAACTTCTGTACCCATCAAATATGGCTGGGTTGTCTTCTGCTAGGCGAGGAGGTTTGGAATAGCCTTTAAAACAAAGGAGCTTATATTTATTATTTTTGTTTCTTTATTTCTAAGCTGAGAATCCAGCCTATGATGATGTCACTTTGAACAACTTTTCTCTGCCACAGTTTGTGTCCAATGGAAAAACTGGAGAGTATACAGATAGCACAGTGAGTTGCCTAGCAGAAATGAGCTATGAAGGTTTGGGATTTCATTGAAATAACTTCCATCCCCATGCCTTTTCTCCAACTCCAGTGCTGCTAGAGAATGCTCAAAAAGACACCTCTTCTGGTTTGTTAAGAACAGAGGAACTTTTATATGCTTGCCAGTGCGAGGGCACTGTGTGCCATTAATACTTGCACTGTCCATGCTTTAGAGAAGCCTTGCTTGGTTCTACCTACTGTATTACGGACAGAGGCCACTGTATTCTCTCTTACTATGATAACAAAAGTGTGTCTATACTTACCCTGATGGTATTTAACATTGCTTTCTTTGCTGATTATAGAATGCCTGACCCGGATTTCACCGTCAGAGATGTGAAGCTATTGGTGGGTAAGTCATTTTGAATTAACTCTATACAAAACAGAATTGCTTTGAAATACTTGTCTGGTTGTGTTTGTAGACATTTGTGATAACAGAATCTGGGAAAAGGAATAAAAACAATTTGTAAATTAAAAAGGCTGGGGAAAACACTAATTAGTAGTGCTGCCCAGGCTCTGATCTCATGCTGGATAATTGGCCATTTAGAGGAAAGTGAATGCTTTTGCTCTTAACAGGTGTCCTACATACACTTTTGTGATCTTGGAAAGCAGCAGTTCCATTGAGTTCCTCTTCTTTTATCTGTTGTAGAGCATCTGTTGGTAAAAGGTCTGATCAGAGGCCTATCACCTCTTGCCTGTGCTCTCCTCACACACTTTATCAGTGTCAGGCCAGGTCAACGCATGGAGGAAAGGTTGCTGAAGGGACCGAGCACAAAGCTCTGCAAACTGCCTGTCTTGATAAGAGACAAAGCAGAAGTGGTGACTGCAGTCATCAAATGTTTCCTAGCAATTTTGGCAGAAAGAAAGAAACCTAAAGCAACATTCTGAGTAGGAGATTGCATAGTAAGTTTCTTTGAAATCTCCTTTTACTTAAGGTGGATATGTCTGTACAGTCTCTGCAATGGTTACTGCAAAGTGACACTGCACTCTGCTGAGGCATGGCTGTGGACCTAGCAGAGTGCTGGGTTGTGTAGCTGCTGTCCTTCAGAGACCTTTAGCTGTGTTCCTGTGACTAGAATGTGCTGTTGTTATTCGCCTGAATTGTGGCAGGAGTTAATCTTTTAGATCAGTCCATTCTGAAAGAGTTTTTGAGAGTTGGTTGAGTTTGATAATTAGTAGGAATATCAAGTCTGTGAAGGCTGCTGTTAAGAAAAACAAAGGAGGAAAAACCCAGGCTGCATTTCTCTTAGCTGGGGTTATCTGTGAAAGAGAGGTTATCTCTGCTAACCTTCCTTCACAAACAAAACTTGGCAATGTTGCTTAATTTATGATCATTTATAAGCTCTGGAAAGAACTTTTTGGGGTTAAAATGTTAAAGTGCTGTGGGAAGTGCTATTTAGTAGCATTGCTGTTGGTCAATTTGCAGTTAAATCAGGAAATAGTGTGAGTGTATTTGTAATTCCCAAGTCCTACAGATTTTCTAAATGCCTGCATGAACACGTTTAGATACTTGACTACCTCTTCTTGTTGTGGAGATGCCAAGTGCTAGGCCCTGTTTGTAGTGTTCTGTGAATCTGCTCCATAGCTGAGAAGTTGCCATTTTTGCTTCTGGAAGTGCTGGAGTTGATGCTCAGATGCTGAGACGTTTTGGTGCAGCGTAGCATTGTATAACAGCACTGTTTTTCCTGTCGAACGGTCAAAGTGTGGGAGTTGCATTTCCTCAAGATTGATGACTGCTGAAATATTGGGGGTGGAGATTCCTGTGTACATGGCCAGCAAAGCAGGAGGATGTTTATAAAACAATGGAGCAAAAAATAACAATTGTAATTAACTTTTAGATTAACTTTAATGTAAAAGTGTGTCCTTCCTCCCAGCTGGTTCAGCAATCCACCGTGTGCTCTAGGCCAGGTACTGCATGTCACGTATCTTTTTTCACTGGATTTGGACAAACTCCCTTGAAGCCACTATGGTGAACCTGTAATTTGCCACGGGACATTGTCACCTGTTGTCTTTTATTTTGTAATACAATTATGACTTTGGCATCACAGATGGGAACTTTGATTAAAAAAAAGTCTAAAATATTTGGGGAATTGATGGTAAGTTGCATCTTAATAACTAAATAAAACCCCCACATGGTTCTTATGGGGCATTGTGTGTCACTGCAATTTGTGCTGTATGTAACAGCTGCACTTAAACTAAGAGCAAATAGGACCAATTCTCAGCTTTGTTCCTTACTTCACTATTATGTACTTTGAGGAACACTGAATAATCTCCATATCACATATCATCACTGATTTTTTTTTAAACAAATCTTTATATGTTTCACCCACTTTCTAATGTTCCAATAAAGCAGATAAAAATTGTTTTATCATCTCTGACTGTCCCTGAATTTTCTGACAGACTCCTCAGGTCTTGTATGAAACCCAAGTCGATGCATTTCCAGTTGCGAGGAAAACCTTTGACTTAGGAAGTGGATTGATGCGTTTGCAAATGTGAATTGATTGTAACTCAGTATTTGAATGTGTTGGGGTATTGATAGAGAATGCATCTTGAAAAAGTTGTGTACTGTTTAAACTTGTTAGTTTTTAAGAGCTCATCATTGTAATATGCTGGTGCTATTTAAACCTATTGTTTGTTCTCTTAGAGTCGGGGAAGTGTATTTGTTATAGAACACTTTAAAGGGGTGTTGGGTATTTTGTAAGCACATATTCAGTACAGTTATTGACCTTTTGGTTCAAATGATTCTGAAATTAATTTGCATTTACAGTGTGATTGTTGTATCACTTTGTAAGTATGTGTAAGTGAGCATCTCTAAGTAACAAGGAAATAAGAAGCTAAGCTTCCAAATATTGTTAAATCTCACCTTAGAAACTCTAGCCTGTGACAACAGTGAGGAGGAAAAAGGTGATTTTTCTTGGTTGCTATTGTCTTTACTTGTTCTTGTGTCCATTTTTTAAGATTTTGGTAAACTTGCAAAGAAATGTTGCCATTGCTTTTTGGGATTTGTTTGGCTTTCATTGTTTAAAAAATGCCAATAGTCACCGATATTTAGTTTGGAGATATTTGTGATCTGCGTGCTGGTTTGCATGAATGTGCACCCATGCGTAACACGTACAAAAGGCCTTTCCATACAGTAGCTTTAAAGGACAAATATTTGAAACTGCACAGCTGGGATAATGGTTATGAGTAGACTCCTGTCTTGTAGGAAAGATATCCTGCATATTCTCTAAGTTGAAACAATGGATTAATTTCAGCAGTTGGAATTTGTCTTGTCTGTGAAATGGCTTTGAGCCAAGAATACAAAGGGAGAAGAGGAAAGGAATTCCTGAGCTGCCCAGGAACTTGAGATAACTCTTGAAAGAAGACAAAGTCCATTGTAATTTAATAACAATTGGGCTTTGATTTCATTGCCTAAGGTGGTTTTAATTGCTAGTTCTGAAGAACAGAATGTCACTGTCATCTCTTCATCAGCTAGCTGACTTAAAATTTTGCAAAGAGGGTCATTGGCCCTCTTAGCAACTCCATAAACATCTACACTAGAAGTTGGAGTGTTTTTTCTTTAGTCTGCTTATTTCTGCTTTTGGCATGCAGTGCTGGTATACTGATATTTTCCAGGGCTCTCTTGTGACAGTTTCTTCCACCAGTGATGCTGTTGAGCTGCAGCTAAAGTTTGTCACAGAAGGGCAGAAAAGTGTTATCTTTGTAGATGTACGTGCCTGGATCTCCAGTCAGACCTGTGTGAATATTTTATGTGAATTTCAGCAACGAAAAAGGGAAGTACACTTGCAAAGGTTAACCTAAGAATGAGGCAGGAGAAAGGTCATTGCCTAGTTGAAAGCCAAGCAGCAGTTGACCATCTCTAGCCTTTGCTGTCCCCAGATTCAGGAAGCAAATGCAATCATTTGCTTTAGTCTTTGATGTCCAAAGCCAAAGCATTCTCTGTGCCTCTGGGTTCTGTAACATGCATCACTTCATCTTACTCCAGTCTGGGAGAATCTCCTGTTGGATATAGCTTTGTGGGACTGTATGATGTCTGTGTATCTGCAAAGCTGAGCATGCAATCCAGGCTAGCGGCAAAAGTGTTGATTTCAAAACGTGCTGAGGATCTTAAAGAAAGATGACCTGCAGTTATTGTGACTCCTGGGCTGAAGAGGATAAAGTTGTGACCAGCACAGTCACTTGTGTAGGATCAGTAGCAGTGATGTATGGCATTTGCTGTGCCCAGCCAGAGCAAGTAGAGGACTTATGTTGTTCATGGGGTGATGTAGAAACTGACACTTTTTAATCTATGTCACTAAGCGTTTATTAGGATAAGTATAGAAGCAGCAAAGAATTTATCATCAGACGTGTATTTTGCTGTTAAAATCAGATGTTGTGCATCAGTTGTATCGTAAAAGTTCCACAGCGTAATAGTGTACAGTAAACAATGCGGCCTCATTTTTCCAGGTAGAAGCTGGCCTGAAAAGTGAAATGATCTGCTCAGTGTGATATTGGAAATGGTTTCTAGTTTTCTTGTAAGCTGTGAGTGATGTACAGAATGCTGACATCTAGATTAAATCTGGCAGTCATGGCCTCTTCTTAGCAGAGGAGTGAGCTGGGGGTGGAACAAGTTCCCTTATTACATCAGCTTGCTTACACTAAGTAAATAATTTAAATTCATCTGGTACCTAAGGTGTTACTGCCCTTCTGTGAGTGTAGTGTGTGAGGTACACGCAACAGCCACAGGCTGTGTCAGACTGTCTTCCATCTAGCCATTCCTCTGTGAGAGGTGTGCTGCTGTAGTCCCAGGATGCTTCAGATAAGAGTTCATACACTGGATATTTCACAGAAAGACATTCACCCACCCAATCCATGCTCTTGGAAGTATTCAGTGATGAAAGGAGAATGGAGAGAGATGAAATGAGTATAAGCATGCATTGTAAGTAATTGTTATTCTGGTTTTATTAAGTTTGTTTTTTACTTTTTATATATAATGCGTATGTGCACATGTATAAATTTCAGTACTCAGTTAAGAATCATAAATGCTGTCTTCACAAAGTGCAAATGGTGGTGGTGACTGCAGGTCAGGTGGGTAAAGGCTGGTAGGAGAGGGACAGGGACCATATATTGTATTTCTTATTTATTTTGGTGTGTTAGCACAGTAGTTTCCAGGTCAGCGGTGCAAATGTGTTCAGCTTTTTGTTAGCAGCTACTCCAAAAAGCTGAAAACAAATCAGATTAACTGTTTCTGAGTAACTGCTTCCCAGTGATTTTGTTTTATTGTTATTCATTCCTCCTACGTAATTTGTTCCATCTCTCAAACTGATCTGCTCTGAAAATTGTATCATGGCTGAGTTCACATCAAACTACAAAACAAGTTGAGAGGCTCATAGTGTGGTCTGCAGGCAAGTAGGGGAGTTTTGTCTTAATCTATGTACAGTTCCCCATCTTGTGAAAGGAAATTAGTCGTCAGAGACAAAAGAAGAACAAAGCAGCCACACACTGCAGTTCATAAAACTTTCCATCATTCTTAATGCCTTTTCTATAGAGCAACACTTCATTTGTTTCAAGGCAGTTGTGAGATTGGAGGCTGAGAGGAGTGAAGAAGGAGGCTCCTTAGAAAAGCTTGTTTATAAAGAGTAATTTCCAAAATCAACCTGCCTGTCCAAAGGAAGTGCACAAGTCCACCCTCAGACTTGCACTGAGGTCTTGATGAAGATGTTTGGTTCTCTGTGTGCAGGGATTTGTCCTGTGAATTGGAGCACAGTGTTTAGAGACAAAGGGCTGAGCTAGGAGTCATAAGTTGCTGCACCTCCAGGAGGTGTTGGTCTCTTCCTCCTGTTCAAATACTGTGTTTTTTTTCAAAACACAATGGATGAGACTTTTGTATAAGAGTCAAAGCTGATCTTACTTTGTGCAAGAAACCTCTCCTCCCTTATTTACATTAATTGTAAGATTCTTCCTCTTGTTGCTCATGTTTATTTGTCCCATGGTATGAGCTGTTCCTACTCTCCTCTTTGAATTATTTTCATGCTAGCACAAAGTTGAAGCATCTGATCAGCAGGCTGTGAGTGAAACTGCTGGAGTGCTGACCAGAATGGACCTAATGGCAGCGGGCTCATTGTTCTTGTTGTTTAGAAGGGCAGCATCTTTTTAGGTTTTTTTAATAAAACAACTTGTGGGCTTGTTCTTCAGCCGCTGTGAGAGCTGACATAAAGGATGTTCAGAGTCCTTCACAATGTACTCTGTGTTCATCAGGTGGCTTGGGGCCATGGCTGGCAGCTCTGACAGCTGAGGTGTGGGGGATCCAGCAATGTTTTGAAGATGGGAGATAAGGGTGAGTTGTTGCAGGATATAGCTGGGATATTCCCCATGAGTGTCTGCAAAATAATTGCATGTAGGTGCTGTTTCCTTTGTTCCAAAACCATAGCCTGTGATTTAAGGGTGCTGAGCTATAGACTTGGCTATCATTTTTTTCAAAGGGAAAATGGAAAATCAGTAAGCAATGTAGGTCAAGGCCAGCGATTTGCCTCAGGTGTTTTAAAGCTGTTTTTGCACTGTTATAGGAAAACTTCATTGAAATTTTATGAAAACGTTTCCTTCAACGTACTGTTCTATGGCCAGAATATGTTTTAAAATCTCCAATATTTATTTCAAACTTCTTTTTTTAATAAATCAGGCTCCATTTGTCCTCCCAGTGATGCTGCTGGGACTGCCAGTGTGCTTCATGCTCTGAGGCTTTTCTGTAATAAGGAACTCTGCCAAGTTGGATCTCAACCAGATCAGCAAATGTTACTACTGAAACAGTAAATTCTAGGTGCTCCAAAGGTAGGCTGGAGTCAAACCAGTGGTCTGTCACTTAAGCTGCTAGTGTGAGCTGCCTAAACTTCTAGCTGATGCATTTCTTTTTCTACATGAGAACTAAATAGAGGAAACATAAGGACCATTAAAAAAGTGCTGTTCTGCTGAAGTGATTAATTCCAGTTCTTATCTGGCAGGTGTCTCTTTTTCAAGTGCTGCGCTGAAGAAACACTGGCACATCCCTTTGTCTCTTCTTTCTTTTCCCTTGAGCGACCTCTCCTGTTTCCTTTGCATCTATCCTGTGTTGGTGAGGCTGCTCTATGGTACATAACTCATTTCACCCCCGATCTCATCATAGTTTAGGAGAAAGTGGAGAGAAATCCTTTCAGCCTGGAGCAGGTGCTGTCAGGATCATCTCAGCTGCTGTGGACCAGTAACAATGGAGGGATCAATGTATCTGGCTGCAAGCAGCAACAGCCTGATTTGGTGGTTGTTTTTTTTTGTCATGAGATCTTTGGGACATGCAGGCATGTGACATGAGTGTGTCATTATACTTCTGGCCTGTTTCTTCCTTGCTCAGATCTGGGGAGAGTCAAGCCATCTTGGTGCAGTGGGCAAGTTGTGGAGCTGTGCTGGACTCCCCCTGGGGCAGAATTAAAATTAGAAACTACTTAGAACCCCCTTGAATTTTTGTACCATGCTCTGGTGCCAGACAATCATTTTGTCATCCAAGTTGGCGTATAGTTTCTGCTATTGCCGCCTATTATCACCTGTTACAGCATTTCTATTCTTAATGCAACTCACTGGCACTGCTTCTAACAGCACTTTTTCTCGCCCTACCAATTAAGTCCAAACTGGTGTCCTGCTCTTCCCTTCCTTCTCTCCCTGCTTCTGGTAGTGCTCTCTTGTCTCCTTCCTGCTTGCAGGCTTGGGCTCGGTGAGGTGCCTCAGAAGGCTGAACAAGGAGAAACCTAACCCAGCCTTCTTCCTCCCTCACACAGAGCAGGAGGACTTTCTATTTTTGTTGTGTCCCAGTTTAGCTCTCAGCACTGATGCTGGGCTAAGACATGATACATGTGGTCTTCTGACTTAGTGTTGAGTGAGCCTTGATTCACAATTAGGACTGCTGTGCAAGAAAATAAAAATGTTCTTTGCTCCCTCCTTATGCTTAAGAAAAAAGAAATATTGTGATGTTTGCCTACGTTTAGCATGTCTGTTGCCTTGCCATTTTGGAAGTTGAACCATCCCTATTTTTAGAGCTGAGCTTCCTGTTTGATCATTCTAAGTTTGTTCTTTGCTTAATACAGTAAAACTCTTCCAAAAATAAATAAAAATCTTAGTTAAACTGAGACAGTTCTGCTAAAAAAAATCATGTTCCCGTCCAGATATAAACAGCAGCAAATCCTCTTTGAATGAATCTCGTAACAAAAATTAAACCTCTCTGAAAGATATATACCTATGATGTCAAAACACAAAAAGGAAATTGAACTGATATGTTGATGTGGTCTGTTATCTCAATGCTTCTGTCTGCAAGTGGCTTTAAAACCGGTTGTATATGTGGGAAAAGCAACCAGACCAGCTATTTAGATTAATTGCCCATAACGGTGCTATTCTTCTACAATAAGCATTCTCTGGCTTAGCTCATCCAGGCTAAAAAACAACTATCTTATCCTAAGGTAGCAGCATGCAAAGTCTTTTCATGGTAGCTGGTGTGATTTAGTGTCATAAGTTACCTTAGTCCAAACTGACCTTTAACTGTAGTTATAACTTTAAGCATTAATCAGCATGTTTTGGAAGTTTGCTGTGACTACAGCTATATATGTATCAAGTTGCTCCTGCTGAAGCTTGGAAACTTTCGTGTGGTTTTCTATGGCTGAGGTTTTATCTCAAAGAATTGCTGGAAATCACAGTTTATTTTTTGTGTACACGTAAAGATATTAATGGCTTCTACATAATGCCACTGAAACACTTATTTGCCATGAACATCTTTTGGTCCTATAATGTTAAGGTTTAAGACTTGTTTTGCTAGCTTAAGCTCTTCTTGTAGACATGCTCTAAATGAACCTTCTGTTGTATTAAGAAATCTAACAGCATGGATTATTGCAGGTTGGCACTTCTATAACAAATGGCACAGATGCCAATGCTGAGGATGGAAGATGAGAAAGGTGCTTATTGGGTGCAGGTAGCCTTGCATCTCTGTAAGAAGGAAATAATCTGACCCCACTGAAAGGCTGCTGGTGTGGGAAGGGCTCCAGTCTGGGGCAGCTTCTGGTCCTGGTGCTGCAGGGCAAGAGGGCACTGGCTGGGGCCTGTCCTGTGGTGGGGAAACAATGGGTGGGAGAACCACCATGGGGGCACAGAGGTGTGTGGAATTGTCCAGCTGGACTCTTGCTGCCATTCGTTCTTCTGTGTCCTCTGGAGGATCTCAGATGTGGGATGCATTTCTGTAACTAAATTTGTACTGATGCTGGTTCTGAAGCACGGGGAAATCTCATTAGTAGCTCCATTTGAGCAAGGACGTTCTGCTCTGATTCTTGTCCCTCTAGCCAGTACAGGCTATCATGTATCTGTGCTCTCCAGCTCAGCAGCTCCAGAGGGACTGATTAGGATTCAGGTCAAAGCTGCAACTCTAGGTACAATTAACCCACTAGTGAAGCCAATGGGCTTCCTTGGGCTCTGCCCAAATCCTGTATTGCAATCTGGGGATGTTTTTCCCTGTAGAAGAATAAAGATCAAGAGGGAGCAGCAGACCTGGCCTCAGCATTCAAAGTTGGTTTCTGACTGCAGGCATCAAGCTATTCGTTATGCACAGATCTTAATTCTGTCACAAATGGTTAAAATAGTTCTCCAAGACAGCTTTATCCTCTTAATGTGGACAGGCTCAGTAATATCTGGGAAATGGTAAATCGCGCACAGCCTCAGAAATTCCACCTGAACTCACATCTCTCAGCCTATGTGTGTTCCTTTCTCTGTTCTTCACTGGTCTCTCTTTCTGGATAATATTTAACCTTCTCCTAGAGGCAGGAAATAGATGGGACAGCTGAATCTTTTCAGGAGAGTAGAGGAAAAAAAGCTGGCAGTAAGCCTGACCCACTGGGAAGTGGGCAGTGAGCTGAGGCTGTGAACCTGTAATTATGTGTCTCAAATTTTGCAAGCGGTGCTCCAGGAATCATTATGTACAGGGTGTTTGACAGTACTGTGGTTTAAGAGAAAAGCAGCCCCTCTAATTACTCTTTAATTCGGAAGTCAAGTGACTGTCAATTCACATCTTAGCTCTTCTGCTTGTAATTGATAATCAGGTACATCTAACAACCCTGTTATTGAACTGGGCCTCATATTTGTAATTCATCAGGTAACTGCTGATTTTCTTTTCAGAAAGAGTAATTGAGAGGCTGTATGAGGTCGTTTCCAGTGCGGCAGGGATCAAACCCACATTGTACTATGGCACATCTCAGACTGCCACAAAGCCCTTCAGATTCAATTTTTCAGTATCAAAGTGCTTAACCCCTCTGGGCTGTGGTCTCTGCTTTAATCCTCAGGCTGTGGAAGTCAGCAACCAGGCTGGTGCTAATTCAGGGGCTGTTTAGTAGGACTTTGCCCCAGTTGATAACCTGATGAGTGGAAAACAAACTTTCCCCCTGGATGGTAAACTTAACAGTTAAAAAACTACAGCAAAAAGCAAGTTTAAAAAAAAAAAAGGCAAAAGAAAACTAGGTTTTGTGTATTGTTTTGAACGTGCAAATACCAGACTTAAGGATGTGATGTTTGTGCTTTTTCACACATAACTAAGCTTTCTCCCCATCCTGCCTCAAGGTGGCAACACTACGTGCAGTCCTGAGTTCTGACTGAGGAATCAAATCCCATTTTGGTGGTGCTGCAGTGGAGTCTGACTGACGGGCCAGTGGGACTACCCTAGACTTACACTGTATAAATTTTTCTTTTTGATTACAAAGCTTTATGGTCTTGAGTTCCTTTCCAGAATCGTTATCACATCTGTCACTGTCATTGCTATCAGTGGCTAAGGATGTTTTTAATGGAGCAATGAAATTCGAACTATCATTCTTGCTGAAATACTGCTCCCAAGCACACAATAGGCCAGGTGCTGCATTATTAATAATTCCCTCTGATGGCATAATATAGGCTCTCCATTTTGTTTTAATACAATTTACTTCAGCAATGGAAATTGTTTTGGACTAATTTTTTTTGGAAGTGCTGCAAGTTTGTTTGTTTGGAATCCTTCTCCTGGAAATGAGGCATGTCTCTCATGGGCTCCCTTTTGCTCACGCACAAATGAACTGCTAATTAGGATGATGAAATTGCTGAGAGGGGTGAAACCTTCCAGTTGACCAAAGAGAAAATTGTGGATTAATCTGTATAGAGCTGAAGGCTCGACAAAAACTGCTGTTTAACATCTTGGTGCTAATGAGACTTGTATGTCTGCCACTCAAGAAGCTGTGAGTATGTCCCGTGGTTTTCGTGTAGAGATCCAAAGTGAACATTTCTGCTGCTTTCATCTCCACTAGCAATGACTGAAATTGAGAATACACAGCAATAAGTATCAGGTGTTCAGCAGTTCATATCACCTGCTTATGCAGCCTGCTTTTTGCGGGTAACTTTTGTACATGGCGAAAAGCATCTTGAGAGGCATACGCATGTTTAGAAAATTGCACAGTATGATTTGGAGAGCTAGTTGTCTTGCATGCCCCCTGCTACCACATTAAATCAGTTCTTCACAGATTTTAAGGTATTCCTGCTCATGTTGTCTGTGTAAAAGAGGGAAGTACTCTCCAATTCTCTGAAGCAAAGGCAACAGATGACTCCCTCAGTGCCATACTGGGCACAAAGTCTTGTTCCAGGTTAGTTACCTGCTGACTGAGCTGCTTTAGGACCTGGGGCCGCTATTCTGTTGTCCTCTACAACAGCTTCCCTGCAGTTGCTGAGAACTTACACATTTAAAACAGATCAAATGTTTTAGCAGCATTTCTGTGCATTTGCAGGAAGTCGTCGAATAGTGGATGTGATGGATGTGAACACACAAAGAGGTGTTGAAATGAGCATGTCCCAGTTTGTGAGATACTATGAAACGCCAGAGGCCCAGCGTGAAAAACTCTACAATGTCATCAGCTTGGAGTTCAGTCACACAAAGCTGGAGAACATTGTCAAGCGTCCCAATGTGGTAAGGGATCCTGACTATTTTCAGCTTTTCTACGATAAGCAGTTGCTTTGTAATAAATAATGGAGCTGCAGGATGCACATTAGAAAGAAAGTAACGCGGAGCACCTGTAACTCTTGTCTGTTTAGGATCTCATTTTCCACTGTCTCCTTGAGGTGGAACTTAATCTACAGGAATTAGGTGCCTGATGAGCTCTTAATCATGTGATTTGTGCTGATATCCAATTCCTTTGAAGGTATTTAGGGAAAACTGCATTTAAAATTAAATACCTGTCTATTGTCTTTTGGTATTGTGTAAGTGTTAATGTGCAAATACAACCTAATCCAAAATAACAATAGAGCTATTTTGTAATGTAAAATATAAAGCTATTACTACCCTAAAAAAAGCAGTCTTAGTCTATGGCTTGGTGAAGAAGGAAATTGTGGATTATCTCTGAGGAGGAGGAAATTTAAAGCCATAACCTAGGAGCTTAAATTCCTTCTATGGACCCTCTTGTTCACTGTGAAAATGTTCAAGGGAACCAAAGCAAAGAAGTTGAAAACACATGTATTAAATATAGAAGCTTACACATCAATTTGTCATAATTACTGATTGGTCAGAATTGGCATTGTCAGAGGAAGGAGGTAGACTTGTTTGCTTTTTTGGAAAGTGGGTGACTCTTGTAACTTCATGGAGTTACTAGCAGTGAAACTGTAACCTTGTTAATAAAAATTTCATTACTAAAAAGTAGCCTTGTGTGAATGAGGATTACAGCATCAGCTCATTGTACACAGTGATACAATGGAGGAACTGGCATTGGAGGTTTCACAGTGTCTTCTCCAGACACTTGACAGGGAAATTTAGGCATCAGTCCTGGTTGATCAGAGAACAAAGAGACTTGTCAGAGCAGAATGAGTGCTGCTTGTTCCTACTGAGCCTGTTTCTGGCACTGGATGTTCATGGTGCTGCAGAGTGTAAAACTATAGCCCTATGGTGCTTTATTGTCAGCCACTTTTCTTACAATTTCTGAGTGCTATTGCAGCTGTACTAGTGGTTGTTTTTGTTGGTTGGTTGTCACTGGGGACATCTCTTGTATTTGCAGGCAATATAAATACCATACTTTTGCCCAAACTGGTGAGGGGGGGGGGGGGGAAAAGATGGCAGATTTTATAGCTGATTTATGGAAGTAATTCTATGTGTTCTGTTACATCTGTATCCACAAATTGAATATTAAGCACTTATTCAGAAGTTTATACAGGTTTTTGCTGTCATTCAGACACTAGCCAGGAAGTTTTGGAAGTGCTCTGGGGAATTTCTGGTGTTCAGCTGATCCCTGTTTTCCCAAGCACATCATTCTCAGTGAGCTTTTAAAACATCTGTGCTAACTTCCTGGGTGCTCAGGATTGAAAAATGCAATTAATTCCCTACTACCCCATGTAAATTAATTTTTCATGTTTGTTTAATTCAGCCTGAGTGTAAAGTGGTTTGTAAAACCAGCAATGTTTAGATCTCACTGGAAGAGTGCTCTTTCAGCACCCTTCAGGTGCTGCATTGGGAGATACAAGAAGAGGGTGCCAGGGACTGTGGGGAAGTCCAGTCAGTACGTAAAGTCAGATATTAACCAGATACTGTATTTGTAGAGTGGATCCTGTGAATACTGCAGGGCTATTTCAGCCCACGAGGCAGAAGCACGTGACTTTGTGTAAAGGCTGTGGGTTGCAATATCAGGATGTGGGGATTATTTCAGAACTGGGGCAGTAATCATCAATTTTTTTCACATACAACTGTGATAGTCATGGAATTGGTGCTACTTCTACTGCCTGTATCATCTCTATTTGACTCTTCTCCAAGTACTGCTTGTTATCAGCCGTACCTGGTGCAGATGGAGAAACAGATAAGTGACAGCCCTAACCTGCAAGAATATCACATGCTAAGTGCAGTATTATGAAAGTCTTTGGGTCAGTCCATACAAATAATCGTTCTTGCCTGGGCCTTTTAAAAGATGCAGCAGTCAGGATGCTAGGTTGAGTGCTGACCATGGCAGAACTGCACCTCTCCGTTCTTGCTGCACACAGTGGGGGAGGGTAGGTGACCAACAAACACCTCGGGTAGATCTCACAGCCCTGGTTGGCCCGTGGATAGCACAGCAGGAAGTTTGGAGCTGTGTCGGGATGTGCAGCCACACTGTGGCGAAACGCCGCACTACAGCCTGCCTGGTTGGACTTCCCTCCTTTACTGGAGTTTGCTGTTTTGAAACCTGGTGTGTATGTGATCTGCTTGTGTAACCAGAAGGGAGTGTTATGGGTACCTAGGACATCACTAAAAAGACCAATGAATGAGACATAGGCTTGACCTTACTGGTGGTCAGCTAATGCTCTGGCAACCAGGAGAGATGTGTTAAAATGTCCCTCAAGAGGCACCAGTTTCCATCTCTTCATCTTGCTGGTAATGTCTTTCTCACTGTTATCTCCTGCCGTGCTTCCTCGAAGTTTGGCATTTGAACAAGAACTTCAGTGAATTTTAATCTGAAGTAGAACAATGAAGGAGATGATAATGTAATTACTCAAATCAGAGTGTGGCCAGAAGAATGGGTTTAATGTTCCTTGAAATGTAACGTATTGGAAAAATGTAATCTCTTTTGTGCTTGTATTTTAATGTTCATAAATGTAGTTTCTGGGATACTGGTTACAAAAAAGTATGCCTACTACTCATCTGCTGCTGACCCTATTAGAGTTCCAACCAACAGGAGTATATAATACCATGTGTTCAGTGACTAACAGTTGATTTTTGGGGCTTCCAGGTGGACTTAGTCGACTGGGTGGATAATATGTGGCCACAGCATTTGAAGGAGAGACAGACAGATGCTACCAATGCTATTTCAGAGATGAAATACCCCAAAGTGAAAAAGTAAGTTTCTTTAAATGCTTTCCTCTTGACCTCCTGGTTTAATTCCTTTTGAACTCAAAAGCAAGAAGGAAAGGAAATCTTTATTTCAGTGAGCAGGAAGAGAAATTGATGTGATTGATCTGTTTAAGCAGTGTAATGTTAATAGGCTGCTCCAGATTTGGAGGAGAACAATTTTGTATTTGAGAATTTAACAATGGATGCTTCATGATCTTAAAGGCAGTGTTTGGGATCTTTAGAAAAGGAATTATGGATGTGTATGCCTTTTAAATTTCCTGATGCAATTTTTCTAAATATTTTCAACTGAGAAATAATGTACGATTTCAGTACGTTTTCAATCAAGTTCCTTTAAAAAGTACCTTTTTATTTCTGTTTTCAGCAACTGTTTTGAAAATGACAGACTGCCTCTGATCTTAAATGATAAAGATGTGAGAGTGGTCAAATGCTGTAACAGGCTTTCTACTGAGGTGACTGATGTCCCATGCCCATCGGTGTTCAAGAGGTACTTGGATAATGCCATTAACATTGCTTTATCTTCTGGTTAGCCCTTTAGTGGGAAGTTGGACTCAGCAATCTGTTTAGGTCCCTTCCAGCTGAGCTATTCCATTCTCCAAAAGCATTGTCCCAAAAAGCCTCTTCACAGGATACAGTTGCCTTACAATTCATACAGTATAATCAAAGTCCTTCTCTAGGCTGTGTTCAGATCCTTCCCAGGTTCTAAACTACTAATGGCTGAAAAGTTGTTAGCTGATACTTCGTGAATTGAGCTTGCAGTCCATTGTTGATAAATAGGTGTGGGTCTCCCTCAAAGATTTGTTTCTGCCATTCATGGCAGTTTACTTACTTGCTGAAGTTCCCAAACATTGGACTTGCTGCATACGTTGTGTTTCTGGTGGCAGAGGACACTCTCAGAACAGATTTGATGAGGATCACAGTTTGTCCTCCTGCCAATCCCAGTTGTAGTCTTGGGATGAGTTTGCTAATATGAAATCACCTCGGCGCTTCTTCTGTTTGAATGTCTCCCTTGAAATTGTAGTGGCTTATTTGTTTTTATTTTTTAAATATTTGGAGTAAAGATTAGAGGAAGCATACCACTTTTGGAGGCCTGAAAATATGCATTGTAAGAAGTTTCATAGCAACAAACAACAAATTGGGTTTATTATTAATAATTTAACAGCTGTTGACTTATATGGCCAGTGAGCAGCAGATAATCCTGGAAATACTAAATTGACTTTGTTGCTGTTTCTGTTTTAGAGGCATTTTCTATTGGCCAGATCCAATGCTGGCAGCGTCTCACACTCTGTTGAATCAACTTCTAGCGTTCTGCAAATTGCTTAGAACTGTTTCCAAACTGTAATGTCTAAAATAGATTGATACTAACATATACAAGGAAGTGTGAAGTCCATTTTGCACCATTTTGTCTCTTATTCCATAATAAATATTCCGGAAGGTGCAGGTCTCCATAATAGGAGAGGCTTTGTGGCAAGCATTGTGGGGAAACCCTGTCCTGTGATGTACTGAGCATGCTGATTTCAGCAGAAGTTAAAGGTACTGTATCCTGAACAAGTAAACTGCTTGTTAGGGTCGTCAGGTATGGATAAGAGTGCCAAGTTTCACACATGCATCTGGAAATGTCCTGTGTGACTTGCCTGAAGTTGTGCAGTCAGAGTGGAAAATAGAACTCAGGCAAATTGTTTCCCCTTCCCAAGTGGTTAGTCTGCTAAATAACATGCTTTATAATAAGCTAAAACTAAGGAACAGAATCATGATTAAAATCTTCATGATTCCTGGGCTGTACGAAGTAAGAAGCAAGGAAAAGTGTCCCTTACCTGAAGCAGGCATGCTTCAGATACTGAGAAAAAATGCAGCAAGTAAACAAAACAAGGCAGAGATGGCTTAAAGGATAGGGTAACAACATGACTAACAGAATTTAACAGAAAAAGCAGAGTGTGTTCTTGCAGTTCACTACTTGCATCATGAACTGCCAGATGGTAGGTTTCAAGGAGGGATTTTAGAGAAGTAGCAATTCAACAGATTTTGACATGGAGCTTTTCCCATGTGTGGGGGGTGACCTGTTAGAAAGGAAGGGATGCCTGTTCAAGAAGCAGACACACAACCACAGAGGTTGCTGTCACTAGGAAAGGGAAGGTAGAGGTTGGCAGCTTGATGAACTAGTAGATGTGATAAAGGGAAGTTAAACAGTGAAAGACTAGGTGCTTGAAATATGAAAATGGAGTTTTTCATGGGGAAAGAGAGTTGCTGTGCATAAGGGCTAAAGGCAAGTATGATGCAGCTGGAGTGAGAGTGTAAGAGGGTGATCTAGTGAGCATCATCTACCAGAAAGGGTAGAGAAAGATGATTTACAGCACTGGTGGCACAAAATTTTTATTGGTCTGTAGAAGCAACAATTTAAAAGCAAATACTGATAGTCTAGGAGGACCAGAGAAGTTGTCTTGGATAAGGACAAAGCTCCATGGTGCTCAGTAACCTGTCTGCTGTTGCCTGCTGTCATAACTGTTCTGGGAGAAATGGGAAAGCAGCATGAGCATAAAATGATGCAGCCCCTTAATAGACTTCTGAACTTCCACTGTAAGCAGTTCAGGCAGGGAGTTCTTGAGCTGGAAGTGGTTTCTGTGTGCTTAGTGACTCTCAGGAGATTTTTCTTCTTTAAACTTGTCCAGTTTAAATATGAAATCCTCAAGAGATTAGCTTTCTTCATCTCTGGGAATTCACGTTGCCCCTTTCCTGTATAGATACCAGTCCCAGCTATTACTGTGAGTGCCCAGAGGGCATGAGCCCTTATTAAAGAGATTGTGTTCAATCATGGAGCTAAATGTCAGTGCTGTCACTTGTTTCACATGTCCCGTTTGTTTCTGCGAATCTCCAGTATTCATATTCTTTCATTCTGACTGTTGTTGCTTAGAAATTGGATTGTTTCATTTCATTTTGGTTTTTAGCATTCTCATAATACTGACTTTGCAGTATGCAATACCCACCATTAACGTGTTCCCTACAAACAAAAAGCACTCCAGCGAGCGCGTTGCAGTTTTGCAGACACAGATGGCATTACCAGACACAAATGTCTGTCTTGGCTCCTGCACATCGAGTTCCGTGCTGGGAGTGAAGTTAGAGAACGCTCCATCTGCTGCGCTGCTTTGGTTACTAGGAGTGCTACACGTGCTGGAGGCTGCTGTGGCTTTCACTTGGATTTGCACCATTAACTTAAAAAAAAAATAATAAAAATCAGGGTAATGAGGTTATTCATCTGTCTGTAAGTAAATGACTACTTTCCTAATTAAGAGCCTTAGAGGACTGAATTAAGCGAGGAACAGTTTATGTCAAAAATAAGTGGAACTTTCCAAGCAGTGCATCTTAAGCAGCAAGGAAACTTGAGAAGTTAGGGGCTGGCCTGCTGAGATGGTGGTGTGACAAAATTCAAACTGATGTAAGTTGGCATTGCCCCTGAAAAACTGTCCCATGCCCACACTGTCCCATCTTTAGTGCCAGAACATGCTGTTATACAGCTGCAAAGTAAACTGGACTAGAAATTGGTCTGGCTGAAAATCAGACTCAGAAATAAAGAAAAATTGGTCACTTTTCAGGCCGTTCCAGGCACCGCATGATTGCATGGATGTCTGTGCCAACTGAGAGGCAGTGCAAGAGCATGACAAGATCACAGCGGGGAGATTGCAGGCAAAGTCCTTCTGCAGTTCATGTGAGGTGCAGGTCTATGTGGTGTTGGGAGAGCAAACAGCAGCTCACTGCTGCTGAGATCACAGAGCCTGTTTATAAAGCAGTGGCAGCAAAATAGCAACTGTGCCAAGCCTCAATCACTGCAGCAGCCCTTTTGGCCTTCAAAATTCTTATTATTTAGAATACTTACACACTGTGATAATAGATCTCTAATATCACTGCTGTCCTTCAATAAGAGATGATATAGGGGGATTGGACTTGATCTCTTGAGGTCCCATGATTGTGTGATTTTTACATGAAATAATGATTTGTTCACAAAAGGGTGCTGCTCTCATACAGCACACTGTTAGCCCTGTTTTTCCCTCTGCAGGGCAGTTACTCAGCCATCCATTCCTTTCTATTTATTCATTCCTTTGCTAAGTAGAGATGGATTTAAGCAGATGCTAAAATGTTCAGTGGAGCTGTGGTCTAATTAGAAGCTGAGGGTGTGCCTCTGGGGACAGAAATTGCCCTTTGAATTGAGGGAGCTCTCAGGTCCTGCAAGGCAGCCTGGTGCTGTTTAATGCGTGTGATACTTCTGTGCGTGGTGTGTGTCATTTGTGAATTGTTTTGGATACAAAACTGCCCCACAGATATAATTAAGTACAAGAAAACGAGACCAATAAGAATGAATATTCAGACTTCTTAAGCTAGCCAGGTAAATAAAACTTTGTCTTCAATTTGATATGTTAGAGTCAAATCTTGGAGCACTTGCAGACTCACATGTACAGCTGAAATAAATGTTGGTCTTTGAAACTCCTTGTGGTGTAGCTGAGCAGCCATGTCACAGAGATGGAGAAATGCATCTGCAGATGTCAGTACACTATTCCAGCTCCATGTGCTCCCAGGGCAGACAGGCCAGGTTTCTGCAAATTGGCAGCTTGGTTCATTTCTTCATGGCCATCAGTGCCTTCTCAGAAATTTAAGCTTCCGCTTAAGAGAGAGGCCCCTCAGTTCTTAAAGTTCAAAGGTAACCTCCCAGCATTAGCTGAACGCGCACCATAGCGCTGAGGTTTGCAGTCAGCCTGAAATGGTAGCTGGGTGCAGCACTGCTGTTCCTCTCCGTGAGCTGCCCGTGCCAAAATCCGATGGCTGGAATGTAAATAACTCCTTCCTTGTGAGGTCCCCGCATGCAGCAGGAGGCAGGCCGGGGTCAGGAGCGCAGCGGGGCCTCGGTGCTTCAGCGGCACTTTGGATGGGAGCGGGGCGAGGTGGGACGAGGTCGGCATCAACGGCTCTCTTTGCTACCGGCGTGATCTGGATTTCTGGTTGCTTTGTAAAATCTCTAGTGCAAACCGGGGCCGTCCCTTATCTGGTGCGTTGTTTTTGTCTGCCTGACTCAGCCTGTAACCCCCCTCAGGGCAGCCACCAGGTCCTTTATGTGCTTTTGAAGTGCCTGCCGCACGTTCCACCTTTAATGATTAGTTCCTCTGTGGTCTGGAGAGGCGATGCTTTGCCTGAAGAGCTCCTCACCTCAGGCCCCGCTCCCGGCGGGGGATCCGGGGCTGCGGGCTTCGCTGTGCCCTCGGAAGGCGGAGCTGGCCCCGAGGCTGCAGGTGGGTGCCCGCGTCCCGCTCGCAGGCTGGGGGTCCCCACTCTACGAGGGGAAGCCGGGGCGCCCTTTCCGCGAGGGTATCATCACGTGGGGAGAGGCCACGGACCTTCCACGAGGGGAAGACGGGTCCCCCTCCTCGTGAGAGACCCGGGGCCCCCGGGCCTCCCGCGAGGGCTGCGGGCGGGGTCGACGCAGCGGGGGCCGGTGGGGCCTGGGCGGGGGTGGGGCGGCGGAGGACGGCAGAAGGGGCCGCGAGCGCTGGCCCCGCGTCTGCCGGGCGACAATGGTTCCTTTTGTCTGGCGGCGTAATTTGTGGCTTTCGGTTACGGGGCCCCCGTGCGGGAGCGTGGCTCGGGCCGTTAGCGTTGCCCGGGGCGGAGGTGAGGGGCAGCGCGGAGCCGCTCCGTCCTGCCCGCTCCTTCTCCCCGCTCTGGCACTCGCAGTCGGCTCATGGGTTTGTGGTATTCGGTTTCAGGCTTAGGGATTTCAACCAGCCGGCGCTGCTCCTGGGAGGAAGGAAGAGTGAGCTATACTTTTCTCATTGGCCCGAACAAAAAACAGAAGCCTCTGCTGGGGTTTGGGAGTGGTTTATGGGCTGAGCTCAGTGGCAGGGGAGCCCTCGCAATGCCAGAGGGAATAGAGCCGTATGGTGCACGATACCTAATGCGAGAGAAAAGGAGCTGAGCTCAGGGTAATGCCGCCTGCGTGTGCTCACGCGTCTCCCCCGAGTCCGTGTGCATGTGCATTTCCCTGCCTGCGCGCGTGCCTGCGCCCGTGCGCGTCTGCATCCTGCCGTGTCCGCTGCTGTCTTTGTTTCGCTGTTTGCTTGTGGGTTCGGAGCGATGTGTGGCGAGTGCATTGTGGGTTTGCCTGCCAGCGTGATGCGTGCGGAGCGGTGGCTCCGCGTTGTTTCTGCCTCTGTCTGCTTGGTGGTTGCCTTCCTCTGGATCATCTCCCGTGCTCTTTTGGGGGGATGATCTTCCCTGTGAGTTCGCAGCTTACTCCATGTTTCTCTGCATCCTTTTGCTGATGGTTTTCCCCAGATTTTTTTTGGGGGGGGAAGTTCATCTTTCCATTATATCTTGGACCCTTCCTCTAAAATAACAGTGCATTAACCTAAACAATTCCTGGCTGTTGGAGCATGAGACAAACTCTGGTGGGGAAGGGAGGCAGTCTTATAGGAGATTACAAGCAGCTGCCTGGTGGTGTAAAGCCCACGCTGGTGCTATGCAGGGGTTGGATGTGGCAGAGCACTACTGAAGTGGGGCATCCTTTGCATCACCTGCTCTCTCAGGGCGTACCTCCAGGGTTGTGTCCCCTCACACTGCTTGGGGTTGTGCTTCCATAACCCCATTACCTGCTGCGGCCCGCTGTGCGACAGCTCTTTTTTAATAACGATGATTATTGCGGGTACGTATGGTACAAAAAACCTGAAAAGTTGCTCCTTCCCCACAGCAGCAGCAGCTGCTGGAGCAGCGGTGTGCGGGGCTGCGCGGGGCCATGTGACTGCGGCGCTCTGGGAAGGAAGCGCAGAGGTCAATGCAAAGGCATTGTGCCAGGCGGGCTGCAGGGCCGGACAAAAGCGGCCCGGTGGGGTGGGTGAGCAGCAGAAACCAAAGGGGAACTGCGCTACGTAGTGGCTCCTTTGTGGATGGGAAGGAAAAAAAACAAAAAGGCGTTTTTGTAGTTCAAAATGAGCTGTAGGTTTTTGTTAACCACCATTTGCGTGGCTCGTGGCACCCACCTGGATTGGAATGGAGGTTGTGTGTAGGGAGCTGCAAGAAATCAGAGGGAAATGGACAAAAATACGTGTTGGCGCCGCTCTCTGCCTGGGTGTTTTCTCACACAGCTAAATTCTCAACACGTGGGTTTGACAGGGCACGAATGCTCTTGTTTCCTATCTGAGTGCAAACAGATCAACAGCTTCAGCTTGGCGTTAGTTGCTGGTGGATGGGCACAGCCACGGGATGACGAGTTCGCCTTCAGCCCCGCAGTGCCCCCGCTCGGGGTGTGCGCAGGTAGCTCCGTCCTACAGAACCGATCTGCCTGTGTGTGGCTGTGGCTCGCCTTCCACAAACAAAAGGAATCCATTCCAGAGGGTTTGGATTTCTACTGGAGCACAATGCAAACCCCTCGTCCTCAGCGCTGCCTGCAAAGCGAGGGTTTGTTTCATTCGCCATGATTCAATCTGGGACTTTTTGCTCTTTGGCTCAAAGAAAGGTGACTTCCTTCCTGGGCTTTTATTGGTTTTAATTTCAGTCTGACTCCTCGTAATCAACAACATCTTGGTGGGCTGCGACATGAAAGGAGAAATTTAAGAGAGGGAAAAAAAAAAGCATTTGGGAGGGAAGGACTCGTATTTTGAAGTGGAGCATATCGAGAGTGTAGCCAGCCCCTGGGCTGGCTGGGATTCCTGAAGCACCCCGGCCGCCGCGGGGTATTTCTCCGCTCCCGCTCCTGGGGGCGCCGCGAGGAGAACCAGCGCGCCGCGCCGAGCGGAGCCGTAATGGCGGGCGGCGACGCGGGACCCTCCGACCCCGGCCCGCCTTCCTGACAGCGCTGCGTGCCGGCCTGTCAGCTCGGGCTCGCGGCGGTTGCTAGGCAGCGGCTCCTGGGGCCGAGGGCCGCGCTGATTGGTCGGGCGGCCGCAGCCTATCGGCGCGCGGGACGTTGCACGCCGCCTGCATACTGCTGAGCCTCTCGCCACCTGGATGTGCCGAGAAAAAGGCACGGTGCTGTGATACCTTTTTTTTTTTTTTTTTTTAATTATTTTTATTTTTCCCTCCACCTCCCCTTCCTGGTACTGTTTCCGTAACCAAAAAAAAAAAAAAAAAAAAAAAAAAAAAGCCAAAACAACAACAACAACAAAAAACCCCAACCCTAAAAAACCTCCAAACCAAAAAAATAAACCCAGTCAGGCCATGAAACGGAGACCGGAACAAGGAAAAGAGGTTAGTGGGTTAAGCGGTGTGCGTTTCCTGCGGCCGCAGGGCGCTGCAGCTCCGGCCATCGCTCAGCACCGGGCCGCGGGGCTGCGGGCGGGGGGCGCCGCCGGGGGAGCCGCACCGAGCGGCTGAGCTGACGGGTTGGGTGCCTGGCCATGCTGGCGGCCGCGGCCTGGCTGCCTGCCGCTGCTGGGATGCCGAGCGATGGGAACAAAAAGGAGCTAGCTCGCCGAGCGAGGTCTCTGCCCCCCGCTCCTTGCTGGAATGGCAGCGGCGGCACGCAGGTGATGAGAGCTGTTATGGGCAAATGCGATTTTTCAAAACTTGGAGGCTATTTGCGTACGACTCACGGTGAAGGTTATGTCTGAGCATGAAGGAGAGCGTGGAGCAGAGCATCCAGCGACGGGCGGTGCTGCGCTGCTTCTGACAGCGTAACTCCCAGCCTTCCTCCATTCCCAGACTCTGGGAGCTCCTGGTTGTCCAGACAGCAAACTCCAACTTGGAGATGCACATTTTCCAGTTACAATCTAATTATCGTTACTTCATAAGACAAAAACCTCTGTGCTGTAAATGCAAAAATATGATTGGTTGGAAACGGTATTGCACATGCAATACTCTAAATTAAGACATGAAAAATACTGTTTCAGACTGATTCTGTTTTGTCCTTCGCTCTGCTTTCAGGTACTGTTTGATGAGTGTGAAAGGATGCTTCACTGATTTCCATATCGATTTTGGAGGCACTTCAGTGTGGTATCACGTTTTCCGTGGGGGGAAGGTAAGTGAACCTTGCTTGATGTTTGTTTTTATTCCTCTCTGCCTCTTATGGCGGGAAGGGGTTGCTTGCTTTTGTTTTTCTTTCACTTTTCTTGTTTTCTTTTTTCTTTTTTTTCTTTTTTTTTTTTCTTTGCTAGTCAGTTGTCAGTCTGTTTCAGTTACCTTTGATGTAGATGCAGTTTGCAGTACTGGAAGGACACTATTCACCTTTATGAAGCAAGCAAGTGATTTGTTTGAAATCTGTAATGCGTGTGTTGTTGTTGGTGGTGGCTTTGTGCATGTTATTGCTGTGTGGTTAGAAGTGTCACGCAGAGAGTACATGGCTGTGTGTACCCTTGTTGGGTCAGAGTGCCCTCATAAGTCACCTTCTGTAACTGGAGTTTCACTGTATCTTTTTAGAGATTTCACGTTCCTCCTGTGTGCACATTACAGCTGCGCTGAAGTGTTGAGAATAGAGAAATGCTAAAATGTGAACAGATCCACATATGCTGTGTACCTTTTCTGGTTTAGGTTGCTTTTCCTAATTGTAGTGTAGACAGCGTAAGGTGAGCACTGATGTAAGTGGAACAGATTGATCGTCCCTGTTCTACAGACACTGTTAATCTCTGTGTACAGTGAAGTTGTGCTCTACCAACATACTGTTTTGAACTGAAAGTGAATTGTGCAGGCATCTTCTGAATGAAATGTTTCATGGAAGAGAGATGACAACTGACAGTTATCTTGCCACTTCCAGCACATAATTGCTGCCGCTGTCTGCTCTGGACCTCAATGTACTGTACCTGGAAAACGTGTTTTATGCAGAAAGCAAGCTTGGTGTTCTGCATTCATTTCTCTAATGTAGGATAAACTTCCTGGAATTTCTCAGCTGTGTATTGTTGTTGACTGTGGATAATAGTTACATTTTGCTTTATTTTTAGATCTTCTGGCTGATTCCGCCTACTCTGCAGAATCTAGAACTTTATGAAGAATGGGTTCTCTCAGGAAAACAAAGTGATATCTTTCTGGGAGACAGGGTGGAACGATGCCAAAGAATTGAACTGAAACAAGGCTATACATTCTTCATTCCTTCAGGTATCACTTGCTGACTGTTTTTGGAATCACTGGAATTGTTGTGCTTGGCTCTCTGTAAAACAGTTCTTCACATCTAAGGCCTGTGCTGAGCTCTTTATTTGCTGTGGCATGGATGGACGAGGGGCTGAATGCATTTGATTTCCCAGGAATTGTCTCGTTCAAACTGTGGATGTATATGCAGTGATCACTTGAGAGAGGCCCTGGGGCTGTCAGTCCACCACTTCTCAGAGGCGCTGTGACTTTTGTTACTGCTGTTGGTTTTCTTGGAAAAACACTTTTCTGTTTCTGTTATTCTGAGGTAAAACTGCTGTTAAATATATCCAGTGACCAGTGATCTCTTCTGGCAAGTTTAACCTGCGTTTCTGTTACCTATGACTTTGCCACTGTCTGTGGTCAGAGGTGGATTGATTCCTGATAGAGCCCTGGAGATTGCGCTGTATGGAAGATCAGGTGTTATGCTCCATCAAGGCTGCTTTGTGGTGAAACAATGTTATTTAATGATTATAATTCTTCAGGACTTGTGCTGATGGAGTGCTGATGGTTGTGCTGGGTATGGACGTCTGCCAGTAGCCCAGGTGTGCCATGGTTTTACACTGCTGCTTGCCTCAGTGGCTAGGTTGCACGACTCAGGCTCTTCCTGCAAAGCAACCAAACAGTTGCTGCTTTGAAGGCTGGTGTCTTCAGGCCTTTATTCTGCTGCCTAAAATGGATTAAGGATGGTGCAATCTGTAACGCTCTTCATTTCAAGCGATATCGGGCTTTGCTCTCTTTGGCTGTTATGGGTCTGCAAGCTTCTTTATAATGATATAATACATTGCCTCTGTCTAGTGGAGCTTACCAGGGAAATAAGTATTGATAGCCTTTTTACATGACAGAAGGACTGCTTGGTAGTTCTTCAGCTTCTAGAATTACTCTGCAGAGATAAGATTGTGACAGTGTTTTGTTTTTTTTTTTAGTCTTAGAGATGGATAGAATGCAGGTCATGAAAAGACATTGGTAATGTTCTTGCTAACTAGGGAGCATTATTAGTATCAACTGAAGTCTGCAAATTTGCACATTTGGTAAGTATTTGGTCAGAATCAGCTTGGGGGTGACAGGTAAAAGGATCTGGAGGGTGGAGGAGTTAATCCATTAAAGGAATTAGGTCTTCCCTTGAAACAGGTCAGAATGTGCTGTTACTGTTTGAACTGGGTGTTTGAGTGTGTCTATGCTGTTTGCTTAGATCTGTTACTGCATCTTCATATTTATCTTCGTTCCCTTGTGAGCAGCCTCCTACGAATAAGACTTTCTGTGTGTTAGTTTAGTCACACTCAGCAGCTGGAATACAGCAAGGTGTGGGAGATTATACAGGACACAACTGTAGCATGGTGGCTGAAGTGTTCCCACACGTTTTTTTGACTATAGTTTCTGTTTTCTTAGGAACATCCCTAGTACAGAAATGCCAATACCTCAGCTGTTGCAGGCCCCATGGCATGTTTGAAAGACAGATATGAATAACTTCTCCTTAAGCACCTGATAGCTTTCAGAGGTTTTTGTTCTGCTGTATATCATTAGAAACCTTCACAAATTTCTTACGTGAAATGTTTTCATGTTATTTAAAAAAGTAGAAAATGCCTAGTTGAAATTGTTCTAGGTCAGATTGAGCATAGCCTTGTCAGAGAGGTCAGTTCATGTGACCTTTGCTGTGATTTGCGAGAGTATCACACTTGTTTATGTTAGAATGTATTTTCTGTGTGCTTTGTAGCTCTTAGTGCTTGGGCTCTGGGAATGGGTGCCTGTAAAATCAGTCTATCCCACGCTTTCAGTTGAGCCTGATAAACTCTTAACCAGCCTTAAATCTTGGTTCAGAAAGCGTAGAATGGTAAAGCTAGGACTGTGAACGAAGAACATCACAGTGAAGGGCCTTTTGCATAAAATATCCTGCTGTGCTCTCATTTTCAAGTCATTTTTGGGGGTGGTCCTAGCAATGCTGTTATATCATCACAGTGTAAAAGATGAAGTAGGTAGAGAAGGCTGTAACAAGACACATGGGGAGTAAGATCATAGGCTCGTGGGAGATGGAAGGTTTCTTTGAGAATCTAGGATCAGCAGTAGATCCAGTAAATCCTTGAAACTACAAAGCAGTTGCATAAGAATGGGAGTTATTCTTTCAGAAGGCATAATTATAGTGCTCACCAGGGCCTCAGGGTATTTCCCTCTGCATCACTGCCTTCGTCTTTTCAGGATTAGGCTTAAACCAGTTAATTTCTACCTATGCTTCTAACCCTGGAAAGCACTGAGAGGCATGATCACAGCTGTGGAATCAAGGAGAAAATTGTCCAAGTATTATCAGCATAGTGAGTCACTGTGGGTCAAAGTGCACCTTGCAGTATTTTAGGAGGCCCTCCCAGCTGTGGGCCTGAGGGAAGTCAGGCTGGGGTTCTGAGGAATGCTGAGTCTGTTGCCTTGCATAGGATCCAAGCTGTACACTTCACGGCCCTGTAGGGCTCTTCCCAACAAGTGATGCACTGTTACAAGCTCTCACCTCCTACTTTACCAGTTCCCACTGATGAGTCAAGGATGATCAACTCTGGTAAAGTCTGCAGTAAAGTGGTAATTTAACTAAGAACCTGGCCTTTTCTATTAGTACAATCTAAACTAATGTCAACATTTAATTGTCAGTTGATAAATATACCACTTTCTGACGTGTTGAGGATTGTGGCCAGGCTGATGTTCAGGATGTGAGAGAGCAGCTGAGAGATCAAAAGGAGAAGGAAGCAAGAATTACTTACTATCTGTGCTAGCACAATTTTTTTTTTCCCCTGTAGAAATCTGGTTTGTTTTTCTAGGATGGGAGATCACTTGTTCATAAATACATTAGTAGAGAATGCTGTGGCCCTAGGCTGTGAGCGCTGTGTATGTTGTTACAAGAAATATTTAATCTTTCAAATGGCTCAGTGTTCAACATGGATGAAATTTGGAGAAGGTAAAGCATCTTGCTGTGATGTAGTGTATGGTGGATCCTGCATATCCGATCCATCTGCCAACCAGAAGGGGCATTTGTAGAATGCTTCTCTTTTCAGGTATAAACTGTGATGTTCCCAAGGAGGAAGAGCGTAATCTCAGTGTGCAGCTGTTGTCTCAGCAGGGACACACAACAATGTCATCAGTCACAAGTGTAGAGCTTGTCCAGTATTGTTTGTGCTGTTAGCTGTACAGGGAGTGCGTTCAGTGATGGTTTGCACTGGGGATATGCAGAGTGAGAAGCACTTGGGGTACACTGAGGTGTAAACTGTGGAGACAGTATTCAGGTGTCTCTGATGACTGTGTGAGGGGCAGACTGAGCTGGCGCTGGGCAGCATCCCCCTGATTTCTGCCACTCAGGATTACTGTAGGCACTTGTCTCTGGCTTGTATGCAGCCACTTGTTCTTCACTTAGATACTGACTGCTGCTTCTCTGCAGCCTGCTAGAAATGCACTGCTCACTAAGTCAGTGCAGGTGTGTTAGCCTTTTCTTGAATGCTTTTAGTGCTTGTCCTTTTGCTTTGAATGTAAATAAGGCTTTCCTCTTTTATGCCACCAAGTGACCTCAGTGGACCCTGTTCTCTCCCTACTTCCTACCCTTTATCCTCTCCAGTCTTCATGCCCTGTAAACCACCTTTTGCTTCTTTCCTTGTGCTTTTTTTTTTTTCCCACGAGTTGTTTGTTTTTAAAGTGGTGTTTTATGTGCAGAATTGTCATCTTGATTCTCAGAATACCACATTCATACCCCTTGTATGCTTCTAAACTTGGCTCCCAAGCTCAAAATTAAGCATAACCAAAATGAAAAAAGTCATCCATTTTCAATCCAGGTGCTCTTTTGAGCTTTTATCTGTCATTTTGATGGCAAGTGTTCAGGGATCTGATGGGGATATTGTCTGTGTTGTCCTCTACAAGCAAGATATTGCAGTGGCATGAGATATGCTAAGGTCATTTGTTTCTTTCTAAGAAAAAATTCTATAAATGTTCCAAAACACTCTGGTATCCAGGCCATTGTGAGCTGTTTGGCTCATGTTTACATCTGTAGGTAGCGGTCCTAGCGAGATGCCAGTCCGTGGTGCAGGAAGTCACTGTACATTTCCAAGAACTGAATGATGTGCTGCCATTAGATGTTGTTCTGCAGCACTGATTTATTAGCCTTTCTCATCATCAAAATCTGGAGGAGGTAACCTGCTGGCAGCTGGCATGGTGTGCCTCTCTGCCTCCTCTTAAACTTCTCACTTGTGTGGCTGCACGTTTCTCTTACAAAAGCTGTGCTTCACCTTGGAGTTTGGCAGTCCTCCATGAAGGAGAAAAGCCGTTTGTTTTGCTTTACTTTTAATGTTCTTTATAATGTGCCGTGGGGCCTTGCACATGGAAAGATGCTATTAAAATCTCTTAATTTCTTGAGAGATGAAAAATGAGCCACAGTCGAGCAAAATATTCTCATTGTTCTGTGATGATTGTTATGGTAACTTGAGAGTGCTCCAAACTTCTGGTTTTCAGTCAAATGCAAAAATAATGGCTTTTCTTGGAAGAATGTTTTTTGGGAAGGAAAGCGAACAGAAAGGGATGTTCTGTGCTAGACTGTAGGCAGCAACCAGCAAGGATGCAGAGCGCTGCAGATACGGCAGCAGTGGTTATCAGCACAATTCTGCCTGCTGTAAGTGTGTGGTCCAAGGTGGCCTCTGCTATGCCAGCCAGTATTTGATGAATTACTAATGGGACCAGAAGGTAGCACACAGTCTTTCTATCCAGGAGGATGTCGGGCTATTAAAATCTGACTGGTAAATATTTTTTTTGCAGGGAGCTTTGCTAGGGCTGTGTAACTGCCTGGCTATTTTCGGTTGCTGTTTGCTTTTTCCATTTCAGGAGCTTCCCCTGACATTAATGGAAGCTCCATGCTTGGAACCTGTAGGGACTGAGAGATGGGGATCAGCGAAGAGCATCACAGAGGAGAGTTTTTGCTTCGAATGTCTACTTTCAGATAGAAGGCGACAGCATAACATTGAATTTTAGTTCTGTTCATCTGCAGTGCCCTGCCTGATTCTTATCAAATTATGTAAGATTGAGAATTGCTGAGTTACCTACATTGCTGGGGACAGATTAAGTTTTTAATTTAAAACGTAAACATGGCATTTCCTAGTTATATTTGGTTGTGGATGCCATTATGACACAATCACTTGTTTTGAACTGAGAGAAATGACATCTCACTTGCTGGCAGTGTCCACTGGAAGGTCATCTCTTGTCACTTTGGTTTTTATTTTTGAGACTTGACTGTTTCAGCTTTTCCAGACCAAGCTGCTATAGAATTGTAGGAACACGTGTATGCTTTCTGTGTTATAAAGCAAAATACCTGTTCAGTTTCTGCTGGAAGCAGATGTACCATAGGTTTGCCTTGGAGTGGGTAGACAATTTGCCCCATAGCTTTACTTGTTAATAATCTTTTTTTATTATTCTCAGATGGATAATTGCATTCTTGAAGGTGCAGTAGGAATTTGCAGTCCTCTGAAATCATCTAACAAATTTGCAATATTTAATGATACGTGTTTGATAAAATTCACAAGATAATGAGATTGTATCTTTCTTTTAGCTGTTCAGAAAAGGTTTTTTTTACTGTTAATTTTACCTTCTTGATTTATTGGAGATGATAACATCTAAATATTCAAGCTTTTCATAGGAGCAGTGGAATAATTTGTAACTGTAAAGCAGCTGAGAGTATTTCAGAGTCTCACCAATGAAATTCCTGCTCACTGCTGCTTTTGCTTCATAATCTAGGATTATTTTGAGAAGGGAGAAATGCTCATTAATCACCAAGAGCTGAAATAAAAAAGATAACTTCAGAAACAAACCGGAGTGGGCAGATCCCACCGTGCCCCACAAATGGCACAGAGCTGCACCAGCATCACCAGCTTGTGGGGAGCAGCCCTGCCTCCGTGTGCGCGGCGCCTCTGGCAGGGGAGGGCTGGCCTTGCCAAGCACTGATGGAGCAGCGCTGCTGTTGAGGCAGGCCGACTGAAACCAATCACCTCTGAGGAAGTTTTCTATTTATTGACTGATCCCTGAGGCCGCACAGCCTCCGTGTGTCTCTCTCATCTGTATGATTTAGTAGTAGCTTTAGATAATGTTCAGCAGGTGCTTTTGTTTGTCTTTCAACCAGAAAGGAACAATATCTTCTTCCCTCGACTTCTGGATTTTTTTTCTATCTTTAATCCTTTTCTTCTGTTACTATGCCAGTGTTGTGGGTTTTTTTGTTTTTTTTCCCCAGAATTAAGTATAAAATTAAACTTCTGGTCTGTTATTGTGTTGCAGCCCCCCCTACACATTTTATTTTATTTTATTTTATTTTATTTTATTTTATTTTATTTTATTTTATGAATATTGCTGTCTTTCAGAGCGTTACCAAGGTGAGAAGTGTTATTCATCTCTTGCCACACAACAACCCATGGAACACCCAGGGCTGTGCAGCAGTATCAGAGTTTATGTAAACAGCAGAAAGCTGAGGGAGAATTGGTGCCTCTTTTCAGGTGCAGGCAGGGTGTGGATGATTCCACAGTGACCTTCATTTTCACCTCATGGATACGTGCACCTTCTTTCGAGGTCTCCCACTTTACAGACCACTACAGCTGGGAAGCTTCCAACGTGGGTGTTTTTGTTTTCTGTGGTCACAATGAACATTCATCCTCCTCACGATTTGAGCTCTGCTTGCGTCTAATCTGTAGAAATTAATTGAATGTGCCATCCAAGTTTATCCGTTCCCAGAGCTCGTTTCCACAAAATACTATGCTTGTGGAAATGTTTCCTGCTTTCTGCTTGTCTCTTTCCTCCTACTTCTGTTTTCCTGGTACTGGTGTCTTCAGTTTTTCTCTGTATGCACTCTTGTTAATATTAGAACAGATTTTTTTTTCCCTTGTAGCTTCTGTGCCAGTCTTCCTGTGTTTTTCTGCATTGTCAGTTCTTCATCTTTTTTAGACTAATCTCGCACGTAGTGTCCTGCATCCCTGGAATGCACCTTTCCATGTTTGTGTCTCTGCAGTTTTAATATTCCATGTTCCTCAGGCGAGCTGAAACTATTTTGGGATGCAGTGTGACTGCAGAACGCTGTGCAGCTGAGTGGCCAAGATCCTCCCAGCAGGTGACAGCTGTGCCCTGCCTGTGGCAGCAAGGGAGCTGCTGGAGATCCGCTGTGTCCCTGGAACCCATGTGGAATAGGGGGCACCCAAATATTGTCCTTACTCATCTCTGAGTCACACGGGGAAATTGTTTTGCTCTGCTTTGGATAGAGGTAGGGAATTTGACTTCCAAGGTTTTTATGGTCACTGGCTTTCTGTGGGTCGCTTGATCTCTGGTTTATTTTTAATCTATTTCCTAACCCTGGTGGATTTCAGTGCTTTGTTGTTGAAAAGTATGTATTTAAAGAACAGGTCTTTCTTCTCATTATTGGAAATACGTGTATCTCGAAGGGCCTTAGTTCAGAAGGTAGGCATTTACACCTGTCGATTGAAGATCTCATTGTTTGTTAATGAGTAGCTATCTGTTTTATAAACATAAATAGGGGATTCATTATTATCTGCAGAACCAGATGTTGTCTCAAGTATTTTAGGGAAGTCCTTTAGTCTGCATCTCTTCTAGCTTTTCAGTAACAACACTGAAGCTCCATTTATGTTAGATAATCATTCTGTTGAGGAATTGCCATGTTTGGGACCCCATGTTTTGGAGCATTGGCTCATGGCATCATTGGCTCATGTTCCTCTTGGATGATATTGAGGCTGCTACCAAAGAAGTCCAGAGGCCATTACTACAAAGATCCTTGACGTTTAATAGGACGGAATTGAGAGGTTGGGGAGGTTGTGATGAGACTGAAACCCAAAGAGCAACGAAAAAAATGAAATCGATTATACTCCAGTGTGGAATTTTCACTGAGGAAATATAATTTGTAGGAAGAGGCTACTGCGTGGGTTGTGTTGAAAAGAGGCACTTGAAAAACAGAAGTGTGTTTTGATGGTGTTTTGTTTTATTTCTTTGTAAAATGAAGAATGTTTATTTTACCTTTCACAGATGTCTAGAAAGCCAGGTTTGAGCTCAGTTAATTGGTTGCTCTTAATTGGGTTGTAATTATTTGAGAACAGACTGTATTTAGAATGATGATGAAGATTCCTTGGAAAGAAGGAATGAAGGAATGAGGATGGAAATAACTTGTTGCATCTCTCAGTCTGTTCGTACATGGACTGACGTGTGCTGGGGGAGCTGCCATGTAAGCCAGTGGTGAGGGCTGCTCATGTTGTGCTGGTAACTGGCTGCTTCTGCCTTGTCCTCTGCCACCACTCGGTTGCGTAGCTGTGCACCACGCGTACCACTTGTTGGAGCTGCAGTTTGTTCATCTCTGGAACTGACAAACTGAAATTACTGCGCCAGCAATTTTGCCACCTATCCAGTAAGTTGGCTTTGGGGACTCAGCAGCAGATTTGCTTCAGTGCAGGGTTTCTATTCTTTCCCCTAAACTCTAGAAATCTTTGATTACCTGGTGGAAACGCTAAATGCCTTGACCTTGCATCTTTTTTTTTTTTAACTTCCCAAAGGCCAGGATCAGGAATGTCATTAATCTTGCCAGTAGTTTGCTCTTAGTACAGACTGACGTATTTCATGTGAGGTGATGAACTGCTTTAGCTGAAGTTTTTTTTTTCTATGGTTGCTGAACTACCCTTAAAGGAAGGAAAAAAAAAAAAGTCCTCTCTAGTTGGTTATTCTTGATTTTCAAACATGCTGAATGGTAGCAGGGGACTCTGTAATTAGGCTAACTGGAGCAGGACAGATGTGGTGATACCTGAGGTGCCACAGCTACAAGCCACCTGTGTTTTTCTGTGCATCACATTTATCAGACTTGTAAATTGACTGAGCACTGGCACAGGTGGCCAAGAGAGGCTGTGGTATCTCTGTCCCTTGAGATATTCAGAAGCTGCCTAGATATGGTCCCATGCAGCTGCAGGTGGCCTGGCTCAGGCAGGGGGTGGAGCAGATGACCTTCAGAGATCCTGGCCAACCTCAGCCTTTCTGTGATTTTGAAATTCAGAAAAATGCATGCAGAGTGATGTTTCCAGGGAAAAAAAATCCTATGTTGATTTCTTTTCCTTCCTGACTCCTACTGATATGCCCTTAAATGAAAGCCCTGCCTCTGCCATCTGCTGTAGCTCAAGGACTTCTGGGATGTAGATCGGCCAGCCCTCACGGCTTAAGGATTGTTGCAGAAGATGGCTTTTGTGGCTGCTGGCTGAAGATCCTGTGTGCTGAATGGCATTTCCCTGTTCTCTCACTGGTCTTGAAGAGGAGGGAAGCTGCCATGGCTTTCATAGAAAGTACTGCACAGTTAGAAGAAAATTGACTGCCCTCTGTGTTGCTTTGCTATCTGCTGGTTTATAAATTGTAATGCTTTTCATTAAAAAGGGGGAAAAAATGTAGTATCTGGTCTCTGTGGTTCCCAGATCATTAGCAGGATCAATTCTTTTTTCACTGCAGAGATCAGAGGCTGCAGCCTTGCATAGCCAGACCCTCAGCTCCTGACATCCCAAGCAAACAATGCAGAAGCAGAGGAGCTTGTGTATGACTGCCTGAATTGCCGTGCCTGGATTTTTGTCGTGGTAGAAAATTCTTCCCTCACTTTGGAGCCTGTGAAAAGTGAATTTGGTCACTTCCAGGATAGGACCAGGGCAGTTTCATCAGATTGAGCACTAGAGATGTTAAGTCTCTTAACTGGAGACCGAGAGAGAGATTTTCGGTTGCTTCAGGAAGTTGATAATAGGATATGAAACTTTCACCTCTGAAGGAGGACTGGTAATAACTTGAAATTGTTGATATCTGAGGATGTGTGCTGTGGTGCTGGAGTGAAATAAATTGAATGTGACTCAGTCCAGTTCTAGCCCTAGCCCACCACCACTGCTAACATGATTTGCAACCCTTCTGGAGGTGCCAGAAGATTGTCTAAGAGCCAAGTGTGTAGAGCAGACTGAATTTATTTCTTAGTCATGGATGTGGTTGAGTCACAAGCTTGTGTGTTCTCAGTAACACTGTAACTGTTCTGTGGATTAATAGTGCTCAATATACAGAGGGTTGTGAGACTGTATGTACATCATAAGATGCTGCCTTCTGCTATTATTAGTCTTAGTGTGGCTACAAGCATGCCATTTAATGTGTCACAGCTTTTAACCTCTCATCCCCCACAGAATGGGGTTTATGGGGTTGCTACAATGTGATTATGAATTGCTCTGTAATACTACGTAGCACGAGGCATTCTCAGTTCTTTGCTTTCCCTCTCTAGGGTGGATACATGCGGTTTATACTCCAGTAGATTCTCTGGTGTTTGGTGGAAATATCCTGCATAGCTTTAATGTTCCCATGCAGCTTCGCATCTATGAAATTGAGGACAGAACAAGGGTAAGGACACTCGATTCTCTTTTTAACTTAACAGTCTTTGTCACTGTGATCTGTCTCTATCTTGTATTCCTTTCTGAGAAACTAGAGCTGGTGGGATCTCCATGTCAGATTGATTGAGAGGTAAACATGAAATAATGAGACTTTCAGATGCTGGCTATTTTTAGTGGCATTTACTCATCTGTTTTTCCCCTGCTTCCTACAGACACGTCCGTTCTGTATCGTCTGTTTGCCCGCTGAACTTTTTAAACACATCCCCTTTTGCACAGAAGCCTATTGCCACCACAGACCTTTGTGCCAGTACTTCTGGTAACCCCCTGCTGATTGTTTGTCTTTGCACACTGGCAATGGGCATCTAAGAGTGGAGAGCTCATGAGACTGAGATGGTTTTGCTGTCCGCAGCTGAACTGAGAAAGCTGCAGAGAGGTTGCTTATGAAACAACACCTTCTATGCTTAGCAGGATTTTGTGTTACAGTGACTCAATATAGTGCAAAATGTCATGGGACAGAGGCTGGGTTTGGACATTAGACTGAAGGTCGTGATGTTCATCTGGGTGTAGAAAGGGTACGGCATCTTGAAGGAGGTGATCATGCAGTCTCTGTGTTGGGAGTGAAAGTGATGCTGTTCACTGATTAACTTCAGTTCCTGGCTGAATTTCATGAAGTATCAGAATCCGAAGGAAGTGCCACTACTTTGCTAGGCTGTTAAATAAACTGTGCAAGGCAATCAGAGCAATTTGATACAAATTTAGATAGAGGCTTTCTGTAGCTGGCTATTGCAACAGTGCTGATAAACCACTGGCACATGTGCTAGGTGAAGTGCTCATGGAGAATGGGCTGCAAAACAGCAGGAGGCTGCAGTGCTTCATCACTAGGAGGTGTTTAAAATGATACATCAGTAGCGTTCAGTGTTGTTCACCTCTACAAAAAGGCACAATTCTGGCTACAAGTGGGCTTTTTGCCCCAGATCACCTTCCTTTGTGTGAGAGTGCCCTCGTCTGAGACACAAGCATTACTCAGGAGTGCATCTCTAGCTCGGTGCATGGAAGGGTTTCCTGTTGCCAGCCTCTCTGCCAGTGTTGTGTTGGGAAGGGGCTGCTCCCTGATTTCGCAGGAGGTGGCAAGGCCTGGTGGTCTTCATATCACAAAGCAGTGGTGGAAGCGTTTAGTTTTCCTAGAATGATTTTAATGGAAATAAGGAATCTTAAGTAGAGAAATGAATTGCTAGAAAAAGACAGGTAAAGGCAGATGCTGAAATTCAGAGCAGTTAGAACAGAAAGAATGTAGTGGAAAACAGGAGTGGAGATAAAGGACAGAGCAGAGTTCCGCCTGGCTTTGAGTAGATGTTCCCAAGGCAGAAATGTGAAGTATCTGGGAGTAAAGGGACCTGAGCAAGAAAATGTTCTGATGGCAGAAGCTGGAAGGGACTTACCAGCTTCTTTTGCAGAGTGAAGGGAGCTGAGCTGAGCTGTAGGAGCCCTTCAGAGAAAGAGCAGGAGACCAGAGATGGGCTGGGGCTACACGAAGGTGCCAGGCACAGGAAGGTTCTCAGTGTCTGTAAATAAGAACCAGCAGTGCTGGGTGCGTGTACTGCAGCTGCTCAAAGGGAGGGTGTGTTGTCATGAAGGATACTGGCATCCTGAAGGGAAAAGAAATATTTCCATTCATGTCTGTGGGGAAGATGGCAAGCAAATGCTCTTTTTCCTGATGTAGTAGAAGAGCTGACATTTTGTTCCCATTGGACTTAGCAGCCCAAAGCCACATGTTTTGCTAGAGTTGGAACTGGTTAGTAGTGCTTCATGTCAGGCCTTTCTGGGGTAACTGGATGCAGCTTTGATCTCCAAAGCTTTTATAGCAGGAGGAAGATTGCCCCATTGTGGTTAGGTATTTTTGTAACCTTTAGGAACCTGCCAGACAATTAACTGAAATGCCTTTGAAAAGTCATTGGTAACCTTGATCCTATGGGAAGGTTTCTCAGAGTGTGATATTTGCCTCTTTAAAAATGTCCTATCACTGATTTTTGTGAAGGGATACTACAACATTTGGAGATCCCAAATCAGACCTTGACTTGTTTGATTTAATTTTCTTTAAAGTCCGATGCTGTTCTTTATAATTTTCCTTTCAATAAATACTTCAGGGTATCAAAAAAGGTCGGTGAAAGCCAACGGCCCAGAACTCCCCCAACTTTACAGTAACTATTTCAGCTCTTGTACTGTATTGTGCTAGCAGTGTGAATTGGGCAGTCTGTGCCTGTGTTTGCAGACTTGTGCTTTTAGGCAGCTTTACTGTAACAAACCTGTGTGTACAGCTGGAGAATACTAAGAGTTCAAGACTGTAACAAAATATAAACCTTGCAATTAAAGTTTGATAAGAGATGGGAACGTCAGTACTGTTACTTGGAAATAACACACACCCACACTCCCCCCACAGCCCAAAAAACCAATAAAAAACATGCAGGAATCCTAAAGGATAAGTGTTTTCAAAATAGAATTCTGGTGTGTTCTGCTTTATTTGCTTTGCCAATCAAATTTAGTAATTTCTTTGTGCAAATAATTTAATTTGTCCAAATAATTTTATTCATGCACAGGCTAGGATAGCAGGCTCTGTACAGTAAGCAGTTCACACAGATTTGGCAGTGTGAACGCACTGCAAATGACTTTCTCATCAGTATTGATCTTTCCATTGTGTGCAGCACAGAAGTAAATTACATGATGTGGTTGACGAAGTAATTCGCCACACTCAAATCAAAGTGTAATACAGGTGTGTTTCCCCTCTTCATTTGGCACAGAGCAATTTTATGGAGGTTTCACTGTGTTTAAACTTGCTATATAATGCTTAATCATCTTTGCTGATATTCAGAGTCATTTTTATGCTAGGTGTAGTTGTTATTGTCTTAGCAGCTAAGACAAGAATAAATACATGGTTGAAACGGTAATGCTGATTTACAGCCTGATAAAATTGCCTGGTTTATATACTTGTCATGCTTATTCTAGCTTAATTTCTCATATCCCTAGGAGACTTCTTAAGAGGGTTATAGCCATTTTAAAATAGTTTTAAGGAGTAATAAAAAACATGTCTATTGTTGGAAACAGCTCCTAATGTGCAGTTGAGGTAAACAAATCTTCTCCAGCCTTACAGTTTGTAGAGACTCTCATTTTGCAGTCTGGCTTTCCTAGAGGCCAATTAACAGCTAGTCAAATAGGCCAAGCTGTTTAGCTCTCTGCTAGACCAGCTTGAGTACTGCAGAGCAGGCTGCCATGCTGAGATGCATCAGCTTGGCATAGGGGGGGGTTACAGCTCTGTGTTGCTGAAGAGGGAGAACGTGTCAACCTGAGGCTCAGCTCATCTAAATGTAACACCTTTAAAAGATTTCAATGTGCAGGGGGTCAGGTGCACGTAAGGTGGTCACTCACAGATGATGTTTGCTGCTGATCTGGTTTTCTGGAACTTAATCTGCTAACTTTAAATACTACCATAACTTATAAATAAAAATGTATTGGTTTTCAAGATTCTGATTGGAGTGTTGAAATACAAATAGAGTTTGTAATGATCTTTACGAATATTGTTGAAGGGAAATAATTTCTTAAGGAAAATCTGTGCCTTGCTTGCTTGGTGTGTTTTGTTTTGGAGGGTGATACAAGTCTCAACAATTATTTCATTTTGAACTGAAGAAATGGATCATACTCCAGAGATGATTTTTCTCGGTGCAGAGGAATAATTAGAGAAAATATTCAGTGGATTGTAAATTATTAATCATAGAAGTTAGATCTGGAAACACCCATTAGATGATGGAGTCGGTCTCCGTGCTGGTGGGGGATCTGATCCTCAGGCAGCGGCCATCTCAGCTGCTATGCTTTAAATTGAGCACAGAACTTCGTTCTTCTTTTCTCCAAAATAAGAGTTCATTTGATCATAACTCAACAGTGCTGGAAGTGTGGACATGTATGCAATGCAGTTCATATCCATTATAATTAATAAATGTCCAGAGATGTCATAAATAATGAACTCCTCTCTACTTCTCCACGAGGCAAATTTTAAAAGATTTCTGAAGCAGAGTTAGGCTTGCTGGAATGGCAAAAGCCACTGTAGGTCTTTGCACAGCATCTCTTGCCTTATCTGGCAGCTCTTCTGGAAGTTTGTGAAAGCAGAGCCTTCTCGGGCAAATGGTGAATTACAGAGGCATGGAGGGATTTGCTGTGGGTTGGAACATTGATAGTGAAGCAATTAGGAACTCAAATTGAATATTAAAGATTGATATACATAACGGGAGCACTGCATGCATTACTGCCTTGTCTTTCACATTGAATTAACATTGGTAACAACTAAATTTGGTGAAGCTCAGGATCTGTCAACAAATGTTGAGCAATGATGTCTTTAATATTCCCAGGCATGTGGCTGAAAACCTTTTGAAGGCTGAGGGGTGGAAGGCGGCTTCCTGGTTTTTGTAAGTCAATTCTTCGCAAATTTCGTTTCCTGCAGTGCTCTCTTGGAAAAATTTGAGTTCCTTTATTAGCATATATTTTAGCATGGCTAATTTCCCCTGTGTTCTGTAATAGTGATAAGTGACTGGGTCTCTTATTTGTGACAAATAACTAAACCGAAGGAAAGATTTTCTATTTCAAGAAGGCCCTGGGGTTAAATGTGCTCACATTTAAGGGGATGCTTCTTGGTTTTTCCTTTTCCTTTTCTTTTTCTATTTTTCCAGTATGTTTTTTGTAACAAAACAAAAACAGTACAGGGAAACACTGGAAGAGTTGCAGTTGTGCTGGATGCATGACCTGTAGCGACACGCAGTTCAGATTTGTCAGCTGCATTTGTGTTGGATTTAAGAAATCCTAATTCTGGGAATTGCCGTGTTGTGTTTAAATCTGACATTGTGATACCTTTAGTGGGACAATACAGTGCGTTTTCCCCTAATTACATTTTGTTTCACTGCTAAAAGTGTTTGTGTTTCCTCTGGGAGCAGCGGCAAGTTCCTTACCCACCTTGGGAATGGTTCTCAAGCATGGGCTTTCTTGTAAGTCTTCAGGATGCTCAAGTGGGTGCTCCTGTCACCAGGCAGATGCTCTGACTGTGCCTGCTGTGCAGAGCCAAGCCAAGCTGCCAGATGCTGCTGATAGTGGGTCTGTTCTGACTTTGCAGGTTTTTGGGTGATGTAGGTGGTGCTCTGTATTGTTTGGTTGTTTAAATGGACTCTCCAAGGCAATGGTATTTCTAGGGCAGTCCTGCGTTTTTATTAAAGCTGGGCAGACACCTCTTGGCTAGGTGAGCAGTTAAAATGCTTAACATGTCTTAAAGCAGTTCCTGTAATCCAGTGCAGTGCATGTGTGCAGGCCTGCAAAATGCAGATTTCTGTGTCACCAGGAGAAAGAAGTGTGCAGTGTTAAGTACAAGAGCATGCAACATGCATGGCATCCATTTTTAAGAAATCACAATCTATGTATGTTGTTGCATTTTAGGAGCTTCCTAGATTCTTCCTTGGTGCAGTGACTCCCCCAAATAGCAAACTATAGTGGAAGGCTGTGAAACCCACTTAATTTTCTTCTTAATCTGAAATAATCTCCCAAATGTACAGTGTTGGAGAATAAGCTTTTTCTGTTAGAACAGGTCTAAGATGGAATAAAAAGTGCACAGCTTGGCAGTCTTTTGTTACAGTCCTGCTTTCTGTTTTGTTTGTGGTGAAAGTTAACTTGCTACCAAAATATTAAGCATAAACCACAAGCCAGATTTTAACTTTTAATTTGTATTTACCAGTAATTAAGAATTTGTTCATTTGTTTAATCAAAGTGTTGGGAAGACAATAATTAAAAAAGATCCATTTCCTGCTTGAGTCATTTTAGGTAATGCTGCCATTTTGATAAAAAATCATCTGATAGTGTTTGGGAAAAGAAAAAAATGCACTTGTGTTTTAACTGAATTCTGGCAACTAACATCTGTATGTGACCACCCTATGTTTATACTGTAGGTAAATAATGCTGTGGGGGCCGCCCATCACTTCCATGATTTCACAAGAACACAAACCCTTTCCTCTCCCACCACCCCAGGAGGATACAAATTACTGAACCAAGAAATGATGCTATCATGGCAGGCAGGCAGGCAGGCTCTCATTTTGTATGCTGAAGGCGTACGGCTCACGCGGCTCCCACCCTCCCTCCCCTCCCCCTGCACACTGTTTGTGCTCTTGATAACATGAGGAGAATGATGACTGGCCCTTGTGCTGCAAACTTCCCTTCCCCATGGACTGACAGTCTCGCTCTTGCTTTCAGGTGCATGCCAAATTCCGTTATCCTTTCTACTATGAAATGTGCTGGTATGTTCTGGAGAGATACGTGTCCTGTGTGACCCAGCGCTGCCACCTCAGCAAAGAGTACCAGAAAGAATCAATGTTAATTGGTGAGTGAATCCTTTGACTGCGTGTTCAAACCGATGCTGGCACCCTCGGCTAGTTACTGCTTTGTTTTCTGCAGAGAAGATCATAAATTAAATTGGAGAATTGTAGAAATTGTAACAAAACTGTTTGTTTTGAGGTGGGGAGGTTTTGACTCTTAAGCAGTTTCATGAGGCACCAACTTACTCTGGTATTTATTGAGCATTCCTAAGCAAGCGGATCCCAGGAAAATAATTTCTGGATGCATTTATTTCTTGGTTTCAGTACTGTTTGTGTTGAGATGATCTGCCAAACGGTTGAGGATTTACTGCTGTGTTTGGCACAGTACCTTAGTAGCCAGAAATGTGTGCATTGCAAACGTGCTCTGGTAGGATGGATATTTAGTCCTTTTATAGCGTGTCTCCTCTACAGAATGCAATTTGGTCACTAAACCTGGCTTCTTTTTCTTTTCTTTAATCTCGACTGTAATTCTTTCTGTTTGGTGACTGACTTCTAGTTGCAGAGAATAACCAAACCAAGCGTACACCTACACAAATCTACGTGATCTATAACCTAAGAATGGGGAGATCACGGAAACCTTTAAAACAACAGCTGAAAATGGACCACAGCAGAGACGGATGGGAGTGCCTGGGGCAGGAAGGCATTGCCTTGGTATTGGTGTGAGCTTTGCATCAGTGTGATGCAATTCCAGTTGTTGCTTTTTTGAACTACCCTTTTTTCCTCCTTCCTTTTACTGGAACGAGCCTGTGGACCTTGTTACCTCCCTGCTTTTAAGCAAAGAATTGCTGAAAGTAGCACAAACACCACCTAAATCTCAACCGATACATACTAAGTGTGGGGGAGGACAAAAGCATTTCTGTGTTTCCCACTCTGTGATGCAGATTGGAGTGAATCTGGACTGTGTGGAAATGTAAGAGGGAAATGACCACTTAGCAGCATAATTCTGAGTAGAAGTAGTCATTGAAGGTATGGGCAGAGGGACCTAAAGTCCTGTGTGAATCAGCCAGATATATTTCTTGGGGTCCCTAGGAATTTGAGTGCTGCACATTTTGCATCATTGCTTTTTGAGACCCTGAATGAAGGGACAGTAAAACAGGAACTCCACGTGGAGGAATTTTTGTATAAGATCATGTTGAACAAAGGACAAATTAGCCTCTTGGATTAGCGATGTAAAAAAAAGCATTGATAAAACTCTGGTAACTGCATTCCTTAGGAAATAAAGAACCAACCTACTGTTGTAAAAACCATTGGCACAGAAAGAGGCTCTTCCTGTTGGCAAGGTGGGGGTGCCAGATCACTGAGGTGTGATTTCAGAACAAATTAGATACGGAAAGTGGATGGTTCAGGATATTGAGATGGGACCTTTTCCAGCTAAATCACCACTGTGAATTCAAGCCCAACTCAGTAATTACTGATAATGATTTGGTGATCCCCATGAAATGTGTCTCCATCCTGTTACCGACTGGGAGATATTCCAATCATATAAAAGCTCACTGGGAACCATATATGTCCAGTGTCTAGATGGAAAAGGATTATTTTGCAATACAGAACTGTCAACTGCACAGGCATCAAGTCAGCCCCAGCTATTTGGGAAATGATTTGGTGACAACAATGTCACCAGACAGTCTTCTCATCTGTGAGCCTTCAGTTGTTTGTCTGATGGAAAGTGACACTATTCTCAACTGTTTCACTGTTAATTCAGCATGGTTTTATGGCCATTTCAAGCTAATGAAAGAAACACACTGCTCTCATAAGATGAGAATCTGCTTTTGTGAACTCTTGTCCTGTGAGCTGAATCAGTTCAGTGACCTGACAGAAAATAAACCCTCCCAAAAACACATTTGTTGTCAGTAAGACTGCTGGGCTGATCTGATGCGTGGCCCTGCTGCAGGGATGCTGGTGCCAGGTCCTGGGCTGTTGTTGCTGTCTTGAGCAGATCACCTCTTCCAGTTTACTGAAGTGCTATCCACTGACAGCATGTGGTTCATCTACCTGCCTGCTATCTTTTGACTTCAGGTATTAGCATGCTGATAAAATCTCTGACATTGACATCCAGGGTTTTTCTCTCCAGGAGTGACAGATTTATACATTGTCAGACACTTGCTTTTTATTTCTTGGCAGAGTCTTAACCTTAATATAATTGTTTAGCTGAGAACTGCAGTTCAAAAGCCCAGATCTACTATATCTACTGGATCTTTCACTTTGGCATTTATCAAATTCTCTGCAGGAGTAAAGGTACATTATTTACCTTTACAAAGCTATGTTGTTTTGTTCTGCTTGAGTAATACTGTTCCAGATACTAGCTTGTCTTTCTTTTAACTGATCTCAGCATCCAGCCTCTTGATTCAAGTAAATCTCCATGAATTTTAATCCTTGAATTAAGTTGTTTGTTCTGTGATGTCTCTATCTTACTGTTGTGTACCAGCAGTGGGATGGAAGATCTAAGTGAAGTCAGTGCTCCAGAAACTGACTGCTTTGATTTGGAAACTTTTCTTCAGAACTGCTAAGGTCCTTAAATCGTTAAACGCTCATCTCTTCCTTAGAAATTTCTCTATCTTCAAGCAGTGCCTTGATTTCCCATGAGAGAGGATCCCTTGACGAAGAATTTCCCGTCATTCTCCTTAAAGAGAAATGGAACAAAGTACTTAACTTCCCTGCAGGCCCCTCGATAGATTTAATTGTCTTCTGTCCTCCTTGGTTTCAGAAAAAAAATCTCCACATCCTTGTATTCTTTTTCAGAAATTTCTCTTGAAGAGTCATAGTATTACTAATGTTTCTTATTTTTCCCCTGATAATTTTTTTTCTTTGTTGACATACTTTGTTCTAAATGTCTACTTACTAACTTTTCTATTGGGTTCCAGAAGTATTTCTTTTTTTATTCCACCCTTGAGCTGTTCTGCTTTCTTTTCTTATATACCTTCTGATAGAGCAGTCCTACTGGATCTCAGGAGCAACAGGGATGACTTCTAGTTGATGACATCCTCCAGAGAGCACATGGGATGCTGCCCGTGGTCTCTGGGATTCACAAGGTGCTGATTTTTTTATAGGATCAGTAGAGATTCAGATCTTCTGTTTGAAAAAAACAGTTTACTGCAGTGATGGGGAACATCTTTGGAGAACACAGGAAACTGAGTTCGTAATCACTTGTGTTTTAAGGATATCTTTAGACTCTTCACATTAAGTTTTCATTGCACAGTATTTATGTACTTAGGCACGAATGACTCTTTCCAGATACTGCCTACTCAAGGAAATTTATTACTGTGATTGTATTGTGATACCCTGTCAATATAGTTGTATGCTACTCCAGCAGTTTTTATTGTTCTTTGTATTTCTGTTTTCTAAATGTCTGGACTCCCCAAACTTCAGAAAACAGCAAGCAAACAAGATGTGCTTGCAGGTGAGGCAAAAACCCTGAGTGTTCCCACTCCCTAAATGAAAACACCTGCCCTTCTAAGTGAGGAGAAGACTACTGAGGATTCCCCTCCTGTTCTTCAGGCCCAGAATGAGATTTCAGGCAGTTGCCTCTTAGGTAGGGAGAGTTGTTTTTCTCATCTCTTCCACAGTCAGGCAGGCGCTCAGGGGAATGATGACATGACAGAAATCACAGGCTGCTGTTAAAGCACACCATCTCTTTCCCTCCCCTTTATCTTTTCCTTGGCCCTCTCAGCTGCAACATTTATCCTGCCAGCTGAAGTCAGAATGGGATTCTATTTGGGTTTCAAGCTGGATTTGGCCATGCAGTGTTTCAGGAGGGATATGTCTTCATTATTTTTACTCTTATCATGAATGAGTCTGTACTGGATGTTTTCAAGCACAATTGACCTTCAGTGAGATATGGATCTTGAGAGTGAGCTGACAAAGAGTAATTGGGAGAAGATACTGTGCTATCGGAAATACGCTTTCTCTGTAGCCTGCAGCTTTTAAGATCCCTACTGCTGAAATTTTAACAGGATGACTGTAACTGTGTATTAGGCCTGATGGATGAAGAAAATCTTCCCTCTAGCATGGTGAAGGAGCCATGTCTTTACTTTCTCCTTCTCAGGGGACAGAACAGATTTACTCATTGATGGACAGGTACTGGGCTACGTTGAGTGATTTCTGTGCAGTACATTTCTGGTGTGCTCACATAGTTGTTGTTTTTGTTTCCTGCTAATGAGTATGTTATTGCTGACTTTAGCAGACCAATAGGAGCTGCTGCTCCCAAGACACTGTGCCAGGGTTTGAAACTGAAAATAGCAAGGTAGATATTAGACATTGGTCTGCTGTAAAGAGTTCAAGAGATATTTTAATTACACCTCACCCTCCTCCATATTTTCTGAGTCCTGTAATACAATAAGTCACTTTTTAGCAAGGAAAGAAACTGTATAATTATCCTTCTTGTACAAGGATACTTGTAACACGTGGTTAACTGTGGGGAAAGTTAAGTGATTTCCCCAGAATCGCAGGGAATTGAATTGGAGGGGGGGAGAGAGGGGAGAAAGCATTTCTAGCTCTGCCCTATGCTCAAACCTGGGCAGCTGCTCCTCTTCAGAGTTGTACCACAGCTGATTGTATAACCTGCATTTAAACTGGAGTTCTAATGAGGTGTTGACTGGGGCATTGGATTGGGAGAAACCACAGTTGCACTTAGGAGGAACTCTTTTCCATGGAGAGACTTTTTATAAAGCAAAAACCTCCAAGCCAGTGGTGCTCTGTTAGTATAGTGCTTGAAATGCACTTCTTGACAAAGTAAGTACAGATTACATTTATGTAGGGCATAATTGTACAGTGTAGTAACTCTGAGTTAGACACTGTATTCATTAAAATGAATAAATAAAAATCATGGCATGTTGCATCATAACAAAACACTTGAAAACACAAAATTGAACCTTCCTCATTGTGAAGATATCCATCCATTATTGATTCCCTGTTTTTTTGTTTTATTTTTGTTTTGTTTTTAAAATAGCAACAGCAGCAGACAGTTGTTGCCTCTTAAAAGCAGTCCACTCTTAATCTGATGGTGTAACAGGACTCTAATCCTCTAGTGCTCCAGAACAGGCTGATGCACTTCAGGTTATTAGCAAGCCCTGCCCCATGGGTAGAGTTAGGCCAGCCATCATGTAACTGTCAGGCATGCAAACGGGCACTTGTCTTGTGATGGCTCATCTTGAGGATAGATTTAGATTAATCTGTGTGTATTCATACTTAGTGACTCTCCATTCCCAGATGTAGCTGGTGCAGCAGTGCCTGGTTTGTGTGGAACAGTGGCAGCTGGCAGAGCTGAGCTGCTGGGCCCTGGGTGTGCTTGCTTCTGGTGGGAATGGTTCCTCCTGTGCTGTCATGCTCCACTCTTCTCTTGCCTTTTGTTTCAGTAGATCAGGGCAAGAGACAAATGGAGCTCTCTTGAATGCTGTTTTCTCTTAGCACCAGAGCATTACTTGCAGTAAATTATTCACACCTCCATAACGTGATCTCCCCCTCTTTCTTTCTGCCTTATCTGTGCTTGTGATTTGCCCCAGTTACAGCCATCAGTTCCTGTTCACACAGCACAGGAGGACAGAAACATAATTTTCTTTGTACAGAATTACACCAATTTCATTTGATAGCACTGTACTGGTACTACCAGCACAGGGATGTGTATCTGCTCTCTCCTGCTTCTTCTTTATTGCTGGTGTCTTCTCCCACCTAAATGGGGTTTTGTGCTTCAGTCAATTGCTAAGTAGTTCACCAGGGCAGCGTGGCCTTGAGAACGGGCTCCAGTGCTGCACCCAAGGGACTGGATTCTGATTCCTGATTTTGCCCTAGATTTGATGTGTGACAATGAGCAAATCATTCTTTCTCCCAAGCATCTGTTTCTTCAACTGTAAAATGGGAAAATGACATAAGCTGATTATATAGCCCTTCGAGGTGGATAAGTGTGCTAGCTACTCTGGACAGAGGAAAAAGCTGTATTAAATAGAAGTTGGATAACTCAGTGTTTCTGAAGTGTTCTGGTTAAGATATTTTCTAATCCTTTTTATTTTTCCAAGAGAAGCATGGAGGTATGCTAGCATGGAGCAAAGAGGGGAAGCTGCACTGGAGTTTTGCATGCCACCACTTCACTACACAAAACAAACTGTGCTCTTGCTACTTCATGGTGAAGTTTTAGTGGAGGGATGCAGGGAGGAAGTTTGCCTGTACTACACATGGAGCTGGATTTGGCTGTGACCAGAATCTTGGCCACTAGTTTCCTGCTTAGGTTTCATGGCTCGATGGCATACAGTTGAGTAACAGTGGGGATTTTTAGGGGAAACATAGTACGAAACTAAGATTAATAGTTCTGTAGACTCAGAAACTTGGCTTTAAATTTTCTCAAAAAGTACCTAGAATGTATCAGGGGCTGCAATTAGAAAAGTAACATCACCTGACTCTCTGTCCATGCATTTCTCAGTGTGTTTAGGCTGCTTGTCTGTAAAAAACAAAAAAAGCACAACTGTGATCTTCTGTCTCTGAAGAGCAAAGAGCTTTTGTGCAGTAACAAATTGTAGTTCTTGTTTTACTAATGGTTGCTTGCAAAGAGAGAGTACTGAGAAGTTGGTTTTGTGCTATGCGGAGTTGCTTTAAAAGAGATATTGTAGTGCATTTTATCATGCTTTTTCCCATTGTTTTTCCTTACCTCTTTATTTGCTAACTTTTAAAGCTATAAGGTTACTGAATCTGATCTCTTTTGGATTGCCAGAAAAATTAATTGTATGTGAACTCTGCATATTCTTGATTGAAGTCACAGAAGATTGAAGTGCTAAAGAAAGCATATTTTTCCCCCAAATGTTTCCTAGTCATTTAAACTGAGCAGATGTTAACCAAAAAGGCCAGCATTAAAAAAAATGAAACAAATGAAAAAACAACCCAGAAAAATAGGCTGAATAGAGCTCATTCCTGTCACATACTGACTTTGGCGTTATACAGCGTCCTTTTAAATAGGCAGCTCCTAGTCCCAGTCATAGAGGTGTTAAACTATAAATTATATTGCGTAAAGATTCAGCATTCCTTTTCTAACTTTCAGATGCAAAGAGAAAACGCAGCATAGACAGCTATTCATCAGATTCGTGGTTCGACATGGATGAAGAATCTTGTGATGCTCATATCCGGGAGGAAAAGGATGACAGCTTGGATAAGAACTCCAAATCCCTGGTGGATGGATCCTCCTCACCCAACAGCACACATTCAGAAGGAAAGGAGGGTGCGGAGAGAAAACAAAAAGCCACAGTAATGAGGTACCTAAAAAGAACTTTGTCTAATGAGTCAGATGACAGTGCAAAATCAACGACCCCCACGGATTATCCCAAAACACCAACGGGGTCTCCAGCTACAGAAGTTTCAACCAAATGGACTCATCTCACAGAATTTGAACTGAAGGGTTTGAAAGCCCTGGTGGAAAAGCTTGAATCTCTCCCAGAGAACAAAAAGTGTGTTCCAGAAGGCATTGAAGATCCGCAGGCTCTCCTGGAGGACATGAAGGTGAGTGTGATAGCTTTCTGATCCATACAAATTGTGTCCTGCAGGCACAGGAGATAGGAGGAGGTCAGGAGGCAGTAGAGAGGTAGAAGCTTGTGTGTGGTGACCTTGTCCTATCAGCTTGCTATGCCATGGGGAGGGAAGTTACGCCTCTGTCACAAGCCATCTTTGCACTGGGTAGGCAGCTGGTTGCAGCCTGACTTGATTGATGCAGTGCAGCCATTTCTGACTGTTGCAGCTGTGCTCAGGGGCCAAAAGTTTACATCCTTTTGCAGTTTAGCACTTATGTCCCATGTGTAAATATTATACCTCAAGTGATCTGTTTTTATTTATAGTCTTAATCTTCCCTTTTGGGTCTCTTTTCTGGAGTGCATATAACTGACACATACAATACACACACATGTGATTTTAATGCAGAAAATTGTCTAATGTTTCCTCTTGCATTTTTTAATTCCTTTTTTTCTTCCTTTTTTTTAAATATTTCATTTTCTTTTCCTCCATTGCCCTCTATAGGTTGATAATTGTTCTCCTTTGGTACAATGTACTGGTACAGTGTGGAGAAGGTATGAGGAGTGAATGCCCACTAGTGACAGATCTGCTCTTCAGATTTTTAGTGTACAGGAAGTGGTAGGTACCTCATTGGACATGGGGATAGGTTTCACCTGAAGGCCTGCATAGCTTTGCTGCTTCTATCTCTGATCTGCAGCATTCCTTTGAGTGAACTGGTTAGCTTTTCTGTACCTTGTTTTCATATCATGTGAAATAGGTGCATCAATACATTTCTGAAGTTGAGACCAATGAACTCTTTGTTTGTTTGTTTGTTTTGCTTGGACTTAAGTAAGACTAAAATCTTTCTCTAGTACAGATAGGTTTGCTAACATGAAAATTGGGCCTGATTTGAAACTGTTAATATTAATTTGTAGTCTCGTGTTTGGATTACTGGTTTTGAGGTGCTTTTGTGTACTGTTTGTTGTGTGACTCTTCAGCTATATATTTTCTGTACGTGAGAACTGTGTAAGCCACAGTCTGAGGGGGAGACAGGCACTTGTATTGTAGAAGGGGAGCCTGTACTTGTTTAGTGTGAGTAGTGTGACAGCTGCTCAGAAAAGGCTTCACAGCCAGGTAAAGAAGGCTGTGCAGCAAAACTATATTCCGCAATCTTGGAGCCTAGAAGTGTGATACAAGGCTCTCATCTGAGTTGCAAGAGCTCAGAGAATCCCTGCTTGCAACATCAGCCACTTTGTGTACATAAGTGGATGCACGTACCTAGCGCCATGGCAGTAGGTTCACAGGCTGGCTTTGTGACCAGTTGTGTTCTGTTTAGAAATCTAAATGAAACTTCAAGAGCAAGAGATGGATTTGTACTGAAGGAGGAGGAATGGTAGCATCTTTTTTCTTTTTTTTTCCCTGAAGTTTAAAGTATGGACCAAGTTCCACTTAAAAATAAACTGCCCCTTCTTGAGACCCCAGAAAGAGGTATGCCATGTGATACTTGGTGCAGATGTTCAGGCTGCGATTGTGCATGCTCTGTTGATGACATACTGCACTACACTGCAGGACATCTTACTGGAACATGGTGAAATACCACATGTGAATCTGGTTTCAAACGCCATGTAGGAGCAGTGCTTTCTTAGCCTTCTCCAGAGCAGTGGGTGCACAGCTGCAGAGATGGAGAACTTGGAGTGGACACTTAAGGTCCTTGTGCTCTTTCAGTGCTTCTGTGCTTTAATTGGTATGAAGTGGGCGTCTGCCAGTTGATTTCGTGCCTCTTGGCAGAGTTGTGATCTTGATGTTCCATTTCCTTTGATAATTGCACAGAAAATTGCTTGCATCTAAACTCCAATCTGTGCCAGCACACACTGTAACCATCAGGATGTGCCCAACATCTGGATCTTTATGGTTCCCTGCTGGTTAAAGAGCTCATGACCACATCTAAACATCATACATGCTGCAGAATGGTGTTTTCTGGAATCACCCCTTTATGTTGGTGAGCTGGGATGGATTAGTCAGAGCAAGTCTTCTTGAAAGGTTGTTGGCTGATGAGTGTTCTCTTGAATAGCTGAACTGTTGAAGAACTTTCTTGTCTTACCTATTTTTTTACAGAGCTGTCCCACATAGCAGCTCTCAGTTTTCAGAGAATGTCTGTTAACGTGGCGTAGTAAATAATTCCTGTCTCCTTGTAATCCACACGGTACTAGAACTGCATGGTTTGTGTTATTGGGCTTGTTGGCAGTTAAGACAATACCAACCATATCAGCACGTGCTTTTACCTTCAGGGGGGTAGAGCTGACCGATGGAAAAATTGCCGAGTGACTCATCTGAGCTCCTTGAGCATCCCTTTAACATAACGGCTCTAACAGAGTTCTTGTGATGCTTGCTGTGCAGAATGCAGCTGTTGTTGGTTTTGTTCTGTCCTTGCTGTTGAGGAACATTGTGCTGTTCAGCCCCTGGGCTGAACGCGGTGATAGCGATGTTCCCATGGGGATCTCAGTGGTGCTCATCACCAGCAGCAGTCATCTGCTTCACAAGTGGTGACAGGTGAGCTGTTAGCCATGGTTCGCAGGTAGATAACTGAACTGCAAAAAGATTAAGAGAAGTGACCATAATTTTGGATACATTTTTACATGTCTCTGATGTGATTTTCGGAATAGTTTGTGTTATTCAAGAGCGATACTTGCAAAAGATAGTTTTAATGGTGCTGAATCTGTAATTGCTTAGTGTTTCTGTAGGGCAGAAGTTCTGATCCTCAGCACCTGGTTCCCAAGCCAGGTGTGACGGAGGGGTGGCACTGCCTGTGAAGTGTTGACTTAAAAAAGTTTTCTTTGTGTCATATAGAGACATAATGACAGAAGAAGAAATACATTTTTCCAGAATGATGTTTATCTCCTTGACCACAAAATCATATTTCCTTTTACTTTGCTACCAGCTTTCCAACTTGAACAGAAAATAATGTGGGGATTTTGCTGCTAGCAATAGCAATAGAGTGAGCAGAAGCCTGGCATCTGTACTGCAGCTCTGATGAATCCCCAGAGCACCAGTCATTGGTGCAACTGAATGGAGGCAGAGATCCTGCAGAAAGAGCTTTGCAGATCATTTGTGCCATGCCTGTATTCAGCTGTATTCACAAGGTTTGTTTTGTGGGCAACCTAAATTTTGTGCATGTGATGGATTAATAATGCAGCCTATAAAAAGCAGTCCTTTAGTACTCCTGCTTGAGTTATTTTTAACCAGTGCACAGCAAGAACATGCTCTGACTGAATGTCTGAAAGTTCATGCTCTGCTTGGAAAGTTTTCAGCTCTTGAAAAAAATAAAACCATGTTTATTGTAGTAGTTTTATTTCTTAATGAAATACACTCAGGAAATTTTTCTCTGACATTGAAGTCTTTGTTCCTCAGATAGATACTCATTTTTTTCAGAAGACAGGACAAGGACAGTTAACTGGAGAAAGAAAACCATTTTATTCAGTAATGCAAAGTTTCACAGAGTCAGGATAACTTGCAGAGAATTCATGGTTTCCTGTCTGAAGCAAGGATGCAGAATGTGTGAGTGTATTACTGCTCTGTGTGGTAAATACAACTACAGCTATATGCAGCTATTTAATGTCAAGTAGGTGAGACTCTCTGTAGTGAAGTAATTTGTTTTCCTTATGAGAAGGCAGAGTGAAAACTAATCTAAGCCTGTGTAAATTCCTTGCATGTTGTCTAAGCTCCTAACTAACTGTGACTATCTAGGGGGGACATAGCAGTCCAGAAGTGTCCAGCTGATGCCTCTGCAGATTGAGATTCCATTTATCACCATGATCGATGGAGTGTAGCAATGCAAGGGAGGCTTATTTGCAGAGCACAGCACGGGCCTTACTTGGGGAGCAGGTTGGTTCTTCCTTCATCTCAAACAAGGAATTAAATAGTTGTCAACTGCAGTTCTGCTGTATGGGAATTGTATCCCATGAGCCTGATGTTCACCACTAAAGGAGCTTCTCAGCAGCCTCCAAGCAGTGATTACTGACAGCAGCGTTCACTCCCTAGCAGATGGCATCTGAACAATCAGCAGAGGAGATGCAATATTGTCTGTATCCCAATGTCTGCTGCTGGGCTCTGTGTGAGAGAGTATGTGCAGCAAATGTGAGGGTGCTCTGCTGACCCACACTGCACAGAGAACAGAAGGCAGCGTAGCTGCTGGCAGGGTGAGCACCAGCAGCCACTGCAGCCACTGCTGCCACGTCACTGCTGTTGGTATTACCTGTTAGAAGCACACACAGCCTGCAGTTACACCTTCTGTTCCGTATATGCATGCCCTAAAGCTAAGGTATGAAATCATGGCATGGCTTGTTCCTTGTATTTCAACTTAAAAATGAGGTAGCGGCTGAAGTGTTACAGATGTTCCTACAGTGAACAGATGAGGAAGAAAAAAAAATAGGATGAGGAATAAATATTTCTAAGATGGTAACCCTGGGGATTGGAAGAATTTCCTTGTGTGGCTTCTCCACTTCATATTTAGCTGCCGAATGGCATGGCAGCCTGCTAAAGATGCAGTCAGGGTGGACTTAGGCATGAAGAAGAGAACAGAGAGGTAACCACCTTGCTCCTTGCTTCAGTTTGCACCCCACATCACAGACAGGTAAACCTGAGCACTCTGCAGCCCACATTAAACACTGCCAGCACTGCTTGTCTGTATGCAGTCTCTGATTTCAGCACACAGCATTTCCTGCATTACTAGCAGGATGGTAATTCCCTTGCTGGGGAAGAGGACTGTGAGATCAGCCTCCTAAAACACCACAGACCCTCCCCACTTCAAAGCAAAAATGCTGCTCTTCTTTCAAAGGCACTGTGGAAGTCCATTAGGGCAGAAGAAACTCAGTTTGCAGAACGGAGTTTGTCAAATATCCGCAACTCCTTGGCAGCAGCAGCAGATTCTTGTGCAAGACAGATGATATCTACTGAAATATGTTCTTACTTTTTCTTGCCAAGAAATCTTACCCTGTTCTTATTCCGATGGCAGAAAAAAACACACCCTCCCTTTACAGAATGCATTTCAGGGGAGTCATTCCTTGCTGTGCTTGTGAAATTAATGCCTAAGCTTAATTCTTACATACTTAATCAATTTCTTTCCTTCTTACCTCTGCTGTCACCACAGCCTTCAAGTGCAATGAATCAGGCGGCCTTGTGCTGGATGAGCATCAAGTTGTTTGGCTAACTGGAGCCTCATGCCTTTCTTTATCTCTGGTTTTTGTTTTTCGTTTATCTTCCCCCCTTTTTTAGCAGGTGAACAGAAGGCTGCCTCCATCCATCCCACCGTGTGCTGACATTTGACACTTGTCTGTGCAGCTGTGCCTTGGTTATGGTTCTGCTGCAGAGACATCTATTGTTTTCAGCTGGCTGATACGATAAACTGCCACAGTTTTAAGTTTCTCCTTGTATCATGTGAAAATATTATCCATACGATAACAAGAAACCTGCAGTATTCTGCCAAGTTCCTGGAACGTACTCTGCTTTCTATTGATCTCAGAGTTTCTCACAGTCCTCAGTGGAAAGGTTAAGGTTTGCCATCCTGCAAATTTCCAAATTTAAGTGTATCGAAGTAAAGAGCTGCCTTCTTCCTCTGAACAATTTTGGTTTTGCTACAACACAAAGGCCTCTCCATTTTTATGGCTGAAGAGTAACTTTGAGAATGTTGTCATGGGTAATGCTGTGATTGCTGTTCTAGTGTGAAAAGGACATGAATAAAGAGGTGTTCACTTAGCCTTGCTCAACTCCATTGGGAGTTCATTTGCTATAACTAACGTGTGTGTGAAAGTTGAGGGATCTTCCACTTGAAGACCGTCGTGTTGGCTGTGTGCTGTAGGCTGTGCCAAGCATTGTGTTGCCTTTTAGTATCACTTATTTTGGTAATAGGACTGCTTTGGGGGTAATCAACATTTAAAGCAGCCTTACTGGGATAATGGGACCAGCACAGTGCTGGTTCTGTAGCTCTGATAGGAAAGCATCTCCAGTTTAAGGTCAGGTGGGTAATTGAGCAGAATCCAGCAGTTGTTGTAGCTCCAGGGAGGGAAAGCCCATGGCCACTGGTGCAGAGCCTTGCTGAGATGCTCACTGGGCTACAGCGTGTCATCGTATTTAGGTGATTACAGAGGAATTCCAAGTGTTTCATGTTAAAAACAGTTACTGTACTTTAGGATCTCTTAGCATAGTGTGTGAAATTTCTATTTATTAAAGCTCTGCACTGGGGACTGAGAATGCCCAATGCCTGTCGGTGTCTAGTTAAGCTTTTTCTTTCCAAGAAGTCATTGTAATTTGGAGCAACATCATCGACTTTCCTTGTCTGTGTGACCTTCTCAATTATATTAGGAGGTAGTTTCCAATCTGCAGTCCTTGTTTGTGCTCGTGGAGCAGTTTTTTTCCTTAATCTGGTAGTACTTACTTGGGCCTTAGTTTTCAGCAGCTCAGCAGAATCTTCCTTTGGACTTTTTTGTTTTCAGTTGTTGTCTCTTCCAGCAGCCTGCACTCCACATGAAGAGCTTTGTGGCTAGGTTAGTAAGCACAGGGGGAGTCGCAGGGAGCGCGGACTGTTCCTGACTGCACCATTGAGCACACTTAAAAGGAGTTCTTCTTCCCCACCCCTGCATTGAGTTGTATGGGAATGGTGGTGAGTCACAGCAGCAGGAGCTGTGTGAGCCAGCACAGCCCACTCCTGAGATTTTTAGGATGCATGAGGTTTCATCAACGCAAAGGATTTGGAGGGAGTGGGAAGGAGGGAAGACCAATCTTTTGCTTTCATACTGTACTAGCCCAAGTCAGATAATTTAGTGAATGTGCAGGAAGATGAATGTCTGGCTTGATCACACAAAGGGAGTTGGGTTGCACCAACTCTGACCTGCACTTCCCTGTGGAAGGAAAGGCAGTGGAAACGACAGTGCTCTTGAATTGGCATACATAAGGGCTGCAGTGTGTGGTGGTTCTTTATCTTGGCTCAGCTTGAGTATTCAAGCATTTGAGATTTCTCTAAACTGCCCAGCCAGTGCCTGGTGACTGCAGGACTAATGGTGGTAGAGTCTTCCTGGGTCTTCTGCAGAACTGAGTAGGGACAGGTGCTGGTTGTGGTGATTGCTTGGCTTTCAGCAGACTGGTATGTACGTACAGGGAAAGGTAACATTGGTAGTAGACTGGTGCCAGTGGAAAACGCTAGTCTTTTGGAGACACCAATTTTAAAGAAATGTGTAACATTTGAGGCTACTTGTGAGTGATTTTGCTGTCAGTTTTGCAAAGAAATACATCTTTTGCATCTTAAAGACATGCAAGAGTTTCATTGTGACTTGAAGTTTTGAAGGAAAATGAACTTACAGAGATGTAACAAATCAGTGGAGCACACATCACTCTTCTTCGTGAGGGTGGGATATTGCATTCGTTAAGTCTCTGTGCTCCTAAGTTGGAAGAATATTCCTCTGGTTAATAAAGACCTTTTCGTTCACAACAGAACATTCTGAAAGAACATGCTGATGATGACCAAAATCTTGCGATTTCGGGTGTCCCTGTGGTCAGCTGGCCCAAGAAGACCCCAAAGGTAATGAGACACGATTACCTACTAATCATTGCTGTGCCAGGTCTTGGTGGTTTTTCAGCGGTATTCTGGCAAAGTGTTTCATGTGATACTTAGGCAGCAGCTATCACTTCCAACGTGGAAGGTTATTTTTGATAATTTTATGAGTATATGTTGAAGCAGAACATAAAGGTACGTCAGTAGGGAGAAATGGGCAGCTTTTATTTAAAAAAGAACTTGTTTGGGCCTCACTTACAAAACTTGGATATGACTTGGTCGTTCACTAATTGCAGCTAAATCTGAAAGTGTTGGTGTAACATTTTGTGTAAGTTTAAATGCCACACAAATGCTACAGACCGGTCACTTAGTAAATGCTTGGGTCTGGATGAGAAGGTGTTTCTTTTCTTGTACTGTGAGAACTCGTATATTTTCTGTACATCTTCCACTAACCTCAAAGGGTTGTTTTCTGTACCCGTACCTTCATTTTTCCTCCTTTACATGGGAGTAATTTTCTTCACAAAACTGTGAGGCTTGCTTCGTTAATGCCTGCAAAGAATTAGAAATAATTAAGAATAAAGTCAAAAGGGTGACTGTTATTTATAACAGTGGTATGCTTGCCACACTCCAGTTATTCAGCATGCTGTAAAAGCAGCTTTGCTTATTTAGAAGATGTCTCATCGCTTCTATTTTTACTGTCATTTTTCACTGAATTAGTTTTATAATACATAGTTTTCCTAGAAATGCTGAAAGGGTCAATCAACTTAAATCAGGCTTCTATGTGAAAATCTGTTGTTACTATGATTGTATATAACTTTCAAATCATTAGCTGAGCAAATTACTTTCCCCGTTCTCTTTGCTGGTGTGCTTGCTGAGGCTTTACATTTAGTCACTTGTAGCTGAGAGTTTGCTGTTTTCAGATGGGAAGTGGGAAACCATAAACTTCAGCAGCTGCCAGGGAAGAGTGGAGCAAAGCGAGGAGTTGTGCTTCTGGTTTATTTCTGTCTTTTAGCTGGGTGCATTTCAGATCAGTTCTATCTTGCTAAATACATTTTTTCCCTTCTACATTATAATAGATCCATAGAAATACGCATTGTGTTTAAAACATGGATGTAACTGAAAATAACAACTTAATCAAACAACAATTTGTTTAAAAACTGTGAGAGGAGTAGGTGTCAGATTTGTCACTCTGCTGCTCGGATAGCTGCTATTCGTTCACTGGTCAGGTATCTCCAGACATGGAAGAAAGCAGAATCTCTGTGCTCAGAGCAGAACTGGTACGTGAAACTTGCAGAACAAATCTAAGAAACAATTGCTTCTTATGCTGTGTTTTTTTGAGCGCCTGGTAGAAGCAAGGATCTTAATGTTTGGAGGCTTTTAGAAGCTTTGGTGTTTGCTCGTGTTCTTGTTCATTTTATTTTGGAATTGTCAATAGATGGCTCATTTTTTATATTTGGCAACATAACTGTAACTGTAAAAGATTCTGGGTTTTTTGTGCAATTCTCATCTCATTCCTTTTTGCAAAATCCATCTTGCTGGCTGCAGGATTTTGGCTTTTTAGCTTTCTGGTGCTTGTTTTTCAGTAGCCTTTTTAAAAGCAGAATGTTTTAAAGGCACCCATGCTAAGTTACAATAACAATTACATGCATCACAGAAATAAGAGGAAGACTTTCACAAAGTCAGACTTTATCTTGAAGCTGGCAAATGGAAACTTGTAACAGAAGTAGTTCTTTCACCACAGTTTTCGTACTTACTTTAATTAATCAGTGATTAATTGGAGATCAACTTGTGTTATGCTGAAGCTGAAAGGCTTGCAGCAGATAGGGCTGAATGTTTTGCAGAAGCAGCTTGTTATTTCCTGGACGCTCCTAATGCCAGATATCCGTATCACCTTCCATGTCCCAGCTGCCTCCCTCCTCTGGGAACAGGCCAGGAGGACATGTCTCAGGGTTGTGTCTTTGAGCCCCAAATTAAAATACGTTAGAAAGGCAGTATAGGAGGAATCTGTATGAAACAGAAGATTTGACAGAGAAGGAGACCCTTAGGGAGGAATGAACTCCCTTAAAATGGGGTTTCAGCTGGTGGAGCAGGGCTGGAAGGCTCCGTGAGCATTGAGGGCAAGGCAGGGAAGTTACACCTGCTGGTGGTTTTGCTTGCTGCAGTATTACTCTTCTAGCATATGGGAGAAATGCCAGATATTTCAGTGTCTTTCTGGAGATGTTGGTATGTAAAGGAAGGGCAGATAGGGTGCAACGTGGTACTGGCTTTGGTGGGGCTGGTGTGAAGACATTACAGTGGTACACCAGCTCCAGGGGGAGGAGGATTGTCTGGTTTAGTCCTTTAAGCAAAAGAAGCAAAACTGAAATTCAGGAAGAGCAGGCAGTAAATGAAAAAACGTGGCTCTTCCTTTCTCCCAGGAGAAGCCTCCAGAAGAAATTTAGAAAGACAAGAGCAGCAGATGGAGAAGGAAGAATAAAGCCGGCACTAAATGCCAAAACATTTCAAAGAAAATGGAAATGACTGTAAAGAAAGGAGGGGAAGAGACTACAGACAGCAAGAGAGGAGGATGAGGAGAGGACCAAGCATTGAAAAGAGATGGAATGAGGAAAACGTAGGGCAGAGGTGGAAAACTCCTGGAAAAGTAAAAGATCCTTGCAGAAGGAAGGGCCGATGAATGGCTTAAGCTTGTGAATAACACAAGATGTGAAAGGCCCTGCTTAGCTAGGCTGACTCTCTTTGGAAATAATATATCCTTAGTAATCAGTGATTATAGAAGCAGCAAATAGTATTTCCCTGTAAAATTGAGTCACAGTTTCTTTTACGCACTGTTGGTGTGGTGTGCCAACAGCGTGCACAGCTCTGCACTGCAGAACAGCAGTTTGAAGACTGAAATTCCAGGGTTTAGAAGGGAAACGTGTTCTCTCCCCTTGAATTTCAGTGCAGAGTGGATAAGGCAACGGGCAAGACGCTGAATTAAGTATGTGAGTCCCATCCATATGCCGTGGCCCCATTTCACATTGCTTGTGTCTATCCTTTCTAAAGGCATGTGGGGCTGTCAGATTTACTGCAGCTCTCTCTAAAAAATTTATTCACTGAGAAAAGAAACAGAAGTAGCAATCAAAAATGTTTTTGTGAGGAGATAAAATAAATAGGCAGCATTTGATGATCTTATATTTGGTGTACAAAATGAGAGGCAAAGGTCTGTGTTCTGCTCCCAGCTCTGCTGCAACCTGGTGTCATACGAGGCAAATGACACCTCTCCTCTCCCTGAGCCATCCCAGATTAGAGGATCCTGCTTCTCTTCCCAGGAGTGAAATTAATCTTTATAAAGATCTTTGAAACCTTCAGCAGAAAGCTTTGTAGTAAAACATCCGGATCATTATTATTTTATGGTAATGGGGAAGTAGCATGCAATTCATAGACACCTCTTCTTGATCATACTTACTCGTCTTTTGTGGCTTTTTTTGCAAGAACCCTTTTGGAAGTGAGAATTGGCCCTGGAAGAGAACATTTTCAGAAGTCCATTTTCAGAAGAGGCCTGTCTGCTAATGACTCATTTAACAGTCTGTGTGATTTGCCGAGGATCCTGGGATATGCACCATGGTCCTAATTTAGTCCTCATCAGAGGATCAGGAATGTGAAATGTTACGTGTCCTGACGTAGGGCTGACAGTGTGTGTACCTGCTGGCGAGACAGCACATTTCTGCTGGCAAGCGTGCAGCCGTTAATATGTTCCCATTGCTTTGCTGGTTTGTGCAACAGTAGTTTGTCCTTGCTTGGTGCTGAGCCCTGTCTGTGTTTTATTGTAATGACAGTCTGCTGTGTGAAAGGAAGATCTCTGTAGGATGTACTGCCTCAGGTTTTTGATTTCTTACCCTGTGGGAGTGAGAACAAAGTGTAAGAAATGAGCTCCTTCCTGGCCCTGGGGTGTGGACTTCAGGGTGATGGGGAAGGAGAGCAGAGCCTGGCTTACACTAAAGTCACCACTGTGGAACATCTGTGATCACTGATGTAGAGAGCTGCCATCAAGGGATGTCTTGAAGCCCCCTCTCAAGATTTTCAGCCCTACAGTACTGGATTTCCCATTTAGTCTGTGCAAGGATTAGGGCTAATGTTTTATGAAAGGACCTCAGAGTATGGCTGAAGCAGAAAAATACGTATTTTTTTGCAGCCATTTCCTACTTCTGGAAGGCAATAGTCAGCTGTAGTAGCACGTAATTGCACTCTGTGGAAGTGCCTTCTGTTTTTATTGTGATAAAGTTCTTTAGCTGTCTATGAAGAGCAGCTGTAAAGAAGTAAAATGTGTTTGGCCTGACTTCGTTGTTCTGTGAAGAGTGAGAAATGCAGACAGAGCTGGATTTTCATCCCTTTTACCTGACAGAAACCTGGAACCGCTGCATTTGCAGTGACAGCAAGCATCCAGGTATATATGGGTCTGGCTGGAAGCAGGAGATGAAGCTGTAATTTTCAGTGGCTGGTTAACGATACTTGAAAACATGGCTGGTTTTTTGACCCTTTGCTCATACACTTTTTCCATGTAATTGTTACTTCTTGATTTTAAGAGAAGATACTTGAAAAGTATCAGAGGGCAATGGTAATATCCCTGTTTAAAATTAATGACTAAATGTCGCAAATTGAAATGTTAATTTTTTTTGAAACACCTTTTCCTGCATTTGGTTTGTCTTTCTAGTAGCTGTGGCATCTTGCAACAGTGACCCCACATTTCCTTTTGTTGTTTCAGATCTGTTCCTTCATATCAGAAATACACTCCATGCCCCATTCATAATGGATTCTGAGGAATTGGAGTGAGGTGTCCCAGTGTCCCATTTGCCCTCTCTGTGCTGTGCTGTTACATCCCTGTTGCTGCTTCTCAGTCGCTTTTTTCATGCTCTTAAGTTGGAAAGCAGTAATAACTGTGGTCTTTTCCAGTACACAAGCCATACCACGTTTGATCATCTCTATTGCTCTATTCTAGTTCCGCTAGAGGTGGTTTTGAGATGAGGGTGGGTATGAGACTCCAGGACCATAAATGGTATTTAAGATGCAGTGTTTAAGAGAGGAGGCAAGAAGAACATGCCTTGTTCAGCATGGCACAACAAAGTTGAAGGAAGAGATGATTGCTGTGTGTGAGTACTTCAGGGAATATAAATATCAGGGGAGGAGAAAAGTTATTTTATTTAGAGGGCAAAGTTGGCGTAAGAACAAGTACAAACATACCATAAATAAATGTCTGGAAGTAAAGTTTCTGATCATTGTTCATGGTCTGAACTAAACAGCACACTCAAAAAGTAGACAACAGTGATGAGAAGGGTGTTAGATTCTTAGATGTTACCTGTATTTTAAATAATGAAAGGCCGCAGTCTCCCAGTCTGTCCATATCTGGATCCCACAAAGGTCCTTAGGCATGTTTCTAGCAAGGAAACTTACTTTCTTTGTATTTTACATTAGTAATGCTTGGAAGGGAAGAATATCTATCAGTTTTCTAGTAAGAGCTTCTTTAAGTATGGCTCCAGTTTTATGAACATATACGTAACCTCGTGCATTGGATCATCAGAAGTACTTAGTAAATAGTTTAAGAATCAGTGGATGCAGCAAATTTGAATGGAAGTAGAAATTAGAAAAAGAAGCATCAGTTCACAGAATCACAGAATGGCCAGGGTTGGAAGGGACCTCAAGGATCATGAATCTCCAACCCCCTGCCACACGCAGGGCCACCAACCTCCCCATTTAATACCAGTCCAGGCTGCCCAGTGCCCATCCAACCTGGCCTTGAACACCTCCAGGGATGGGGCATCCACAGCCTCTCTGGGCAGCTGTTCCAGCACCTCACCACTCTCTCTGTAAAGAACTTCCCCCTGATGTCCAACCTCAATCTCCCCTCCCTCAATTTAAAACCATTTCCCCTCATCCTGCAGTTATCCACCCTTTCACAGAGTTGATTCCCCTCCCCTCTGTAGGCTCCCTTTAGGTATTGAAATGCCGCAGTGAGGTCACCCTGCAGCTTCTCTTCTCCAGGCTGAACAAGCCCAGCTCCCTCAGCCTGTCTTCACAGGGGAGGTGCTCCAGTCCCCTGATCATCTTCGTGGCCCTCCTCTGGACCCTCTCCAACAGTTCAAGAGATTTGATAAATTGCAACTTGAAAAAGATCTTAGCTGTGGTTTTTCAGAAGTATTGGGCATTGTTTTACATCTCATTTTCATTACATTCAGAGGAAGAGGTGTTAGGTGGTCTAAGAACATTCTTGAAAACCTTTGAATAAATACTTCCAGTTTTTACTTGCTTGCTTACTAAGAATTCCTACCGTAGCTCCTGCTTGGCCAGCTCCACCCAGAGCAGCGAGAGCGCGGAGGTGCTACTTACAGCAATTAGTGCTTTAACCTGAGTGGTGTCTGAAGCAGATCTGAGCACGTAGAAATGGCACAACATCAAAACAGCATCGGTTCCAGGAGCCTGCCCGGGGGCTACCACCAGCAAGGCTACATTCCTAGTAGCAGTGGGAAACCTGTGCCAAATTCCCCAGGACGGGCCAGCCTTGGATATCTGTTCAGGTGCTTCCTGTGACAATAGGAATATCTTTAAAAGCAAGTGCTGACAATGGAAAACATGCATTTGAAAACTAAAGTGAAAATTCAGTCTCGTGTAGGAAAGTAACAGGAATAGGGAAGAAAAAAAGGCAGAAGGACACCAGAAGAATTCTGTGTCGTTTGTTGGACTTTGTTATTTTTTCTGGTTGTGATTCACACTGAGTTTTACTTCAGTTGTTCAAATGCCACAAGAACAAGAAGGGGATTGAGACTGTCGCATTTTGTCCTTGCCAGGCACCAGTGTAAAGGCGTCTGAAGTGATCTCACACAGCTCTGCCTGACCTCTGCTTGGCACCAGCAACAGTTACAAATGCCCAGAGTGTGCAAGATTTGTGCATACAAACGTGTGTTAGGAATCCTTTTTGTTGATAAAAAGCCCTGATTATTAAGTTCTTCTATTGCAAATCAGACAACTCTTAATAGTTATCAGATGCTAATAATTCTTCTACCAGAAAGTAGCTTAAATACAAAAGAAATTTGTGATCAAAATCAATTAAAATTTGTCTCTCTGTACCAATTTCAATTTTGCTTGGAATAAGCGATTTAAGTAACAGTGAAGAATTTTTGTTCTTTTACACCGAAGGGACAGAAGTTGCCACTGAGAGGAGAGTCCCACATTTATTCAGACAGGTGCCCCAGTCCTGGCTCCTGACAGATGCATTAAGAAGTGAAACCACATAGCTGGGGTTGGGGAAATTTTTTTTCTTTTCTTAAGGGGACTTCCCAGTGTATCTGTATGCATGCAGAACTAAGCCTTTTCCCTGCTAACTCTTTGGGAGCAGGAAGAAACCTGATGCACCAAAAGTGAGGACTCCTTCATGTACTTTGCAAAGGAGTTCAGAGTTGCTGACGCTGCTAAGAGCTTGTGTGAAATGCCTGCTTTCCTGGGGGCAGCTCCTTGCCTGGCTTGTTTATTTTTCTGAGCACTTCGATCTCTTACAAACACGAGTTCTTGAGACAAATTTGTTTCTGCAATAACTCCACACAGGCCGGAGGAGTCTCAGGGTTTGGTGCGTGTGTATCATACATAACATGCCCAAAGAGCTTCGCTGCATGTTGCCTCAGAGTCAGTCTAAAAGCTTTGCCTGGTGACTTGACAGATTATTTCTCACCTCAAGAGGCTGTACTTGAAATATTGTGTCCCTTCAGGGAGTAATTATAAATAGCAAGGACTTGAATGAGCACCTTCTTAATCTTCCATCTTTGACTTAATATTTTCCCTTCTTATCAACTCCCAGCCATTTGCTTTGAAATTTGACCGATACCTTTATGTGATTAATACATCAAACAGGTAAATTAGAGCCTTTTTGGCTCAGAGTAGAAATTTGAACAGATCGGAAAAAATGAATAGACATCTCTTGTCAAACTGTTGATTTAAAAGTATCGTACTGGAAAATTTATGTGTTCTTCCCCATTGTCATTCTTCCAACATATGCGAGAATATTCAGTAACATCGGTTCTTCTAACTAAGGTCTCGATTGCCATTTTTCAAAGTAGCTGCTTTCTCTTTTTTCCACGACAGTAGAAGTGCTGATGAAAACTACTTTGGTCCTAAGACCTTTTTTGAATGTGGTGGATGTGAACTGAGTTGATGGGTCTGAGGTTGTGTCTCTGGGAGCCTGACCACCTTCATTGCTGAAATGGCCAGCAAAACAAAAAACAAATCTAAGACTGTGATCTGATTAAATCTTCGAGCATCCTTGTGTTCTCCCCCGCCCCAAGATGAAAACCTTTCAAGCTTTAAGTTACAAATCTGAGATGTAATAGTTTTGTTTCTGGATCGAAGCACATTGGCACAGCAATGTGGAAGGCGTTTGTCATTCCACAGTTATGTGCTGTGCAATTACGGACATTAATCCTGCATGCACTTTTCAGAACAAAATTGAATTGTATGTTCTGTCCCTGAGAAGATGGCTTCCTTTTAGATTCCATAGCACACTGAAATTAAAGTCTGCTGAGAATATAAATGAGGTCTTGTTTCAACTTCATGACTTTCCTGCAGGCACTGGTAGACCAATACAAGGCACAGAAGTGCTCTTCTTTTTGAAGATTTCGGCAAATCTAACAAAAGAAGTGGAGAAAGTCTGATGAAAGCTAAGCAGCTTTGTGAGTCTAAAGTGTTTTGCTTGTTTTTGTCCTGGATGTTTTCCTACAAACCCAATTCAGGTCTGTAGGTGACAGTTGAGCACCTGTGCTCTCATGGGGAAAACTGTCCTTCAGCTCTTTGTTTGCTTACATTTCAGTGCACTGTTTGCCTCTCGTTGTTTGGGTTTGGTCTCTAGAATTGAAAGCTGCTGCCAGATATTGGACACAACTGTCTCAGCGAGAGCACTTTATGCTGTGTAGCAAAGCACACCGAGCCACTTCAAGGAAAACAGGTTGCATATTCTGGTTAATCCACTATTTTAGCTAGCAGCCACATCTATTTGCATGTTCCTCCACAGCGTGGCAGTCATTTCTTATCTTCTTAGGAGCCTACTTCAGTACTTTGCATTTACTGGCAGAACATGGCTCTTGGAGATGAACTGTGCTGTGGGAATGCTCCCTGAGAGAAGCATTTGCAGAAGAAGGAAGCGTGGCAGGATTTCCCTCATTTCCCAGCAGGTGATTCCATTGTGCCACAGCTTCTCTTGTACAGAGTGTATTCACACCTCCAGATCTCAGGTGCTGCTGGGTTTGTTGGTGCCTGCCTGTTCCCACAGATCTGATGCTGTGAGGGTAGAAGACCTCAGTGATGTATCAGTACATTTCCAAGATTTGGTGGTTTTGTCTTATATGACAGATATATGTGGTGCTTAGAAAGCAGTCATTTCATTTGTAAGATGACATGGTGGGTTTTTTTGTTTTTTTAGGTTTTTGTTTTGTTTGTTTTTTATATCTCTGAGAAAGATTAAGTAAGTGAGTTACAAGCATCACATTCGGCCTGGGCTCTTGGTGTTTTGTGTGCTCCTCCTCTGCTGTGCTGTCATAGCCCAGGGTTGTGTCATCTAGAGTCGTGCAGTCCTCTCCTTCTTTACTTCCCATGTGTTGGATACTGGAGGGAGCAATCAGTATGTTATTCTTAATTGAGTTACCTTATTTGATCCAAGGTTGATGAATCAGACAGCTTATTAAAGAGATTGTGGTGATGCATCTGGTGACTGCTCTTATGTCATTGTTCAGGTAAAAGAAATAATAGGAAGTGCTAGGATGGTGACACTGGATGGATATTTGAAGATGAAAAGAAAGCTGTCAGAGCATCTCTGACAACATGGAGAGTGACTGAGATATTGGCTAGAAGTCTGGAGAAAAGCATTCTGAAATCTGCCCAGATCCAACAGCTAGAATCATATTTCTTGTGAGCAGACAGGTGGACCAAAACAGCAATCCTTAGAAAGTGACAGGGTAACTCCTTTACCCTGATGCAGAATAAGATGTGATTCATAAACATCTCTATGGGGTTTGCCTTTAAAAAATGTTTCACCTCAAATCGAGAATCACAGAATCATAAATCATGGAAGGGACCCACAAGGATCACCTAACTCAGGATGTTCTGTGATGAATTCCAGCGTGCGACTGACAGCACAGGTTCTGTTTGGCACCGAGCGCCGATAGCCACAGCTGAGATCTGTTGGTCCTGGAGCAGCTCAAGAGCAAGTATACAGAGTGCAGGGGTGGTAGTCTCACTCCCCTCAGATTGGTTTTACTACTTAAGGATATTTGCATGAGAATAAAATCCAGTTCTTTGGCACTCATCTGCTCCTGCTGTTTATTCTTCACTTGAGGTTATTGTCTCGGTTTGTGACAACGTAATTGGTTTCTGTGGAGAAGATTATGATATTGACTTATATATGAGTTCAGGTGAGGAGCAATCACACCAACAGTTCAGAATAGAAAGTACTCTGTTTGCATGCAGCTCTCACTAAGGCTAGTTCAGCAGTTCAATTAAGGATGTAATTTATTAGTTATATCACACACATTACATCACGCAAGGCTGCGGTGTGGACACAGTTACAGCAGTACAGGCATGGCTTGGGTCGGTGCTCATTCTGTTTTCTAAACTGCTGTAAACTGTGCCAGGACTGTCAGATGTGCACTGCTAGAACTGCTCGCACAAGGGTGGCTCACTGTTCGCTGTAATTTAGTGTTCTCTGGTGTAGACAAGCTGAAAGGATCATGCTGGAAAATGCTCTCTTAATAGTTCTTTTCGTGTATTAAATATATCTGTGAACGGTTAGCTGCTCTTGTACAAGAGGAGATTTTCAGAGAGCAACTGCAATCATAAAGTTCATTTTATTACGTTGTTCTCCCTCTTTTCCCAACTCCCAATTTGCTAATTTATATCCTATCCTATGTGATTATTTTTTTTTAAGCCAGCTCTACAAAATTTACCAGCATCTGAAAATCACTCTGTAATCTTGGTGTGTGCATCCTCCTGCTCATAGAACATAGAATCACAGCATGGTTGGCTTGGAAGGACCTCAAATGCCCCGGCCCCAACCCATGGGCTGTCTGCCCCTCAGCTCAGGCTGCCCAGGGCCCATCCATGGCTTTGGGCACCTGCAGGGATGGGGCAGCACTGCCAGGGCCTTGCAGCTCATTCGTCACTTGTGTTGCTGGAAGGGGCAGAGTGGAGCAGACTCCCAGGGTGGCTGAGGAGAGCAGCTCAGCACTTTTTGCTGGTGGGCCAAGCAGGTATTGTGAGTGGTAGGATGTGCTGTGAGAGAAGGGAGGAGGGTGAGCTACACTGGGAACTAATTTGCTGTGAATCATATTCCACCACGGTGGAGTGGCCTTGGGGGGTGTTCCAGGTTATTTTTATTTCCCCCAGGTGGAGGTCAGCCCCTGGGCAGGTGTGGGACTGGGCATCCTCATGTTAGCTGTTCCAGAAGCACCAACGCTGCTGCAAGCAGGTTGCTTACTGTAGCTTCCTATCTTCAAGCACTCCTTTGTAGGCCTCTAGCAAGACGTACATCCCCCCCTTTCCTTTCCTCCAGAAAACATTGGATTCTGCTCTAACCTTGTGATTCAGAAAGCCAAGGCCTTAGGCACATGCCTTTCGTGCCTGGCCTTTCATCTGCTCCAGCTCTGCCTTGTGTGCAAACACAATGGAGGGAGAGAAACCTGAGGAGACGCTGAGCTGGGAGAGAACGCCTGGCTGCTGGCATCGTGGGGCAGCACCATCGCTTCCCATAATGTGCCGGCTGGCAGGAGGACAGCAGCGCAAACAAGAAATGGAGATTTAACACATTCATAACAAGGAAGGGCCGTCATTACGCGATGCACTTGGCTTTGTCAGCAGCTGCCTGTCGCTGCGTTAAAGTTTGGCTGAACTTTGTTAGGTGGAGCAGGGCCACGAGGCGGTGCGAAGGCACGGGGCAGCGTGGTGCTCTGCACAGCCACGGGTGTTTGTTTGCAGGGCCACGTGGTGATCGGGGCCGGGGGACGGAGCTGGAACTCATTTGGCAGAAATCCTGATGCAGAGACCGTGAGGTCTGCTGCTTTATGTCTTCCCGGTTGCTCAGCACATGCAAATATTTAATCTCATGTTTAATTCGACGGCGTGGGCGTAGGAGCCGGAGGCAAAACCCCAACAACTCCAATGGAATCGGGACTTCCCCTGAAAGCAAGGCCCAGAAATCCAATGGGAAGCGCAATTCCCAGCGCTGCCATTCGGGCCTGGCCGCCCCGACCCTCCGCGCGGAGCCGCCCGGGCTCGGAGCTGCGGGGCCGGGCGGCCATCTCGGCGCACGGAGCGGGGCCGGGCCGAGCGCTTCCCCCCGGCGCGGGGGTCCGCGGCGGCTCCCAGGCCGCCCGCAGCCCGGCTCCTTTGTCTCCGCGCTCCGGCCCGGCTCCCCCCCCCCCCCGTGGGCCACCGCCGCCCGCTCCGCGCGTATCCCCGCCCGCGGGCGCCCAGGCCCGGCCGGATCGGGGTTCGGGGCCGCCACCGCCCGGCGCTGCCCCACCGAGCGGCCGCGCCGTCCCCGCTGTCCTCGCGGAACGGCTTTGTGCGGGCGGGCCGCGATTGGCCGCGGCGCCAGGGCCGGCCCCTTCCTGGCTGCCTGGCATGAATATGCACGGCCCCCTTCCTCCTCCTCCTCCTCCTGCATGTGTGTGTGTGTGCGGGGAGCGGGGCTCCGCCAGCAGCGCCGCTCCAGCCATGTCAGCTCGGCTCCGCCTGGGCCCACCATGAGCCATGGCCATGTCTGCGAGCGCCGACGAGGAGGACTACGAGTCGGAACCGGAGCCCGAGCCGGGACCGGGGCCCGAGCCGGGGCCGGAGCAGGTCCGGGGCGGGCGGCGAAGTTTGCGGCGGGAAGGGAGGGGAGGAGGCCGGGCCGGGCCGGCAGCGGGGCCGGGAACAATGTGGGGCCGGCAGCGGGCCCGGCTCGGCCCGGCCCGGCGAGAGCGGAGGCGCCGCCGCGGCCCCGGGCGTGTCCGCGGCCCCCGGGTGGGAGCGGGGCCGGGCCGGGCAGCCCCTGGGGCCCCGCGGGGCGGGAGGGCGGGGGGGCCCTGGCCGCCGTGGGCTGCGGGTCGGGCTTTGCAGCCGGCTTCGTCGGAGGGCTGCGGGACTTCGGGTGCCAGGCCGGGTCCGTGGGCAGGATCGTGCCCGGGGATGGGGGGTGTGGAGCGGAGCGGAGAGGAGGGTGCGTGTTAAAATGGAAAGAGAACTTTTATTGCTGCTCGCGGGGTTTCTTTTTTGAAGGTTCTTCTTTTCCTTTAGGGGAAGGAGAAGAAACTTTCTGGATTTATGGAGTAATCTGTGAAAAATAATCCAGAACATATGTTCTAGATCGAGTACTTTACTCTTTAAGAACTACCTGAGCAATTGAAAACGCACCAGGAATAGGATTAAACATGTGCATGCAATTTAACCGTGAAGTCGTTTTTTTTTGTTCATAATTCAGGGTGTTTTGCTCCTTCAGATAGCCTCATCATTTGCTTCTAGAGACAAGTTAGCTCGTGGGCCGGGTGCTCCGTCTGTTCTCCAGACCCCACCTCGCTCCTTGCGCTTCGCTTTGCATTGCCCCGAGAGATCAGAGCTGGAAGTTTGGCTGCGGTGTGCTCAGGGCATGGATCCGGTGCGGACACGGGGAGTTGGAGCCGCGCTGTGATATCAGCTCAGACCAGGCCAGGTCTTGGGGGAGTCGCTTCACTGAGGCTCCGCTGCATTCCGTGGGTGGTGTGAGCACATGGGCTCCTTTGCTGCTCAGCTCTCAGCCCTTGCCCGTCCTCAAACTTTGTCCCTCGCTAGGCCTCTTGAATTTGCTTCCCAATTCTGATGCGATTCCTGTATAGTTTTTTAAAGAGCTCACGGGTCGGGGAGCAGTTTAGCCTCAGCTGCTTTGCACCAGCTGTGAAATCACTGTGGAAGGTGCAGGTTCTGGCTGGAGGAATTTGGGAGGTTGGTTGTATCATGGGATTCTTTGTTTTGGTAGAATTTTATATCTAACAGCATAACAAAAATTAAGGTGAGAAAGTGTAGAGTCTTCCTGTGGAATTCCTGAACTTAAATTACAGCTCTATGACCTGTGCAGCAAAGCCCTGTGCAGCGCTTTTCTTTCTCTTTGTTTAAAACAGCCTCGGTGGTGCAGACCCGAGCATGGCTCCAGCTGAATTTTCATATGAGCCTGCTTTAACACGTGCAGTTACCGTGCCTTCTGCCCAGGATGGTGGCTGTTACTCTGTGGTGATGTGCCAGGTGTGCAGCAGGTGGAACGCTCCAGCTCCACAGGTGTAGCTCAGCAGCACAATATTGGTGTGTGGGTAGGAGCCTTGGTGTTGTCGCTCCTGGTTTCTTCCAGCCTACCTTCAACCTCTCATTTTCCCTTAGTCCATGGCTAGGCTGAGAAGGTCAGGACTCATGTTTCGCAGCACGGGTGTGGATAGGATTTACTGCGCTGCAGTCAGCACCAGTGGCAGATTGGGAGCATGAGGGCCTGGGCACATGCCCTGACCTGCTGGGCTGCTCGGGGTAGGACACAACATGGTTTGTGGCAGTGGCAGTTCTTCCAGCGGAACTGTGTGTGTAAACAGAGTGAGAAGAGTGTTCTTAGGCAGCGGTGGTGGAGTTTCTCCCAAGCAGCAGTAAGAAGAGAAGCTGTGTTTGTGCAGGGTGCCCCAAGTCTGTACAGTTTGCTGGTGTCAGTCTTTTAACAGCTTCTACTTTGGATGCAGCTTATCTACAAAAGCATATTTTTGCTGATAAATCTTATTCCATCCTCCAGGCCTAACTTCTACCTCCTCTCCAGCGGAGGAAAATAAATGGGGGCACTTGCATCAGTGCTGACGTGCAGCTTTGTCACACCTGTATCACAACGTAGCTCTGTTGCTGGAAAAGCTGCTGAGTGTCATTAACAAACTCTTCCACTGATGTATGGGAAATGGCTTTGTTTCTTCAGCAGAGGAGCTCTGTGTGGTGGCATAGTGGTGGTCCCTGGGAGCTACAGGAGAGGACAGGAAGGGTTGTGGGTAGGAATCAGAGGAGATGGGAATGTCTGGAGGAGCTTGGTCCTATCTGCGGGTGGCTGGGAAGAGAGAAGTTGTGCTGCCTTCCCCTGCCCTGATGCTTATTGCTTACCGGTGGTCTGGGACACCTCCAGCATGGCAGGAACATGTGGGTGACATGGCTGTTGCCACTAGGGGAAATTGGAGATCTCTTTTGGGCAGAGAGCTGTAGCTGTAGTCAGACACATGAAATCCGTGGTGTTGGCTTTCACTCTTCAGTTGTACAGCTTTTAAGGGTGTTATTGACATCCACATGATTTTTGCTGCCTTAAACTAGCTTCCTTCTCATCACCACTGAATTCCTGCAGTTGTATCATCCTTTTCTTTCTTCCATCTCTTATTAGGGTTTCTGTAAATCATTGAAGAGATTGAAGGGCTTCATGCTGAAGAATTGTTGGCTGGTCTGAGCTTGTCTAGGGAACAGGGAGCCTCGTCCTCCAGTGCTTCCCCTTCATTTGAGTCAAAAAAAAGCTTCTGCCCCCCTCTGATATGGTGTGGAGAGGTGAAGAAATAATCAATTGGATTCCTTCTACATGGCACTTGAGGGATTTCTCCAGTGTCCAGTAGCAGTCCAATTCCAGCCCATCGAGGTGGCATTGTGGCAGAGAATAGTTAGGAATTGTGGGTTAACATCACTTTTTTTTTCTGGGATATGTTCATCAGTTGTCAGAAAATAAATTGCCAGTGATTAAATATATGTATTCTAATGCCATTAATACAGTTGTGTTGGTGTGCAGGACCAGTACTGCTGAAGTTCCAGGTCCTCATCTCTCTTTCAGTGCTTCATGGACTTGGTCAAACCGCACCAAGTCAGCATAATGAGAATCTGCCTATGTGTTACAACAGGAAATCATTCCCATCCTGCAGGTGGAAAGGATGTGCTAATGTGGCACGGCACCTTGAAGCAAGGAAAACTGCAGCTGTAAGATGTCTTTTCTTGGAGAGAATTACACAACAGATACATAAGCTGTTGGGATCATTCTTGGTTAGGAAGTGAAGTGCTTTGGGGTCTTGCAGTGCTGGCTGTTGCTCAGTCCTTCAGATGGACTCTTTGTGTGCCCCTGGATTTCTCCAGGAGCTGCGATATGATGCTGCTGGCAGCAATTGGGTTGCTGGAGCGAGATGTGCCCAGGCCAAGGCCACTTGCAGGAGAGCTTATTTCAGGGCTGTAGCATTTGTAGGCCGTGCTCTTGGAGCATCCTGGACTGTCTCCTGATATCAGCAGGCCTTCATCTATGTGAAGTTCCAGCGGGGACACTTGGTGCTGGAATGTGTTTGGAGAAGTCGGCACCTACTTAGTGATGCTTTTAACAGCCGATAGCTCTTCAAGTGTTGTCTCCAAAGATCCTTTTGCTACTTTTTTTTTTGCTAGTCTGGGATCTTACAGGTTATTCTTTGCGGCTGTGAAGGTCAGAAATATGTTGCTATAAACATCTAAGCTGTGACTCTCTTGCAGTAGGCGCTGCACTTCCCTTAGTGCCTCTACTGCCTCTGACCCTGCTCTGGTGCTGAGCAGATGCTCACAACTGCTGTGAGGGTGTTAAAGTACCTGTAAGCAAGCAGCGAGAACTGGCAGCATTTCCTTTTTCTTCAAAATAAGTTGAAACTGTGATACCTGGTCTTACTCCCACATCTACACAGCCTTGTTCAAAGGCTCAAGTCACTGATGTCTGCTTCCCCAAGCAATAGTCCATCTGGAGCACAATTCACACTGAGTTTGGAGCTCAGCGCTTCTGAAAGATCAGTTTGTAAATCTATTCCCCTCTCTATCTGAAGAGTGAGAGGGTAATCCCAAATTCATTGCTGATAGGCAGCTTTGTAGCCCAGAGTGTATTACATCTGGTGGCTGGGCAGCTGCTGCTCTCTGGCTGCTGTGGTAAACCAGCCTAGGGAGTTTTTACCATTGCCTGCTATTCATGGGACAGTTCTGTGGCATTGTCCTGGGAGGGCCCTGAATTGCTGTGCAGAAAAGGAAACAGCCACCAGGGATCTCTTCACCAGGTTACCTGCCAGGGCAGCTGGATTGTAAACCCACGGTCTGAGCTGGAAATCCCACAGCTTCTCTTCCCTAGCATTGACCTGGAATTCATCTGGCTGTCTGCCACGTGCTAAATAAACCCCAAGTCGTGTTGGAGGCTCCTTCTTCCCCTTGAATCCCAGCCCCTTTCTGGGATAGCAACCCACAGGCCAGATTTCTGCTGGTGAGATTTGTAAGCGGCCAAGTTAGAGCCCCTTGAAACTGGATACGAGTGGGAATTCCTACAAGGCCCCTCCAGCCTTGCTGGCTGGGACATCCTGGGCTGAGGGCGGGTTGGCTGGGAGCTGGCTGCTGCTCAGCTCGCTCAGACCCAGCTGGGACAGTTGTTGGTGTTTCCTGATGGGCGATGAAAAGGGCTGGATAGGTGTGTTACATAGAGCGAGGCAGAGATCTGCCTGCCTGCTTTGTGCTGCGTGGTGGTTTATAAGGAAATCTGAGTTGTGCTTTGGCTTCAGACTTGTTCTTATACCTTTGCCTTCCTGCTTTTTTTTTTATTTCATTTTTGTGTTTTAATCAGGATTCTCAAATTCCACGTTCAAGCAATGCCTTTTTACCACCTGTGTCATCCAGCTGACCTGGTGCTTGAGATGCAGTCCTCACAACTAGGTTTGGGCTCTTGGTGCTGTGGCAGAGCCAGGCATTGCCTTTCTTACGGGGGGGGTACTGAGTCTGAATTTTCCTTGAGAGAGATTGCATTTGAAAAAGCCCACTCTGATGGCACTGTAAGTGGTATTTGTTGCTTTAAAAAAATTGTGTTTAGACCTAGTGGGAAAGAGTCAAGGACTCACAGAGTCATCTGCGTGCCATTGATGAAGAGGAGCTGCCTGGGTTGTTGTGTGTATTTCAGTTTAACTTACTCCCTTTGGTTCGTTTTTCTCATTTCCTTTGCCAGTGGAGGCTCTAATAGAGACAGCGGAGGGGTGATTCATGCTGAGGAAGGAAATTATCTCTTATCTAGGTGCTAAGCCAGTCCTGCCAGCGCTGACTTTATCCTTGAGAGGCAGCGATGTTGGTCTAAAAGGCAAATATTTATTCTTTAGAGTGTCTGAAATTGATCTGAAATCTGTGTGTCTGGTGCAGTTTCCGATGGGAAGCTACACCTCTGTGTGTTCACACAGCACAGCGGGATCCAGCTTGTTCTGGAGGAGTGCAATTAAAACTTGCAGAAATCTGTGTAACGTTGGCAGCAGCTGAGCAGTTTTTTCTCCCACCTCAGTTACAGTGGGCAGGGTTAGTGTATAGTAGGACACTTCACAGCAGCAGGTAGAATGTTTTCCTGGCTCTTTTAAAAGTGGAAATTCTGCCTGGCTTCCTACAGTCCACCTCCTTCCACCTTGTCCCATCTCAGCGATCGCCCAGAATGCAGCACAAACAGAAAGTGAAACTGCTTAGATTGTGCTGTGTGTGCTGAGATGCGCAGAAAGTGAGAAAGGTATGCCAGTACCAGCACAGATGAGCTTTGTGGTCCTGTTTTTGACATCTTTGTAGCGAAAGCTGTCAGCGCTAAGGATGAGCCAAGCCAGCCTGTGTGTAATTACCTTCAGACGGTGACTTTGTTAGGGATATTTGACTTGAGATGTATGTTCTTATGCTTAACAGGGAATTTCTTATTAGAACATTAAAATTAGATAAGTAGAGTGAATCTGTTGCAGTTAACCTAATCATTTAAAATCCTGTTGGGTTCCTTTAATTTCTGCCGTAAAGTCATTGAATTCCAGACCTGGGATGCCCTTTTTGCACAGCATCAGTTAGTGTTCTGGCTTGGAGCACTTGTTGGTATTGGATATGAGGAAACTGTTTTGCAAGGTTTTTGTAGTATTTGTGTTTTATTTCCTACCTTGCCATTTGGCAGTAGCTCATACTTTTCATTAGGGAGGTTGCTGTGGTTTGAGCTACTGTTGCTGAACATTGCCCTGCCATATCTAGCTTCATAATTACTTTTGATGTCTCCTTAGGCTCTTCCATTTCTGAAGGAGGAAAGCAAACCTTGTGGCTAACCTGAGCACAGTCCTAGGAGCTCGCAGCCCGAGCTCAGCCATGGCACAGATTACATCTTTGACCTAAGCCAAGTGTGTCACGCGGGACTTGGTCCTGCGTTGCCTTGTGCATAATCAGTGCCCTCCTGTTGAATTGGGCTTGCATTAGGTTTGGCATCTCTCACTGGAGCCTTGATTTCTTTGTCTTTTTTACAATGCATCTTTTCCTCAAAAGGTAATGGAATTCCTTAGCTCTAAGAATGATTATATGCATCTGCTGGGCATTAGCCATCTGTGTCTATTTGATACATCTGTCAGTTTTACATCTAAGATGCGTACAGCTCCCGTCGAAGGAATTTCTGTCATTTAGATGGTAAGTGTGATGTGAATTAACCTCGTGTGTCTGGCTCTTTCAGAACAGGGCGGTAGGACGGCCCAAAGGGAAGCTGGGTGCTGCCTCTGCGGTGAAGCTCGCAGCTAACCGGAGCACGGCTGGGGCACGCCGGAGGAGGACGCGATGCCGCAAGTGCGAGGCGTGCCTGCGGACAGAGTGTGGCGAGTGTCACTTCTGCAAAGACATGAAGAAGTTTGGGGGGCCTGGCAGGATGAAACAGTCCTGCATTATGAGGCAGTGTATCGCAGTAAGTAAACCTCTTGCTACAGTTCTTCTGGAGATTTCTTTCTTGTGTTGGCATCTGGTAGCAAGGTGTGGAACTGAGAACTCTTTACCGCGAAGTTTCTGAAGTGCGTTGGGTAAAGCAATGTAATTTGCACCCCTGCAGTTCAGATGATCTCTTCCCTTCGCTTTTGACTTAGCCCAAAATTTCAAACCAGAGCACTCCTAAAACGTACTTACATGGCTTCCATTCTCAGTAATATGGAAGATTGATGTGGTTATAATCACTAAACCAGAAATTGGCACTCATTCGCTCTGAGATTCTGGGATTTGGAGGAGCAGGGGAAGTGTGAAGCTCTCGTTAAAAGGAGAAGAGACCTTTTCGGTTTGGGCCCCTTGAGATTCTTGCAACAGCCTTTACCATCTTAGCTGCTTAACTCCTTTAAGATATGGAGAAATCTTTGACTGACATCCTCCAAGACATTGTCATTGGTGGCCACAGGCTACTTGGAATGTGAATTTCAATTCATTTCCATTTACCTACGTATACATGAGGGCTTCAATGGAGAAGTGCCAGAGAGCCATGTAGCCCAGCATTCTTTCTCCCTCAGGGGCTGGGTGGGGCTGCTGGGAGATGCTGAGCATCAGAACAGGGCAAGCAGGTAGTCAGAGGCAGTTTCCTGAGCTACTGTGATATATTGCTCAGAAGATTCTCGAGTCATAAGAGAGAGCTTTGTATTTAACACATATTGACAGATTAGTCTTCCATGAAGTTCTGAATCATTGCTTTCGTATCGACTCTCAGTGAGCTGCTCCTCGGGCTTTTTGTCCACAGTGGTCTCAAGCAAGGGGGAAAAATTAGCATTAGCTTTTCCCTTAATTCTTCAGAAAGATCTTATTTGTAGTGTTGTTGGAGGTGATTTTTTTGTTTGTTTTTAAAGAAAGGAATGTTGTGTATTCATAACTGAAATGCTATGCTGTATGCAGACTATGCTGATTCCTCTCGATTTAGTCTTGTGAAAGGGACCGTAACTTACATTTTTTTAATTTAATTCTGCTGAAGAAGCTGAAACGGTGGCAGTAAATGGCTTGGGTCAGGTTTTAAAAACTGGTAGGCACTTTGGGTTTCTAGTAGGTACTCCTGGTTACTCACACCATGTCCTGTGCCAAGCCATGCAGTGCGCTTGATAGAGGATTGGATTTGGCTCTCCTGGATCTTTTAGTAAAGTACATAGAATATCTACCTTTCCACAGAGTGCTTTTGCAGCTCAAGTGTCTTTTCTTTGAACACTTGATTTCCTGGAGTGTGGCATGAATTGAACAGCGTGGATGAAGAATTTATTATTCTCCAGGGGAAGAAATAGTGAAATCGTGCTGCCTTTTTAGTTGGGAGATTACGTTAGGGCTGCAGCACGCTGCCTTGTCCTGACTGATGAAGGAAGCTTTCATAGGAAACTGTTGAATCTTCATATGCAAGCTGAGCTTTTTGGGGGAGATGAACTTGGTTCTCATCTTCCTCTCTCATCTTATGAAAAAATGTTTTTTTTTTTTGCTTGATATCTGCAGTTTTATTTCCAGGAGTTGTGTTTCCAGCACAGAACTTAGTAGCCAGGGTATTTTGATTCTTTGTCCCACTCTTGCATGTGCTCAGGAAGTCTCTGTTCTTTGTGAGTCCTCCTTGGAGGAACAGTGGGAATGCTGCAGACTTTCTTAGAGCAGCAAAAGGGTAGAAAAATAAGAAGCTGAACTGTTGTACATTACAGTACCTTACATTTCTATGAGCAATCCTGTTGTCTTGACTCTTATTCATTATGTTGTCTAATAATCACAGTAGTAATATATTGTGGTGCACATTCAACAGCTTCCAGCTAAAAGAAGCCACCAAAGCAAGGCTCTGTGAAAGTAATGATCTCCACAGTTCTGGGATTGTGCTTTCCTCTGGTTAATAACATTGACAAGATTAACTAGATACAGACTTTCATTAAACTCCAAAGCTTTAAGAGAGCCTGTACTGCCATTCAGAGAACAGGAAACTCTTCTGCATCGCTAGTTGAATCAAGAAGGGAAGCCGGAGTGCCTGGAACACTTGAGGCTGTCTGAAGGGAGAAAGCTCTGCTGGGAGGCCAGGCTATAACAGCAGAGCTGCTGCACCAGTCTGTCAGTGGGACGCAGCTAATTGGGGCACAAAGAGATTCCCTACACGCCCTTGCTTCCAGCAAGACTAATCGTGCTGTTGCTGGGATGTTTGTTCCCTGTGTGTGGTTGCAGATAGTTGTCTTGTGGGAGATCGCACGGAACAAGTGGACAGAGCTGTCCCAGCTCTGGATGCCTTGGCTGTGTTCTGCTTTACCTGCCAGTGGAATGGAATCCTGGGGATTCCTACTGTGTGTGTGGAGGAAGGCTGGGAATTTAATAGCATTTGCTGAATGCTGTTAAGACAGAGTGTGGGTAAGTACTGACATGAGAAAGCAGAAAGTATTGCCATAGCTTGTGTCTGATGCTGGGACTTGGGGCAGCACACCGTGCTCTGTGGTGGCATAGCATGGTTACCTTTTCTCTGTCTGAAACTTCCTGAAGGGTGAATTGTTGCTACATGAATTTGATTCAGTGTGCAGTGTTTCACTTGCAGACTTTATTCACTCCTTCAGTGAGAGATCCTTGCCAGGAAAAGCCACACCTGTGCATCTGAATACTTGATAGTTAAGGAATTGCAACCTTGTCAGTGTAAGTCACATTACGGTCAGCTGCTTGTGAGGCTCTTCCTTTTATTTCTTGCAATGAGACTTGTACCTTACTGTGGCAAACTAGAAGTATGTTCCCCACTATCACTAAGGTAGCTTTTTAATTAGACTGGCATTCAGCACTTTGACATAGGTGATGGATATATGAGATGCTGCCATTCCCTTTTTCCCTCAGAAAAGGAGAGGAAAATAACTGCAGTTGTGATACTTTGGGAAGACAAATCCTCCTTTTAAGTGTCTGTGCAGTGCTTTTTGCACTGCTCTGGTTAGGAGTAGGGCCTCCTATAATAGACTGTCAGTCGGCAGAAGGTTTGTTCTCAGTCCTGTTATAGGCTTGCCATGAGAGCTGGATGGATCCCATAACATCTGTCTGCCCTTCTTGTAAAACAGGGGAGCTGCCAAATTGTTAGACTGTGAAGCTTAGTGGATGTGAATAGTGATGTTCTAGGTTGCTTCTTTCCCCTCCCATTGTACTGTAGTAAAGTGACTTCTGTGCCAATGTCTGTCAGCTCACAGATTAAAGAGACCTTGGAAAAAAAAAAAAAAAAGTCATTTTCATCCTTGCAATTCCTCACGGATTTATGCTGCTACAGGAAGGGCACTTTCATTCCGTGAACGTGTCCTGTGATGCTTGCTCTGGGTACCCAGCCCCAGTTGTTACCAGTTTTTCTCGCCTTTGTTGATCTGCTGGGATGGAGCCTTCAGCAGTTTGCACAATTAAGCCCTGTTTATCTTCTCTTTGGAATGAAAATACTGTAAATGCATTTTGAATTCTTCTGTTCCCATGTGTCTTATGTGCCCTGATCAAGACTTCCTTCTGATATGTGTAAACAGCCGGTGTTGCCTCATACTGCTGTATGTCTGGTGTGTGGAGAAGCTGGGAAAGAGGACACTGTGGAAGAGGAGGAGAGCAAGTTTAATCTCATGCTAATGGAATGCTCCATTTGTAATGAAATAATACACCCAGGATGCCTTAAGGTGAGTGAAAGGATGTAATACCTGTTGGAAACAAACAAGCAAAAAGATTAGATACCACCTGAATGTAGAAGTAGGGCACAGAAATGAAGAAATTTTCACATTTTCACCTTTGGGAACTACATGAACCCAGAGTTTGTGTGAGAAACAGGATGAATATCTGTGGTGTGAACGGTGCTGCCTGAAGGAGGGTCCTCTCTTCTGGTGTGACCAGCATGCTCAAAGCGAAGCAGCAATGTGGGTGCATGTGTGTGGTTTATTTCATTTATTTATTGCTTCTTGTCTTAGGAAATGTAAGGAAGTAAGGCATCTCAGTTGGCAAGTTCCAGAGGACAGAAAAATCTACCTGTAGCTTTGGATGAGTTATTTGCAGCCCCATATCAGCAGAGTACAAATGAGTGGTTTGGTGTTTGTGTTTGTCCAGGCACAGAAATGCCTTTTAGCTGGCCTTAAGGGTGGGAGCAGACGTTGCAGTAGGAATGCTGCAGCTCTAGAGAACAAACTGAGCAAGTTCAGAGTGGAGTATTGTGAACAACTATTCTCTTGCTTGGTAACAGAAGTGTATTTTTGGGCATATCCCTATGTCTGAGCACTTAGAAGCTTACTTTCTCCGAAGCTGGTTGTGTCTTGGCTGCTCAGTCGTTCTCTCATTACTGATTTGTTTATGGTTAAAGTGATTTGCCATAGCAAATGTATTCTGACGTACCATGCCCCAGAAAGCAGCCCTTGGTCCCTCTGGGCATGGAGATGTGTTCCTCATGCAGGCCTGGGGTGATGCTGTCCCAGCCTTTCACTGCTTCTGTGCTGTACGCCATGTTGCACCGAGTGATGCGTGTCACTTGCTGGAGCAGAAAGCAGGTAGCTGGCAAACCAGAACTGCCCTGAAGAGTGGGTACCTGCAGCTCCTGCCAGTTGGGCTCTGAACAGGAGCTTCGTGTGCTTGGCTCTGCATAAAGTAAGGCTACAGGGGCTGATGAAGCAAGGGAAGGAGCAGCTCATTTCCAGAGGAACCTCATTTTGTCTTGCAGCTGCTGCTCTTCTGTTCCTTCCCCCAAGTGCCCTCCACTCCCCTTCCTTTCTGGCAGTGCCAGCAATGCCTGGTATCCAGGTCCTGAGGACAGGGTCACTGTTTGGTGGCAGTTGAAGTATGGCTTCCTCTCACTGTTCCACGTCTGGAACCATTTGCACAGGATGTGGGTCAGACCTGTGAAATCAGGCAGGGGCTGTTCTTTTACGCTTATAGAAGATGTTCTGAGTACTGTTTTGGTAACTAAGAGCACAAAGTTGCTCGAGGTATTTCTGAAAGTTAAACAGTGGGAGATTAGCAGTGTGCTGCGTGTGTCTTTTACTTCAATTTCTCAGTGCATCTGCTGAGCTGGAATGGGTGGATAACTATTGATTATTTAGAGAAACAAAAGGGCCACAGGAAGATTTCAGAATCATCATTTTAGAAGATGAGAGGAGACTGTGGAGAAGCACAAAAGAAGAACAGAACCCCTTCCTTGGTTCCCTCCTTATTCCCAGGCTCCATAGTTCTCTGTGGGAGAAATGGATGACCTGTTTATGAGGTGCTTGAGCCCCTGGCATGGGCTGAGTCTTCAGTCTGCATGGAAAGCACCTTTGGAAACAGATGCAGCCCGGGGTTGTGCACCAAGAGGAGGTCCCATCCTGTCTTGCTCAGCCATGGCTTCATATCCAGCAGGCATCTGGCATGTGTGCTCTTGGGCACTGCAGGGCAGCGTGTGTCTGTTTTGGAGCTCATCCTCTTCCACCTTCACAGTTTGACTTTATATGTTTGTGGTCAGTGAGTTTTCTCCATGAAACAGCAGACTATGACCTTGTAGGGCATCTGATGGGTCTGTCCCCTGCCCTTGCGTAAGAGCTGAGCTGGCTTGAGGGGACTCTTGAATGGCACTGTTAAGGGCTGACTGTCCAGCTTCTTTCTTTTGAATAGTTCCTTGAGAAAATCATCTTGGCAAGCCTTTCATAAGCCCAGTGTTGCTTCCAGAGGGAGCTACTGAGATTTTTCAGAGGGATATTGTCTTTTGCTGTTGCAGGGCATTTGAATTGAACCAATATTGATGAATTTTTCTTGCTGTGAGTCAAATTCTTAGTAGCACAGGTGACCAAGTGCAGGATCTGATGCAGTTTCCTTAAGAAGAATTTTTCTTCATAAGAATCGTGTTCTTTTTCATCTTTGGTAGATGGAGTGAGACTGATAGAAATGAGGGAGTATTCTAGGTGCATTGACAGAACAGCAGAAATAAATAACAGAAAACAAAGTCCTCCTCCAGCACAGCTGCTTTCCTGCCAGTGTCTTCAGACCAGGTGTGTTTCTACCTGCATTACTGCAGCCTCTGTACTATCAGGACTCACAGCTCTCACCTGCTGATAGCAGGTTGGCTTCTGGGGTCTCTGCATTCTCTGACTCACAGTCTTGTGTTCAGGCTGTGAATGGCTGTGAATGTGCTGCAGGCATGCAGTGGAGGTGCCTCCTGCTGTGGCTCAGACGCCCACCTGCTGCTGGTAGCAAACATGCAGAACTGGCTCCCACCCAGCCTAGAAGGCTTGGGACGGATTCAGTGGCAGGTTTGTTTGTGTCTAATTAGTTTGCTTACAGTTCCTCACATCTGTTCGGTTCCTTAAACTCCTCAGAAGGGACGGAGCTGTAATGCTTTCCCTTTGGTAGCATTTGTTCTGTATTCAGTGCGGGAAATAACTTGTTCCCAACTTGGGCTTGCGCCAGGAATTGTTCCCCTGAGGCAGAGATGTATACAACAGCTCCTGGAGTATCTTACACCTACCATGGGAAAGAAGGTTCAAAGGCACACAGTTGTGATAAAACCAGTATTTAAATTCTGCCCACTTCATTTACTCGTTTATTAACTCCAAAAGACTTGCTGAGAGAGACTGACATGTCATCACTCCTGCTGGATGGTGAAACTCGAATGGCTGCTGTCTGGCTCAGTTCTGGAGGAAGCAGTTCCCTAAATCCCAGGGCTTGCTCCTGCACAGCTCACACATTTTCACTGAGCTGGGAGGAGGAAATGCTTCAGAAACAAGAAAAATCTGCAGAGCTCTGCCCTTGCCTGTTCCAGCAGCAGGCTCCTGCTACTGTACTGCTGATGCCAATGCCCAGCTGTTCATCTTGACTGCAGACAGCAGAACCATGCTACTACAGTAATGTTTTTTTTTCCTTGAGGCTTTTGCCTACATCACAGAATCATAGGTCCTTTCCAACCTTGTGAATTCTGCAAGATCATCTAGTCCAACCATCTTCCTATCACCATTACTACCCACTAAGCTACTGAATTATATCTCATAGCGCTTCATCCAGATGCCCCTTGAACACCAACTAATCCTTAAGATGTGAACGTGCCATCAGTGAGCTTATGTGTTTGTGTGGAGGCTGCTTTTTAGCGTAGCTCTACTGTTCCTCCTCAGCTTCATTCACAGAAACTGCTTTTCAGAAACACCTTTCCCCTGTCTGGAATGTAATGAGGGCTTCTGCAGAAGTTCAGGAAGCAGGAGCTGTGTGGGGCAGGGCTGTGCTTTCCTTGTAGTGTGACAACACCAGATGTGCTTTTTTCTCTTTCAAAGAGCAGAATGTCACAGTCTCTCAGAGGCAGCAAAGCAGTAAGCCCTTCTCTTCCTTACACTAGCTGTGGGTGTCAGAAGCCCTGAGAATGTGTTCGTTTGTCCGGACCTCTGAATAGAAGTTTGCTGTTCTCCAGCTGGCTTGGCAGCCAGTGTTCTGCTGGCACGTGAGCCTGGGGGCTGTGCACATGGGGCTGTGCACATGGGGCTGCTCACTCTGAGCTGTAAAGAAAAATATTTTAAGGAACACTTGATTACAGTGCAGGGTGCTCTGCTTCTAAAAATGCCCAACAGTATTAATGTATGAGAATGTGTGTATGGGAAAAATCCCTTCCTATTGAGGGAGCAGGCTGTGCCTCGCTTCGGGGGGTGGAAATGGCTTTTCAGATCAGGGGTGTGGGAGGACGTTTGAGATGGCATGATTACAGTCGGGACGGCGGGTGGCTTTTTTCCTTATTATTTTTGTAAGAGCAGAATGTGCCCTGCAGTAATTGGGATTGTCCATGACCTTCACACAAAGCCCAGACCCAAAGCCTTTATCAAGTACCAGGTTGGCCGCCACGCATCCTGCGGGGTGTGCTCAGCTCCTGCAGGGAGACGGGTTTCTTTCCTGGAGCTCTTGTGAGGGCAGCAATCGATCAGAGAAAATGAAGAGCTGTGAGAAATGCCTCTGAGTGGTCTACCTGTAGACTTCTGCAGCTTCTTTGAGCTTGCCTGTGAATTGAGTTGTGCTTCTCTTCCACCAGGTGAAGGAATCAGATGGTGTGGTTAACGATGAGCTGCCGAACTGCTGGGAGTGTCCAAAGTGCAACCATGCAGGGAAAACTGGAAAAGTGAGTTTAATGGGGATAAGTGGTGCTGGAATGAAATACAAGATCTCAAACGTTCCCTCTGGCTTGTAGGTATAATTTTGCCCAGTACCGCTTTTGTTTTTGTGTTCAATTCAGTTGAGTCAAAGGAAATAAGCTGTTGGCTTTCTGTTCCCTAATCATCTTTTTGTTTTTCTTCCATGCGCTAACACTTCACCCAAAACCTGGAGTGTGTTTAGGTTAGTTCTGTGCATTGCTGCATGCTAAATTCTAAGATACTTCTTTGGATTGTGTAAAAAGGAAAGAAAAAAAGTCATGCGAAACCTGAAGTGTCTATTGGAATTAGGGAAGCTTTTTTTTTTTTTTTTTACTTTTGTAAAGCGAGAGGCTGCAAGTGTGCATAAAAACTTCTTAAAGGTTGAAACTGCTTCTACTGTAACTCCTTTTTAATGATTTTGTCTGTTACAAAGTGATCAACCCACCAGTGCTGGAGGCAACGTACATAAATAGCTGAGAAAGGCATAAGATATAAAGTTTGTTTGTGTTTTGTGTCTCTTTGGCGTACAAGCAAAAGCGCGGACCAGGATTCAAATACGCATCAAATCTCCCAGGCTCATTGCTGAAGGAACAGAAAATGAACAGAGACAATAAGGAAGTAACAGATGCTGCAAAACGGAAAGGGGACTGTGAAGAAACTCCCAGGCGGAAATCTGAGGAACATTCCAAAAAGCCTCAAGTTGACTCAATTCTGAGGAGAAAGTCAGACGAAGTACATCTGCGGAGGAAAAGGAAATTTGAGAAACCCCAGGAACCCTCTATGAGAAAACGGGTATGGCAAACCCTTACGTACGTACGCAGATGCGCGTGGGCTGGTTGGGGCTGATGTCTCTTGCCTTCTGGCTTGTACCTCGTCTTGAAATCCCAGATTGCTACAAAAGAAACTGCGATGTTTTACCTCCCTTCCTGAAAACTGCTTGTCTAACAGGACAGTAGTTTGAACGGTGAAGCTCGGGTTGACATTCAGAGGCTGACAACACTGGGCTGTGGCTGTTGGTTTGTTCAAAATACTGGAAAACTCACTTTAACTAAAAAGTCACTGCAAGATGCTTGGAGTAGGAACAAAGTGAAAATCACTTTTTTATGGAAACCTTTTCATCTGTTGCCACTTGGTGGCGCGTGGCAGCTTGTTTTGTGGCTGATTCGCAGATGTACAGTGTGTAGAACTGATCAGAGGACCTTTAGGAATGACACCTCCTGTAGCCTGCAGAGAGGAGGAGCTGCTCACAGCAGCACTGTAGCAGCTTTTCCCTGAATTTAAAAGTCAGAGCTCTCGGACCAGGCAGAGACACTCTGAATTGCCGTGTGGAATACAGAATATTCTACTTAAGATATAGAGAAATGCTCGCTTCCAGAGGTAGAATTGAGGACTTAGATCCAGCTTCTCTTACAAGTAGACGTCGGATGGCTTTGTAACTGGGATCGCTGGCAGTTCTTGTACTGCACGTACTGCAGTTCTCTAGGACTTGGTAGTTGCTCTGCCTGTCGAGTCTTGGCAGAGAGAACACCACAATATGGGAATGTAGGGATTGTCGTTGCTTTGGTGGAGAGCCAAATTCATGACAGCAGGTTATGCGTATCTGCTTCTTGGCCATGATCTCCTTTTCCCATCCCTGCGGACTCACTGGAGTGTTTATGGATGGCTTGAATTGCTCCGTGAAAGCCCCCAGCGCGTCAGGAAGGCACTGTGAGTCACCAGACCTTCAACAGACAGCAGAACAAATGTCATCTTCTGGGGCTTTTACTTTTTCTTTCTTCCAACAGCTAAAACTTGGAAAAGAAGAAACTCTTCAGGAAGAAGGTGCTTTGCCTTTATAATAGATATGTTCTGCATCCCTTTTAATCCTTCTCGTGTGGGCTGAATGGTGAGCCAGTGTATCATTCATATCTTTGTGTCAAAGCAGGCATTTTTATTATGCCCTTTACATTTCAAAAACCGCTCTCTCGTGCAAGCCTTTATGCTTCAGAAGAGTTAGCTGCAGTGTCGGGCTCTATATTTTCTGGTGTCCCATGTTAAAATACAATCAAAAGCTGTGTTTTGATGACCGCAAGGAATAAAATTCAGTTTCTGCGCTGATGCTTTGCTCTCTTGCTGAATCTTGCTCCTGCCATGCACACCCTCAGCAGTCTGCATCACAGCGTGGAGCCCCCCCTGCACAAGCATTGATTTCTCTCTCACAATCTGCCGCAATAACAGAACTCTGATACCTTTAAATTACGCACTCATCAGTGCCCTGTGTGGAGGATGCTGCAAGCTGACAGTAATCTGATGTTCTAATTTTCCTGTCCGTTTTCTAACCTGTCATTAACTTACTGTGACCTCTTCCTTTATTACGTGTTTAAGGACGGGTTGATCAGCTTTCTCTGCTCGGCGCTGAGTCCGAGGTGTAGCAGCACATCCACAGATGTGATCCAATTAGTTTATTGCAGAACATGGGCATTCTGATAGAACAGGTGTGTTCACAGCAGCTCACCTTTCCTTGCCAGGCCTGATCTCTTCTTATTTTAAGGCTGTTTCATTCTAACAGTTGCTAGCTTCTTTCTTGCGTATAGCGATCAAATCAGACTTGAAGTCTTCCTTGGTTTTGGTCCGTACGTCTCTTCCGTATCCCTCTGGCGTGCATCAAAAGATTAGATTAATGTGAATGAAGCACAGTTCTCTTTGACGAGCAGCAACCAGGGCAGGGAAGAAGCTGCCAGCCCTGTGAGCCACCTTGCATCAGAGATGGTGGCAGCATGCAGGCTTATCCACGTGGCAGTATATCACACCTGGCATTCCCTGTCCACACGCACTGGAGGTGGGAAAGCCTGAGAAGATGAACCGAGTTCAGTAGGATGTAAAGGGGCAGCCAGAGTGTGCTTACCTGAGGCTCTGAGCATCCAGCAGGAATGGTGTCATCACAGCAGAAGCGCAGCCACAGTGTGAGTAGTGGTTGCAACTCAGGAGCTTTCAGAAATTGACCTTTTGGCCATTTGGCATGCATGTGTGTCAGCCAGTGTTGAAAGTTTGCCCAGTGAATGCATCCTAAGCCTGGTTTCTTCTGGCCCGCTGGGGGAGAACTGCCTATAGCATGCTGTTCATCTTCTATATGGAAGCTGTCTGCTGTGTAATGAGTAAGGCTCTTAAGTCTGCAAGGTGATGCCTGGTGAATAAATGCATTTGTCACTCTTGGAGTCTGGAGAGCCGATAGCTGGGCTCCCTGCCTTTGCGATGGCACTCAAACTCGATGCCTTTGGCTCGTGGATGCAGCCTGGCGCTGGGGCGGGTTGGACCCAGTGCAGGTAGGCAGCTGTTCCCCAGGCACCGCTGCCCCGCAGAGCAGCAGCGCTCCGGGTAACACCGCGTGCTGGGTGCTCCTGTAGTCAGCCCTTGTCTCTTCCTTTTCAGCGGCGATCGTGGAAGGCTTCGGATGAGCGGAGCGCCCTGCTCAAACCCCTGCGGCGCCTCAAACAGGAGCCGGAGGACGAGCTGCCGGAAGCGCCTCCGCGGTCCAAGGACAGCGACCAGTCGCGATCCAGCTCGCCCACTGCGGGTCCCAGCACAGAGGGGGCCGAGCCCAGGGACAAGAAGAAGTTCAAGATGAGGCGGAAAAGGCGGCTTCCCAATAAAGAACTGAGCAAGGAGCTCAGCAAGGAGCTCAACCAAGAGATCCAAAAAACCGAGAACAGCCTTGCCAATGAGAATCACCAACCCATCAAATCTGAACCCGAGAGCGAAAACGAGGAACCCAAGCGCGCCTTGAACAACAGTGAGAGACTCCATAGGTTCAGCAAAGGGTTGAACGGGACTCCCCGGGAGCTGAGGCACCCGCTCATCCCCAGCCTGCGGAGCACACCGCGGGGCATCGCCCGGCCCCCGCCCTCACTCTCTCCTCCCAAATGCATTCAGATGGAGCGGCACGTCATCCGGCCGCCCCCCATCAGCCCCCCTCCGGACTCGCTCCCCCTGGATGATGGGGCAGCCCACGTGATGCAGAGGGAAGTCTGGATGGCTGTCTTTAGCTACCTCAGTCATAGAGACTTGTGCATCTGTATGAGAGTTTGCAAGACCTGGAACAGATGGTAAGGAGGGTGGGAAACCGTGCTGGGTCTTGTGTGTGGTAGGGATGGACTCGGAAGGGAGGTGGGTGGCTGAGCACTAGAAGAGGTGTGCAGGTTGTCCCTGGGGTTCTACTGAGCCCAAGGAGAGAGGGGTGCCCAGCAGTGTCTGAAGAAGCAGCTTGTCTTTGGTGCTTTCTCACAAGTAGCAGTTGCCCGTGCTTCTGATGAGAGCTGTGTGACTGAGCATCAGCCTGCAGCAGCTGTGCTGCCCAGAGCAGCCTGTTCTGTCCACAGACACTGCATGTTCCTACACATGAGAACATGCTGTCTGGGTCAGGCTGAGCCTGGAGTCACTGTGCCCCCAGGAGCTCTTCCTGCTGATGCTGTTGGTTTTTTTTAGTTCAGCTCTTAAATCTCTACTGAGATATGGGGAAGATCTCCTGGTGCCCTCGGTGTTCCCCTCAGAAGGTCCGTCCTGGTTGTTGCCCTGCAGAGGGTGCGCAGAGTGATCCCATCTGCTGATTCCATATCAGCAGAACTTGTGGGAGGGTCCTTCATTGTTCTGTGCTCAGAGTGTCAGAGCGTAAAAATTGACACAGACAGTGACTGTACCACCACAGAAAGCATTAGTGGACAGATTTCTGTGTTTCACTGCACTCACAGCAAAGTATCTTGTCGGCTGTCACCTCATGTTCAGCCATAATGTGCACATGGATGGGCGAGTCATAGCAGAGGCCCCTCGGTAGCACAGTCTAGCAAAACTAAATAAATACAGGGAGGGAGGTTGGTAATCTGGCACAAGGCAATGCCCATGGAACCCTTCCTCCACGGGTTTCTCAATGCCACAGAAGGTGTTGGTGATTTTTCTCTTTAAGTGTGGCATTTTCTAATGCAAAATGTAAGAAATACAGAATATTGCAAACCCATTCAGATTTGTTGCTTGTGGCCCTTAGAGAGCCATAAACAGAGCACAGAAACACACAAGGCAGCTAAATGGGACTAACGAACAGAATTTGTTTTGCATAGGGAAAGTGGGGGGGAAATCAGGACAAGAAGCGTATGAAACCGTTCTTTTTATTCAGAAGATAAGAAGGAAGGTCCTTCTTTTCAGGCTGTAAGACAGATTTTAACGAATGCTGTGGTGACTTAAAGTGGGATCCTATGTTGTTGACACTGATAATTCAGTAGGAGTAATTCCATATTTTGCTGTGAGATAGATTTGACAGAAAACTTCAAACCTACGTGATGCTGTTTGTTGGTGCACTTCCCTCAGCACCACTTCGCTTTATTTTTGTTAGTTTTGGTTAAATGCTGTAGTTTTCCCCATTAGTTCAGTGATGCTTTTTGAAAGTCTTGCAGAAATTGAAACAAGTGCCAAATTCAAGTGCTCTTGACTTTTTTTCTTTTTGGGTAGGTGCTGTGACAAAAGATTATGGACCAAAATAGATTTAAACCATTGTAAATCCATCACTCCACTTATGCTTAGTGGCATTATTAGGAGACAGCCTGTAACCCTTGATCTTAGCTGGACAAATATATCTAAAAAGCAGCTGAGCTGGCTTATCAACAGACTGCCAGGTAAGCGATGGCTTTTTTGACTGCTTCACCAGATCTTAGCAAACCAGTTTAGATGTAAACTGTTATCTCTGAGAAGGTTGTGAAGGGGTTCGTATGTAGGCGCAGAGCAACAGCATGTTTAAATGAGCAAAACATGAGTTTTGTTGGGACTGCTTGGCATTGTAGTAAACTAATGTGTGGCAGGTGTTGGCCAATAAGTGCTGTGCCTGTGCTGACTGGGGGATGCTGGGGGATTGTTCCCCCACCACCTGGGGGTAATGGAGGTGCTGAGTGCAGGGCAGAGAGATGGCTGGGTGGGGGGGCTTCTAGGGTCCCTGCATGCCCCGGAACGTTGGGGTGTGTTGGAGCAGTGCTGGGCTCAGCTCAGCCTGTGCATGGTAGCAGATCACTGAGTGCCTCTCCGTGTGGGCCACGTGCTCCAATCTCTTCTGTATCTGCAGGTCTTCGAGACCTGCTGTTATCAGGGTGCTCATGGATAGCAGTGTCAGCACTTTGTAGTTCCAGCTGCCCTTTACTCCGAACTCTGGACGTGCAGTGGGCAGAAGGACTGAAAGACGCTCAGATGAGAGACCTCCTGTCACCGCCCACAGATAACCGGCCAGGTAACCGGCGGGAGGAGCGCGGGCTGTCCCACCTGCACTGCAGCATGCGCTGCTGCTGGTCCCCTTGGAGGAAATGGGCAGCAAACCCTGCAGCCAGCACCGGTGGGGTTCTGGGCTTTGCTGGCACGTGAGGTGGTTAAGTAGCGACGTGCAGCACCTCGCTGGAAGCCTCTGGGTGATGAGTGATGTTCTCTGGCTGCTGAACAGTCATCTGAGCCACTGTGCTGGTTTTCTGTCTGACTTTCTTCTCTTCAGGCTGCAACGGGTGTACTTTAGAGAGTATGGAAACACTTTCTTCCAGTTCAGGGAAGGAGCAGTTCTGTGGGTCATGCCACATTCGCCCGGATATCAGCTCAGGTGAAATTTTGAGCAAATCAGATCTGCTTTCTGGCATGCACTGCACAGCCTACTGCTTATTCCCGACCTGTAATTCCGCTGGGCCCCTGCAGTTACTTTCATCCCTTTTGTTTTTAAATCAGGAGGTGGTTACTGTCCACGTGCCTGTATCAAAAAATAGGCAAGTGTTCCTGCTGATGTCCCCTCCAAAGCAACAGACAGGCAAAAACATCTGAAGTTAACTCAGGGCAGCAGTGTTGTGTGTCACAGTGCATTTCATATAGATTTGCAGATGTTTGCAGCACGGCACGAGACTCAGCTGCTGCTTCTGCTTTCCAGGTCAGATCGACAACCGGAGCAAACTACGGAACATCGTTGAGCTGCGCTTGGCCGGCCTGGATATCACCGATGCGTCTTTGCGGCTGATCATAAGGCACATGCCTCTGCTCTCCAAACTCAATCTTAGTTACTGTAACCACGTGACAGATCAGTCTATTAACCTGCTGACCGCGGTTGGAACTACCACGCGGGATTCATTAACGGAAATTAATTTATCAGGTACGCAGCACGAACTCAGGGGAGGGGAGGAGGGTGGCAGTGTCCCTCCCCATCGGCGCTGTTTGCTGCTGGTGTCGGTGATCCTGCAGCTGTTGCTCTCCCAGGCCCTGCCCCGGCTGAGCTGCCCCCCCTCCCTGCTGGGAGCTGTGAATTGTCACCTGGCTCACCCCCCTCATCCCATCTCACCCCCCTCATCCCATCAGTTACACAGCCGCCATGGGGAGCCGGGAGCTGCAGGCAGGCTGGTTGGGGCAGCTGGTGTCAGCGTAGCGCAGGAGGAGCAGAAAGGGCCGATGAGGTCAAATCAGAGATCAAAATGTGGTTACACATCTCTGGCCTTTTCTCTTTTCTGGCAGACTGCAATAAGGTGACTGACCAGTGCCTGTCCTACTTCAAACGTTGTGGAAACATCTGCCAGATCGACTTGAGGTACTGCAAGCAAGTGACAAAAGAAGGCTGTGAGCAGTTCATAGCAGAGATGTCAGTAAGTGTTCAGTTTGGGCAAGTGGAAGAAAAACTTCTGCAAAAACTGAGTTAGTTAAAGGACACGTGTAAATACTGGGGCGAGGCGGGGAAGGGACTAAGAACATGTAGGGATTTTATTTTCAATTGGGAACTTGGAATATTGGAAAATACCGTGATGGGATTTTACAACTCTTGTCGAGAACAACATGAGACTACCCACGTTAAGAATCTCAACTTGTGCCACTAATTCAGTCTACCTGGGATGTCCTGCACTGGCTCTTATGCAAATTCATAAGGCGACTGTTATTGATGATAATTGTTCACACCCGGAAGAAGACTGATCTCCAAGGAATACTGTTATTTAAAGTACCACAGCATGTGCTTGGTAGTGTAAATTTGATTTCTGCTTTTCATTTCTTAAAACAAACAAACAAAAAAAAAAGTTGGTGTCATTAAAGTGGACCACGCACTGCATTTCTGCCTTCTTAACACATTTTGTTTTGTTACATCTTACATTATGCAGAACTATTTTTGTACAAAAATTGTTTAAAAATTATTTATGCAATGTTTGAATGCATTACCAGTGTTTCGGTTTTGATTGCCAATTTTTATCTTTACTTATGGTAGGAGAGAACTTAACCTATACTTCGTAGACAGTATCTATCTACAAACGTGCCCAGGTCAGGAAAAGTAGGTTAATACTTTCAACTTAAAGCATGTTTTAATGGAAGTTTATATCCTGCTTTGTATACTTGAGAAGTGACATAAGCATGTTGTGGAAATAAGGTGTAAATTATAGTTGAAGTAAAACACTTTGCCAAGTTTTATCTGTATAGAAATCACCTTTTTTCTCAAAATTTTAAAAATTCCAATTTCAGCTTTTGCACATAGGAGGGTTTCACTCTGTAGCATGAGCTCTTGTACTCAATATAAAATTAATTTATACAGTGAGTCCAGCAGTAGAATAAATGGTCAAACGTAGTCTCTCTTTCTTTGAAGTGTGAGTTGAGTTCTCATTTAAGGTTTATAACATGGTTATTTCCTGATTGTAAAATTCTGCATTCATAAGTGCCATTGTTGTAAGGTGTTGTTTTCGTAGACCTTCCTGATGCAGTTTTACCTTTGTTGAATTTGTATAAACAATTGTACAAAAACAGATTCTGGCTACGAGGGCTTCTGTTCCAGCTGGGGGCTGTGGTTGGACTTCAGGTGTGTGGAGTGACTGCAGTTGTGGAGCTGCACAAGCCCTGCAAGCAGCGATGCTTCCTGCTGCAGCCCGGCCCTCTGCTGCGTGTTGTGTTGTGCACAGTGAGGGCAGTGATCTGCTCTTGTCCCATGCAGGACTTTGAGCAGAGGCCTGCTTGCAGGGGTCTCCCTGGCAGAAGGGTGTTGGTGGCGACACAGTAAGCTGTGCCTTGATTCTGTGCTTTGTGGAACTGTTCCCAGCCTTGATGGAGGCCAGCAGTAATGCAGCAGCCCCGATTTCTGCTATGCTTCAGGCCATAGCTCACAGTGCTCAGTGCAGGCTTTTTCTCCACTGTCTCCCAGCACGTTATTACTGAGGGGAAATTAAATAATGTACCTTCCTGCAGCTGCTGTCTGCCCGGGCACATGCTTGTAAGACACAGGTAAAGCTTGGGCTGCCTGCCCAACACCTTCCCCACTGGTTAAGGAAAGAGACGGAGGCTGTGAAAGCCCATCACAAATCTTTATTAAGCTTGTGTGGCTAACGATCAGCATGGAAGTAATATACGGTACTTTTTTCATTAGCTTACCCACTCAACGGAGACTCCGGGAATTAAGTAGCATTAAAAAGTTACTTCTAAAAAATAAAGCCATTGAGAGGTTTGCTCCCTTCTGAAAAATAGCCAGCAGTGTCTTAAAGCTGCATATTTTGTTTTGAGGAGGAGCTGCTTTCTCATTTTCAAGTCAGCCTCATAAAGACAAGAGCTGGAATGACAGGCAGTGTAGCAGAGGTAAGAATTTACCAGATATTGAAGCCCTGGCAAAACATTTTCTTACCTCCATTGCTTTGTTAGCATGGGGGAAATTGCTGAATTTTTTCCTCTTTTTTTTTTCCTTTTAACTGTGAACTTACTTTTAGTCAAGCACCAGCATGACTGTGCTTGGACACAGGGATCCTGCCCCCACATCTGAAGTGATTTTGCAGCTTCCTTCAGAAGGCTGCATGGGCAGCCCCAGGCACTGAGAAGGTCTTTGCTCCAAGACAACACCCTGCTGGAAGCTGAGCCGCCAACAGCGCAGGTATGCAGCAGCTGATGGGAAGCAGGGGTAATAATGACTCAGTCTTGGTTAATGTCGGTATGTGAGGCTTTAAAGATGAGGTTTCCTTTCCCCTGTCCTTAATAAAACCATTCTCCCTTAAGGTTAGCAGTACTATACATTCCACATGTTAGCAGCAAGTAGTTTCATGACCCTGATTAGTATTCACAGTAATATCAGGTTGTCGGCACATGAAGTACAATCATCACATTAGATTAATAGTTACAATAGGCATGAATGGATTGAGAACCACAAGAATACGGTTTCCTCTACCTCCTTTCTTAAAATATTATTCCTAAACTAAAGAAAAAGTACTTAGTAAGCAGTATTTGGATACCACGTGAGAGAGCTCTTCTGAGTGACAGAGAATGGCCAAGAGATTATGCAGGTAATGTTTGACATTCTGAGCGCAGCAATCCCCATCAGACAGATTGCTTAAGGTCTTCTGTGCAGGTACAATTAATGGCAGTGCTTTCTTGAGTCTTTATACTGTTAACACTGTTACAGGAACAGTGTCAGTTACATTCTATATTTGTTTAATTGCATAAGAACAGAATATTCAACCAGTAAGTCCTAGAGGACTGGACAACGTAACACAAATATGGTTTGAGCAAAGGTGGTTTCTGTGACCACTTGCTGAGTACTGAATGCAATAACTAGGGCTGATATTCTTCAGAAGAGAGCAATAACTGCTGTAAACAGTTTGACTCAGTTTGTGGGTTTCAGGAAAGTCAGGCAGCTCTGTCACTGTACGCACAGGCATCACATCATCCTGCCCAACCATCAAGATTAAGTATGCTGTAAAAAAGTCTTCATAATCTTCTATGTCCCGATGTTCAAAATGCTGTGTTTGGGAATTAAAAATCTGATCTACGCCCCAGGGTTCAGCACTCCTGCCCACAGAAATCCTGGTAGTCAGAGGGTGACTAAAATTTGCTTTTGGTCTCTTCATTTAAGACTTAAAGACATGCACAGCCCGTACAACGTACTGCCGGCAGATGGGGCACTCGCTCATCCTCTTGCCGCACTTGGTGCAGGTCACCATGTGGCCGCACTCCAGCAGGACGCAGTCGATCACTGCATCCATGCAGATCCGGCACAAGTTGTCATCGTTGTCGTTCAGCTGTACCTTCTCACCCTCTGAAAAGCAATGGAGAGGGAGGTCACACATTCAGGCCCTGAAAACACCTCAGCCCTGACCCTGGCACCAGCTAAAAGATGCAAACAGGTACTTCAGCTGTGTTGCTCTGTGCTTACAACTGTTTCCTAACTCCCAGCTAAGAATTATTTCATATTCCTTAACCTCTAAGAGAGCATCCAGTCTCAATTAAGTGCTTGATGACAATAATTAAAATGCAGAGCTTGTTGTTTTCCATCTCTGAACTTACTTTGCGTAGCAGAACACTTTCCTCACAGTGACACAGACAGATACAGAACAAAGCAGACCAAATTGTTGAAGCGTAAGCAAGGTCTGAGGGTGGTGGAACTGAACAAAGCCTGCCAGGTTTCAGTACAGGTTTCCTCTATCAATAACTGTGCGTTTTGTCAAACCATACTGAGAAAATCCTGAGTCTAATGCTTGATTTCAGACAGGATTTCAGCTCTACTTTAATCACCAACTGAAGGTCTCCTTTGAGCCATGCTGTGACACTCACCAGCAGTACCAAAGAGCACCTGCAGAATGCTTCACTCCTCTGAGCCACTTATTTCAGTGTTATGTCCTGGCAACACCTGGCTGTGAAGCAGCCCTGAGCTAAGGCAGCTTTCCAGTCACTGCAGTTGCCTGTTGCTCAAATCCTGGGTGGTGGGTGCGAGAATAAGGAGCCAGGCAGGAATTTTTCAGGCCATCAGCATCATCAAGAAACTGTTTCTCCCAAAATATTTTGTTAACAGAAATCAGGCTGCGCCTATACTACAATCATGTAAGTGAAAGACACCAATTGTTGAGCACAGAGGTTGGATGAATACAAGTCATTGAGCTGCAGCCACAAAAACACCTTATCGTGAAAGCATGGAGAGAGACCAAACCACTTGAACTTGGACTTTTGCCACTGTAGCTTTTAATTCTGTCCCACAGTAAAAGACCTGAATTACTTTGGTCTGTTGACAGCTACAAGAGAAGCTCTCTTGCTAATACCTTGTGAAATCTAATACAGGATATGGAGGTGCCAAGTTTCATGTTCTCCAAAGAACCAGTTCTCAGCCGTGCTGTTTTACTTTCCACACGAAAGCTGAGCTCTCCAAGCTTCAGAAAGCAAATCTTTGAAGGGACAGCACAATTCCTGGAAAGCTTTATTTACACACTAGTACCACATTCAGCTATTCTATACATGTAGGTCTAATTGGGAAACCACACTTGCAAGTTGCTCCACAAAAGCAGAACAAGTCAGACACCAAGTCGTCCTGCTGGCAGAACTGGCTACTGGAAACCAGAAAAGAAAGGTAAGAATTGAATATAAACCTACGTGTTTTGTGGTTTTCCTCACTCTCTCTGTACAGCCTGCTCACTTTTTCCACAAGTTCCCATTTCTCACAGCATCCTGAGTAGTTGACAAAATTGCACGCAAGGATCTCCTTCAGCTGCCGAACACTCAAGCCTTCGATGTCCTCCAGACTTGAAATATCAGACAGAGATGCTCTTGCTCGTTTTCTGGACAATCCAGGAGTCTGAAACACATACCTGTATGTTTTTATCTGTTCTGGTAAGTTCAAAGCACCAGATTTTTCCGTGCTATCACAGACTACATTAAGCTGCAGCAGTTTGGCTAAAGCTTTATCCTTTTCAGGGCAAGTATTTACAGATGTGTTATTAATGGCTGGTTCTGAAAGAAGAGTGTGATACTAAATGCTGACAGATCTGAATACTTTGTGGTGTCACATGCAAAAGTTTCTTTGCATAGTTCTTAACTCACCTGTTCCTCAGCACTTTCTTCTTCGTCATTATTTATAGAAGATGTTTCAGTTTGGCCCTGTGTACAAAATGAAACCAACCAAAACAAATAAGAAAAAAAACTAAAACAACCCCCAGCTCTTCTAAAATACTTTCCTTCCTCCCAAACATTTTAAAGTTTCAGCTGCTGCTAATAATTATCAACTCAAGCCATTCCTATCACCTAAATTAGCAGTCTTATCATCTTCTGTTTCCAGATCAGAAACAGAAAAGGCATTTTCCAGCCCCTCCAACTGCACCAGTTGGTCCTTGTTTTAGTTTAGCATGATGCATTATCTAGTTGGAGAAAAAAAAAAAAGCCACTCTACCATAAAATACATTAATTATTGTACCCGTAAAGGTGTCCCACTTCCTGTGCTTCCCCCTCTGTTTGCAAGTTCTCCTTGGGATGACACCGACACAGACATAGAAAATGGATGAGTGAAAAACCCAGAAGTCTGTGAGCGAGATGAGCGCAAGCTACCAGCGTCCATATCCTCTTCAGAGCCTAAGTGGTGGCACAGCACGAGCTCCACCAAGTCTTCTTTCTCCCTGCAAGTATCTGTCGGTATGTTTCTGAGAACGAGGTACTGACGCAGATCCTTGACTTTCAATCTCATCAGCTGTGGCCGCTGAAATGCTGTTTCTTGCAGCAAGTGACAAGTAGAACATCTTCTGAGATTCTCTTGTAAGACTGAACAAACCGAGCAGAAATCCTTCTTGCAGTCACAACACACGTGCTAAAATGAGAAAACAATCACTCAGTTGTGTCAGAGAACGTGAGCCTACGACCCTGGCTGTCCCTTCTCCAGACCACGTAACCTACTGCTAGCCCTTCATCGCTGATTTTGACGTACATCAGTTTTAGGATCTAAGTCTAGAAAACTGCCCCATCAAATAGTTCTGCAGCTGTGCCAAGGTGGAGCAAGACAACAAAGAAAGGGGAAACTGAACAAAACTGAGGAAAGAGGCTTCAGAGAATTAGGTCAGTAAGCAGGCCTAAATGGAGAAGGTAATAATGATGGACAGTCATCATATGCAGAAGTAACACCAACAAACTCAACTTTATTTATCTGGAAACTTAATTAAGCCACCAGCTTGGCCCCAGATGAAACGGCACCATTGGAGCACAACAGCACTTAACAGAACTAAACCTGTTTAACAAACAAACAGTATTTCACAGAGAGAAGTTGTGATACTAAATTGGTAGCGGTTAAACTTTTCTGTTATGTAGTTTGTTCATTTCAGTACGCCACCACTATGGTTGATATCATCTTCAAACACAGACTTGTTTTAATAGCCAAGATTCTGCACCTAAAACATGCACCTTACAAATAGGATCAGCACATTTCCAGGTCAGCCCAGATCCATCGTGTCACCAGTCAGTGATCGTCAGATCTCTTAACTTCTAATCCTGTCTGATGTTCGTTTCCTGTGACCTTGGGATGAGGCACTTTCTCCCTCCCTGACCATCTGACTCAGTTGCCCTTACTGGAGGAAAATATATATATTTATTTGTATCCCGATATACTACCTACAGATCAGTTCATATCAGTAAAAATACGATTCAAAAGGAACTCACTCACTTTTCTCCTAAAAACCGAAAAGGGAAGTCCACAGGCTTTGCAAACCACGTTAGCAGCTGTTGCAGCTGGAGATGGACACGATGAGAAAGCAGTGTTTGGTGCGAAGCGGAACGGGCCGGCGCCTCCCGCAAAGCCGGCCTGCTGGCCACGGACAGCTCCAGTCCCCATGACTTCATTCAGCAACCCGCAGCAGGAAGCCCACATGGAAGTAGCTCCTGCCTGGAAGCACAGAGAAAAAAGAAAAAGGAACAAAACTTAATATCTTAAGACCCACACAGCACGTGTCCTGCTGCCAAAAGGCCTCGCCATCCCATCTGTCATCATCCCAAAGCGTGCTGTGTGGAATCCCAGAGCACGAGGAACACAGCACACAAACATCAGTGCAGCCCAGCAAGCCCTCCTTCCCAGCTACAACCCAAAGTAGGTAAGACTTGCTTCTGAGAGGCTGAAGCAGGAACAAGGAGCAGAGTTCTACACAGAAAGGGTATGGAATCTGAAGAGGTAACGCAAAGTAAAGGAGGAGAGACAGTCAATTGTAAGTGAAGGACAAGAGCTGAAGGGATGAGAGCCAGTGGTACAACAGCTTTTTGTAGGGCTTCTCCCTGTAGGACCTTCTCCAGCAGTAATTCAGTTCTTATAGGACTCTCAGTGAAACTCTCTAAAAAACATTTCTGGCTCTTCAAACAAACAAACAAACCAAGCTTAATTCCAAACTCATCGTGCTCTGTTTCTTTGAGAGGGAAACATCTCTCAGGCCCTCCCTGAATCTGCTCTGCTGTTCTCTTACACAGAGTCTAACAAAACTTAAGTACCTCTGAATAACCTTATTCCATATTGACTGCTATGTCAATATGGGTACGTCTGGTTTGAGCCCTATTGTTTTATCTCAAGCACTGCAAAGATTTTCTAGATAAATACATGCAATTCACTGCTACTCTTTTTATACTTGAAAGCCTTCAGCACCAGATTCTCTATCAGATTTTCTACTTCAAGTTGGAATTTGGAACCTACACTGTTGTAATTACAGTCATGTGGCTCATGGAAATCTACTAAACAACAACAAGAACCAACAGAAGCACACTGTTTTTGTTTGTTTGTTTTTACAGAAGGAAGCTGAGTGGTACAACAATGTTTTAAACATATTTTTGCTCACATTTTTTTTTCTTAACTATTCTCTAAGCTCTTCTGGTTTGTTTTCTTTATTCCAGGACAGCAGCCTGGACAGAACCCTCTACCCTCAAGTGTAAAGACATGGAACACTGGGTTTGAGCCTGGCAGCTCCCAATGCCAACCTCGACCAACCACAGCACACATCAGCCCAGTGATGGCACTGCAGTCCCTGCTTTCCATATTAACACACACAAAGCAGAAAAGCTCAGAATAGAGTCCTTACTGTGGTGCAGAGAGAAGCTCTGAGGCACAGAGCCATAGGACTAAACATGCTCTACGAGGCACTTGCATGAACACGTTGTTAAATGTGGAACATCAAAAGCACCTCTCTGACCTACACAAACCTGGTGCTTCACTCTTACTGCTGTACGCTGACACTACAAGTGTTGCAATGCCAGCAGTGCATTCGGTCCTTCTGCTTCTAAGCTGTGGGCAGTAATAACATCAAACAGGTATGCAACAAACAAAACTCACTGGCCCAGCTGTTTTGAGAGCCACATTCACCCCAGCTGTAACCAGGAACCTTCACACAGCACAGAGAAAATCCTGCAGAGCTCAGGGCATGACTGACCCTGGTTGGTACCTGCAGCTCACTGCCCTCCACACTGAGCCATCCAGCCAAGACTTGCTCTCTGCTTTCCAGCAGCAGCGAATGGAAATGTCAATATTCCTTTCTCCTGCACAGAACAAATGATGTGTAGTTCTCCCTGCTTCTTAAGCAACAGGGAAAGAACTTTATAGAAATGCATTCTTAAAGTGGTGACTTAAAACTTGGAGCTCTCTTGGATGCAAGGTTGGTCTTTTGAAAGTATATATTTTTTCCCTTACTGGAAAGTTGTCAGTTGGAAAAAAAAATACTGACTAATTCTTCACATGGTCTTAGGGAATTGTCACACCAGCTTTATAGTGAACAACAGCAAAAACGGCTGCAGGCAAATAAGCGCAGAAAGATAAAGCATGGAACCTGAAGTGTGTGAGAATCCAACCTGCTCCACTGCAGGGCACCCAGCATCAGCAGAACAGAACCAACAGGAGGGAATGCAGCTGCTACCCATGTCCTTACCAGGCAGTTTAACAGTTGGAGGAGTGATTTTATTGAATGGCCTGCAGCTGCTCAGACAAAGCTCTAAGCTCAGGGTAAATAAGCATCGAGGAAGTTTGTTACCCACTTTTGATACGTGAATTTGCTAAGTACTGGCCGAGAAGACGTGTGTTACAGTTTCTCCAAGATCAGACCCATGCAGCTGCAAGGCAGTGCAACAGTGTCCTTACTTTGCTCCTTAACCTCAGTCCGCCCCGCAGCCTCCCTGCGCGACCGAGCCAGAAAGCACAACACGATTCACAGATGAGACACTAAAACAAGCGGCTTCCTTCCTGCAGAGCTCATCACAGCCCGCCCGAGCAGCCAAAGCCTTTCCAGCCGCCCTCCCCCACGACCCTCCGCGCTCCGCGCACCCGCAGGGCTGTAAGGTCCGCGTTTCGGCCCTTCCGCCTCAGAGCCCAGCCGCGCCCGCAGGGCCGCTCACGGCCGGGCACGGCGACAGCGGGGCTCCTCCCACAGCAGCCGCACAGCCCCCGGCTTCGACGCCCCGGGGCCGCGCGGCTCGGCAGCACCCCGAAGGCGCGGCGCCCAGCCGGGGGTCAGACGAGGGACCCCTCGGGCCCCGCCCGCCCGCTGACTCAGCGAAGGGCCCTCGGGCGGTCGCGGCCCCGGCAGCCCCTCCGTGGCGGCCCGAGGGGTGCGGAGAGCCGCGGCACGGCCCGCCTCACGCCCCCCAGCGGGGTCCCGGCCTCGCGGCGCTCCGTTTCGGCCGCCCTCGTCCCTCCCACAGCCGGCCCAGCTGAGGAAGCCCGTCACCTTCATGGCCGCTCCGCCGCCGCCTCAGCACGGCGCCCTGCCCGGCGCCGACCCCCGCCCTGCGCCGCGCTGCGCGGGCCGCCTCACGGAGGGCGGGCCTTCCCGCGGAGCCGCGTCCTATTGGCCGCTCGCCTCGCGACGGCAGCGGGAGGAGCCAATGGGAGGAGAGGAAGAGCCGCCGAGGGCGGCCGCGGGGGCGGCCTTCAGGCGAGGCGAGGCCGAGGCCCTCAGCGATGGGCGCTGAGTGATTGAAGGGGATTATTATTATTATTATTTGAAAATCCAGCTCCAAAAAGCTTCCGGATCCCGCTGTTACTTTCTTTACCCTATAAATATATTTAATAATAAAAAAAAAGGTTTTAAGAACCAAAAGCTTTTAACCTGTATTGTAACGGTATTACAACAAAAAGCAAATCCTGAGGCAAGCTTTACGTGAGGGCACACAGAGCCAGCAAACAGGGCCCAACAGAAGCGTTTGGGAACGCATTTTGAGCCCAGGCTCTATCTGCTCACACAGAAGGTTGCAAAGCCTTTCATAATTGGGTGTGGGGGGGCAGTAGGTGGGCTGTGTTTGGAGCAGGGCTCAGAAATGGGCCAAAGAGAGGAGAAAGATGAGTTTTCCTGTGAGCTCTGGTGAGAGAAAACCTCCCAGACACAGCTGTGGCAGAGCCCATGGCCGTGCTGGCAGCTGCCCTCAGCACTCTGCCTTCACTGGGGCAGATGTCAGTGAGTCACGTTGTGACATTGATTTGAGACCTCTTTATCACTACTTCTCGAGTTTTAACCATGACCGTTGTTCTTTAACAGGGAACTTGAAGCTCAGTGGCTGCAAAGTGGCATTGCTGAGCTCAGTTAATAAGCCTTGCCCTCGCTGAGCTCTCGGGATTGTGCCAAGGAGGCATTAAAAGATTTGAATCTATTAATGCAAGATGTCCCATTTACTGCTGCTGTGGAATGACGAGGAATGATGACTCACTGGAGCTCCATGATCCCCCATGGTTTTACATGGTGAATAGAGAAATGATTCTTAGCAGAAGTCACCGTTTGTTTTGAGTGTTTTCAGTTGCAAAATCACAGAATCACAAAGATTGGAAAAGAGCTCTAAGCTCACCAAGTCCAACCCATCCCTACCACACCCAAAATCTTACATTACTTTTGAAGTAAATGGTAATCTCCAGGCTTTATTTGGGAATTTCAGAGTGGGTATTACTATCCATACAAAAAGTCCTTACAGCATTCACTCCCAGAGGCACACAGTAATTTGCGTTTACTATTTGAGCAGGTTCAAAGCAGAAGGATCGTCAGTGTGACCCGCATGTTGAGTTTGGAGAGTTACACAGAGCGTCAGGATTTGGGCCAGATGTGTCATTTCCTTCTCTCTCCAACTTCTGCAAATGCCGACTGCAGCTCTCATCTCCACCCCTCCCTGCAGCCCACTTCACCATTTCAGTGCTTCCGCCCAAGCTGTCTTACTTTATTTTCAGGAAATACCACTAAATTAACCTTTGTAACATAACAGCTGCAGCTATTTCCTGCTTCTTATATTCAGATACAGCTGAACGAGTATTAGCTCATTGAGATCTAGGAAGTTATCACTAATTATGCTCACAACAACTAACTACAGCATTAAACTTCTTCAATATAAATGTATTCCAGAAAATTACTCCAAGCTCGATTTGCCTCCTCCTCCTCTCACCACATCCAGGCGTGAATCAGGTGTGCCTGAGTTGTAATCCCTGGTGATGTGCAGATGTGTAAAAATGGTGAGCTATGAGTAAAAAAGAAAAAGAGAAGAGAGAAAAAGAGAGAGAGAGAGAGAGAAAGAGAGAGAGAAGGAAAATAAAACTAAAGAAATGAAAGAGATGAGAAAAAGAAAAGGGGAAAAATAAAAAAGAAAATAACGGGAAGCGGAAGGGGAAAGGGGAGGGAGGGGGAAAAAAGAAGAATAAGAAAAAGAAAAGGAAGAAAGATAAAAGAAAGAAAAGGGGGAAAAAAAGAAGAAAGAAGAGAAAGGAAAAAGAAATAAGAAAAAAATGGGAGAGGGAATTACTGCAGTAGTTGGCACGCTCTCTCTGGAGACAGGACACCAAGAAGGGACACACGATGTGTTACAGCTGGCGGGGTCCGGCCCGGAACGTTTCTTTTGGCTCAGTCCGCCAGCCGGCCCAGAAAGAGCAGAGCACAGATCCTCCTCTCATTGGTCACGGCTCCTCTCACGTGACGGAAGCCGTGGCGGTGATTGGCTGACGGGCGTAGCCGGTTTCCCTGGCGGGAGGCGTCCGGGCGCCGCTATGGCGAGCGTGCACGAGAGCCTGTACTTCAACCCAATGATGACCAACGGCGTGGTGCACGCCAACGTGTTCGGCATCAAGGACTGGGTCACCCCTTACAAGATGGCGCTGCTGGTGCTCCTCAGCGAGCTGGGCCGCGCTGGCTCGCAGCTCGACCAGCTGGAGCGGCGGCGGCTCAACCGGCTGCTGCTGCCGTTGTTGCAGGTGGGGAGTGGGGCTGAGGGGCCGGGGGGGTGCTTACTTGTGCTCTGTCGCGACATGTCGCTCTCCTTATTATCCCCAGGGGCCTGACATGCCGCTGTCGCGACTGCGCAAGGCCATCGAGGAGTGCTGCCCCAACCTGGCCGGCTCCGTGCACATCAGGTGGGCGGCGGGGCCCTTCGTGCGGGGGGGGGGGAGGGGTTTCGGTTGGGTCCTCAGCTCTGGGCTGCCCCCGTCACGATGCTGTCACAGTTCAGTGACAGCTGACACAGCCGGGACATGCACACCTGCTGGTGTCTGGCCCTTTATCTGTGGATAAACACCTCTTCTGTTTGTTCCCATCCAGGCAGGATGGGAGCCTGGGCAGCGTTAGCTGAGGGGGCAGCCAGCTCACAGCAGAGGGTTTAAGTTGTCCTCCCTCTCCCCTCTCAACTTAAGCCTCTCTTTGATTCTGTGAATCAAAATGTTTGTTTGTTTGCTTTTATCTGAGTTCGCTCATCTGTACCTGAAGTAGAGGAAGATTGTTTGATGCATAATATTTAAACCCTAAAAGAAGTGTTGTTTGTTTGTTTTTCCTATTCAGGTTAAAACTCATAGCTGAAGGAGAACTGAAAGATATGGAACAATTTTTTGATGACCTTTCAGATTCATTCAGTGGAACAGAGCCAGAAGTTCATAAAACAAGCGTCATAGGTAACTAGCTGTCATCTCTAAGCTGCTGTTAGTGGCATTCACTCAAGATACAGCTTTGTTTTTGTTCGTTTTTTTAATGGAGGAATAAAGATTATAATATGATCTTTCTCTTTACTCAAATATGTCAAATTAAGCAATAACGTTCTGTAGTATGTACCTCTTGCTGACATTGTTCTGTGATCTGACCATCTATGAGTTTTGCCATAGAATTAATTTGAGATTTATACTTGGCAGAACTGAGATTTATCAGTTGGTAGACTGAGATGAGATACTTAACAACATTTAAGCTTCTGGCTATTATAATGATTTCTACTCTCCTCTCTGCAATAAAACCCTTACAGACCAATGTCATAGCATATATTTTCCTTTCCAGGTCTATTTCTGCGCCATATGATCTTGGCATACAATAAGCTTTCTTTTAGTCAGGTCTACAAACTTTACACTGCCCTTCAGCAGTACTTTCTAAATGATGAAAAAAAATGCGGAATTGATGAGAATGATATGGAGCTGACCAACACAGAGGAACTGGATGGGAAAATGGAGAAAGAAGAACTTGATGTACCTCTAAGGTAATCTATGAATACTGAAGTATTTTCTGCTATGTCAGCAGATCAGTTGTATTTCAGATTACAACTGTATGTGTCAAGGTAAACCTTGGCTTTGTCCAGCTTTTGCCCAAGATTTTAACCTGTTAAATGCCTTCCTGCTTGCAGAGGACGGGGAGAATGGGATAGTGATGTCAACTTTAGATTCAAGGCTCTATTCAAAGGTTCTGTCTTTGCGCTGGTGAAACTGAAGGACCGTGAAGAGGTTGTCTGTTCGGATTGTTTTTCCCACAGACTGATGCGCGCTGGCAGAGCTGGATGGCCTCTGTCTCCTTGGTGCCACCGTGTGGTGGTATTTGTAAGTAGCAGCAGTTCTGCTCTTGCAGAAGATGGCGGTACGCCATTCTCGAGCTCACCTAGGGAGCTGCAAACTAAAGGCCAAGTGCTGTGCACCTTTCCCTCCTGCACAGGCCACTGCTGAACGATTTCTTCCCATGTTATATTAGTGTGCTGTGTGCTAAAGCTGTTGGAGAGATCACTTCAGCTTCCAGTGCAGGGGAAGCAGAAGGACTCCTCTTAGGAAAAGCTAAGCTTAACGTTTTTGGTTTCTGTTTTTGCCCCTCCCCAGACAAATAAATACGTTCATTGACATCAAATGTGAGAAGCAAACACTGAGCCATTTCACTTGCTTGAAAAGTGTTTCACTGTAAGAATAGTCCGGAAAGTATTTTGTGTATATGTACACTTAAATATGTACTGTACTTTATAAATGGTATTTAAGTAAGATTGTGTTTATCCAAGCTGTGCTATAGCTTGTGTCATGTAATGGTTTTTAGTATCTAGCTTTATGCAGTACATCTGGTCTTTCCATTGCAGAGCAGTTGTTTTCTGGAGTGATGTATGTGACCAAAGTGCCAATTTATTTCTTTCTGACCATCTTCAGAAGGGGAAAACAAGGCAAACCGTTGGAATATGTCACCACAAATCTTATATCTGCTGCTTTTCAGTTTAGTTTTCGTGTGTATTTAGGGTAACATTCAGACTGACCGCAGTCTCAGTGGGCTGAAGGTTGCAACAGCACCATGTGAAATCATTTGGATTGCTAACTTTGATGTGGCAGATTTTACTGTGAATTAAATTTTCTTTTTAATTTCCTTTTATGCCTCAGAGCTTACAGTGTCTCATAAAAATTAATAAGGCAGGAGTTCTGATAAAATGTGTTTCCTTGCATTTGATTTCATTGCCCCTCCTTCTAACAGGAGTGCTTTTTAACAGGGAAGAAGAGATATCTTGCAGTGGGCCTCTTTCCCAGAAACAAGCAGAGTATTTTCTTTCTCAGCAGGTATGTTACTTCTGAATAATCTGAGTAAATGATCTGTGACATGATTTTCACCTTCAGTTTTGTCCAGTGTCAAGCAGGATGTTTTTTTACATCTGTAAAGACTTGTTGATTATACTGCATGTAGTTGCTCAGTGTGAGCACTTGAGCTTAAATGTGTTTTCTGTCTAAGCATGGGCACTGTATGATGATATTTGATGTGAGAAGGTCACATTCATTCTGATTCTTGCTTCAAATTTGCTGTCTGCTGAATGCATAGTTGTGTTGATTATTTCAGCAGATAAATAGTAAAAGAAGCAGAAATACACGAGTAGAATTGTCAGTAAATGCTCTGCACACTCAGAATGGTTTGCTAACAAAGACAAGTGTGTATTGTAAAATGTATGTGAAACATTACATACAAGTTTAAAGTGACTCCTCAGTCCCGTTAGGATCTCTACTATTAAAGATTGTTGAATCTGGCATGGATTTACTTTTGTTTAGTTTTGTTCTCACAGAATAAATAAACAGATCAGGAAACGTTCATGTAATTCCAGCAAGCAGTCTGTTGAACTAATTCTTGAACAAGAGAAATAGAACTCTTTCCTTCAAACAGTCCCTTAAATATGCTTTTATTTTACCCAAACTCTCTGATCTCTGGAAAGTGAATGCTATAATACAACAAAGAATAAAACTGCCACTTATGTTTCAGTGTCATAATAGAGCTGTTCTGAAATCTTCTTTAATGCTCTCTTCAGGCAGATAAGAGAATGACAACCATGTATCAAAGTATATTCATAATGCTCAAGTTGGAGTTACTTAGCATTGGTTTCAATGTTGATTCTAGGCTTCTCTGCTGAAGAATGATGAAACAAAGGCACTTACTCCTGGATCTTTACAAAAGGAATTAAACAACTTGTTAAAATTTAATCCAGACTTTGCTGAAGCAGTAAGTATCTTTTCCTTCATCCAGAATGGTTGTAAAGGGATTTCTTCATATTTCCAGGATGGAATTGTTGGAGAGTGTTGTTTTTTTCTATATTGAAACATGCAAGAAGATGATAGAAACATGAGCAAGTTGCATGTAAATATTCAGTAATTCAGACCAAAACTCCTGGAGGTACAGAAACCTTAATTAAGCAGAGTGCCTAACAACATGTCTAGCTTTATGCATAGATATAATCCTCTTAGTTTTGGTGGGACTGTGTCAGTGGTGAACTAAATCTACAACATGTCAGGCCTCCTACTTTCACAGTCTAAAAACTGTTAGGCGAAATACCTGCTGGTTTTATGACTTACGTTCATTTAATTTAGCTAAAGCTGATTTTTTTCTTCACGTTTCAGCATTATTTAAGCTACTTAAATAGTCTCAGAGTGCACGACGTCTTCAGTTCGACACACAGCCTCCTGCATTATTTTGACCGTTTGATTCTCACCGGAGCAGAAAGCAAAAGCAATGGGGATGAGGGTTATGGTCGGAGTCTGAGATACGCAGCCCTGAACCTGGCTGCACTGCACTGTCGCTTTGGCCATTAGTAAGTCAGTAGCTGTACTGCACTACTCAGGTTTGGCTTGTGCTCGCTGACAGGTGGACTTTTTGTTCAGCGTGAAAATCGGTTTGAGTGGAGAAGGGAGTTCTCTAATGTATATTTGCCATAGTTGGGTTGGAATTTTCTAGTAATGATAATTTGTGTGGGTTTGTTTTTATTTTGGCATTTATTTGGTTTCCATAATAACGGGGCCCCTTACAGCGCTGTAAGGGCTGGTATTTGTCAGTGTCCCATTGCAGCCGTTTCCTAGGCATTTCAGTTCTCAATTGCTATATTTCCATGACCTCAGAAAGGCCAGTGGACACAAGTGCTTTTTTCCGGCTATATTCTCAAGAAACTATTGTAGTTTTTCTGTTGTATATGAAAAGAATAATTAAAAAAGCCACTTAGGGGTGGGTGTAACTTTATTGATAAAGCTGGCCTACCCATCTCCATGTATGGTTTGTATTTTTCGACTGCTGCCTGGATGAAACCTGTGTAAGGCCTGGAGATGGCAGGAGATGAGGAAAAGTTAACAGCTCTTTCTGCATAGGCCAGTACTTAATGTTGCCCCTTTTCAAGCACTAACCTGGCACTTTGGCATGCACACAGCTTTGAAAGCGTGTGTGGGGATTACAGTTGCATTTTTGCAGTAGCCTGCAGATGTCATCTTGCTCATTAGCCTCAAGAATAGCACACGATGCTTGATGCTAGATGGAAACCAGAGGCTTTTTCCTTCAGTCTTTTAAATCAGTTTTCTTTTGAGTGCAATATGCATAATTTAGATCAGTATTCTGTGCTGTTGTAATGCTGTATTTTAAGCACTATGGGAATGCTAATATATTCTTTTTTTGTTTGCTGGTAGTCAACAGGCTGAACTTGCACTTCAGGAAGCCATCCGGATTGCACAGGAGTCTAATGATCATGTTTGTTTGCAGCACTGCCTGGTAAGATAGCCGTGCTGAAATGGAGGTTAGGTCACCTTTGTGTTACCTGAGCCTTTGCTCAGTGAACTGTTGCAGAACTGCTGTTTCAGTAACATCTCATCAGACAGATCAGTAATCTAAATATGACAGTCCCGCAGTGGGGTGATGGATCAGCCAGAGCAACAAATGCTGGAGATTGGGATGGTTTTGCTGTGATTCAGGGTTATTTGTGGTCAGAGAGTTACTCAGTACTAAGGTCAAAGTTTAGTCTTGTGTGTTTTAAAGAGACAAAGTATTTCATAAACTTTCTCCTTACTGTCTGCTGGATTTTCAGAGTCATTGGCCTTTTCAGCAAACAAAAAGGAGGAAGGAAAGAATTTGTTTACTCTGTATTTTCTTCTATAATTAACATTAGTATTATCAGACTCTGGAGATGCTGCTTCCTACAGCTGACTTTATGATGGTGTTTCTGGGCATTACTCTGAAGCCTCTTTCTTTCCTAGAGCTGGTTACACATTTCAGAGCAGAAGATATTTGATAGTTGTGTTCTGCTGGAACACTCAGTAAACAAATCCTTACACTTTGGTTTGCCGGTAAGTCCGTTTTGTTTCTCTTGAACTGCTCTAGGACACATACATGTGTGTGGGAGGGGTGCGTGGGGAGGGTTTGGGTTTGTGAGTTGGTTGTTTTTTTTTGTTTGTTTGTTTTTTTGGCTGATCAAAATTGTTATTGCAAAATAGGTCATTGGATTTAAACCAACCTGTTTTATGCTCCAAAAATCTATCTGCTTCTGTTTATTTTGAATCTCTGTATTAACGAATCAGGTTCATTTGCTTATTGTGACTTGCTGTTCTGCCTTCTCACCTGTCCTTTTTCAGGCAGGAGAACTTTGTGGCTGCTTGTTTGTTCCTGTGCACCATTTAGGACTTAGGAACATCATGCAGTCTGCTAGTGCTCGAGGGAGGCTCTTAAGCCTCAGCCTTCCATGGAACTCAGCACTGATGTCTCTGGCAGGGCTTTGAACACATTTACTTACATGGCTTCATTCCAGCTGTGAAGTCTCTTATGGCAGCTTCCCCTTTAGATGGTACTGTGCCCTGTATCAGTTGGCTGCAATATCTTTGTTATGAGAACCGTTCTAAAAGGAACTGAGCTCCTGATGTTGGGAGATGAGAGCAGATGTGGCCAATTGGTGGGGAAGGAGAGGGAAGCTCTGTTTTCACAGCTGTTTAATTGCTGGAGAAATCCAGGTACAAGTCCAGTCATCCTGTTTAAGACTACTGTGTGGGGGTGTGGAAGTTACCTTTTGTATCTATCAAAATGGCATTCATCTATGTGTGGGTGTGTGTATTTAAAGAAATGCCTGAAGCAGCGTTCCTTTGTCAGTGCTGAATAACATCACATCTCTTTCTTTGTTGTTTTTTTTTTTTTCTTCTTAATTTATGACTCTTGCTCTAGTGTTCTCTATTGTCTTCCAATGATTTTGGATTATTTTTTCCCTCTTCCCAGTACCTTGCTTCCCTGGGAATACAGTCCTTGGTTCAGCAAAGAGCTTTTGCAGGAAAGGCTGCCAACAAACTAATGGATGCCTTAAAAGATTCTGATCTGTTACACTGGAAACATAGCTTGTCAGAGCTTATTGATATCAGTATAGCACAGAAGACTGCAATTTGGAGATTATATGGCCGCAGGTACTTTGTTTCTTTTAAACTCTTGGGTTAGAGCACTGTACTTGTTAGCACATAATGCATTTTGAGTTATTTATATAGGTGAAACAAGTAACTGTGTCTACAGTGCTCTAAAATAAAGCAATCAGACTGTGATTTGGTACAGGCTGGATGCAATTACTTCCATTCTCTTGTGTTCATCTAGAAGTCATTCTGTAGAAGAGAGCGAGTCTCCATTTAGTGGTGGCAAATAGTACCTAAGTCATTCCTACATCCCTTTTTTCAGTGTTACTGTACTTAGACTGAGTGCAGCTTTCAGTATGCAGTACTTGATGTGCTTGCATAGTCTGAAGTTCCCAGGCAGCAGCTGTTTTAAAGGTTCTCGTTCTCCCCTAAACCCCTGGAGTACCCAGAAAATCATTCTGTAGACCACAGTCATAACATGAACTTTAAAAAATGATGTTTGTTGCTTGAAAGCTAAAAGATGTCTCTCTTGCTCAAGCACGATGGCTCTTCAACAAGCCCAAACACTGCTGAGCATGAACAGCCTGGAGGCTGTGAATGTGGGCGTGCAGCAGAATAACACAGAGGCCTTTGCTGTAGTACTGTGTCACCTGGCTGAGCTTCATGCAGAGCAGGTGAGTTTTATGGCTAGTTGCACAAAAAGTCATTTGGGTGGGAGGATGTGTGGGCGGTATCGACAAAGTGTGAGACTTGAATCCTTTTTTGTTCTGTTTAATGTCTTCACTGGGGGCGAAGCAAATGCAGGGCTTGTGCCTGGCAAGTTCTTGCTGTAAAGGTTGTGTTAAAATCAAGGGGAGGGGTGCTTGCCCTCCTCTATGTTTATCAGTGCTGTTTCTGTATTACAGGGCTACTTTGCAGCTGCTTCTGAAATACTGAAACATCTAAAGGAGAGATTCCCTCCCAATAGTCAGCATGCACAGGTAGAATATATATAGTTTAGCCTGTCTATTACGTAACTGTTATACAATAGGATCTAAATTCCACTGCATCTGAATTCATGGCTTTTCTCCACATGCCTGGGGCCATACGTTCGCTGATTTCATTTGGCTCGTGACCCCACCAGAAGCCATGTGGCTTAAACTCTCTGCAAAAACATGAAGAAGATGTGTTGGTTGTTTTAATAGCCTCCTAAGGACAAGCTGCTTACATAGAACTGTAATTGACAGGGGAATACATGTCTGCTTTATGAGCACATGTAGAAATTAGTCTACACTGATTTCGAGCTTCAAAGTTCTGCTTAATTAGTGGTAATTATTTTAATATATTACACTTCAGAAATAACCTAGAGGTCATCTGTTGTGCAACACTGAAAAACACATGAGCGTATCAGTCTAAAAATACTATTTACATTAAACAGTTCAAGATTCTATGAAATTAGTCTGATTCTCCTTTCTTTCCTGTGGAACAAGTTACTATTTTAAAGCATTAGTCATGATTTTAATGCTTTTTTACTTAAGGTGTGATCAAATAGGTGAATTGTAGTATTGAAACATTACCCCAGACCTAAGCATTTCTGTTGAGGACTGTAATTTAGTAAAGACAGTAATTGGACAGTGGAGCTGGTTGTGTCTAGACATAAATGTCCCCAGGGGAAAATAAAAGTTCTAACTTGTGGTTAGAAAATGAGCACGTACAACTTCTATAACTTGTTCCTGGATGTTCTTTGTTTAGCTTTGGATGCTGTTTGATCAAAAAATACAGTTTGAAAGAGCCATGAATGATGGCAGATACCATATAGCAGATTCTCTTGTAGCAGGAATTACAGCACTTAATAGCATTGAAGGAATGTACAGGTGAGTAGTTGTGAATCTGCATGTGCTTGCAGGTGTATCCCATGAAGATAATGAAAAATAAAGCAAAATGATTGCTGGCAGTCATTTGTGGTAATGTTCTCCCCTTCCCAGAATTAATTATTATCATGTTGTCCAATCTGAAGTTCTTATTCCTTTCGTGTGTGTCCCACAATCATCATTTTTAGTTGCTTATCTGGGCATTTTAAAATCAAAAGTAGCATCAGTGAAATTCCTGTTTTTCTAGAGCTGTAGATTGAGCCTGAGAACACAAAATACTCCTTCAAAATCTGCCATGGTAACTGTGCTCAAACCTTAGCACAATGCAGAGTTTTATATAAGATTGATCTGAGGGATGTAAGGCCAAGTCTCAGTTTTGCTACATATGAGCTTGAGTCTTCATCTGTGTCCTGGTTTACAAATCTCCAAAGTGGGGCAATACGATTTATTTATTTTTTTCTTTCACCTTAATTTGTTCTTGTTTCTAAATGAAAATGTTAGAAATGGATAGGGTTAAAGCTTGCTGATTGCCAAATATAAAGAAAATTTGCTGTTGAAAGCAGTTGTTTTTAACTGAGGCAAAACACCTAAAACACAGCCAATGGCAGCGAGCCGGCAGATCGGCATTCAAGCTGTGGGACCTGATGCTTGTCCTTCTGGAATTGGACTGTCTGTTATTCCCTGATCTTTAAATATACCACACAGTATATGGGTTTGGGCTGCTTTTACACATCTCCCACAGCTCTGTGTTTGTCTCTGATTTTCCTGTTCTCGCTTGTTCCTTCTCACTCTTTGTCCTTGTTGGCTTATGCCAATTTTAGCTACCCTACCTCAGATCTGTTTTTCTTCCACAAACAATCACTTGTGCTTTCCAGTTTGCACGCCCTCCCACTTCTGCTCCCTGTTTGGCCCTTGTTTTTGGCAATCTCTGTTTTCCACCTAAAGCTGTTTCATGAGTTTGATCCTTTCTGCCTATGAGTTGTCCAACAAGCAGAGGCTCTTGGTTCTTGCTCTGCTTGTGTGTATAGCATGCCTATGTTTTGTCAGAGTGCCGTTCTGCACTCACAAGAAACAGAGGTCACAAGGTAGAGCCGGGCTTTACTGTATTCTGAAGAGCAGAATTATATCTCAAATACGAAGATATCAGTGATGTTTTCTTTCTACCACGGCAGAAAAGCCATTGTATTGAAAGCCCAAAATCAAATGTTAGAAGCACACAAGCTTTTGCAGAAATTGTTGATCCACTGCCAGGAAATCAAGAACACCGAGATAGTGATTAGGTAAGAATGCTTCATTTTCTGAGTATTAAAGCCACTTTGCAGCGATTAGAATCTGCCATTTCAATTTGTCTGTACAGACTTCACTAGTGCTCAGATTACTTAAAATGATTTGGGGATTACAAAATAATTTCATATGTTAAACATGGCGTAGAGGAATCCTCAAATCATTACGGGATTGAAACCTGGTAACCTTATGTAAACTAAAAGGTAATGCATTTAAAGCTTCATGAAGATTTATGGAAAAGGAAAATAATGTGTGCAAAATAAATAGAAAGTAGGAACATGTATGTAATTGTGTCTGTACTGCAGAGTAATTACTGGTATTCCCTTTTTGCCAGGAGATGACATCTCCTCTTAAGAGTACAACTTAAGTTTATTGTATATGCAGAAATGCAGTTCCGTATAAAACCAAATTGCTGTGGGTAGAGCAATTGTTTGGGAAACAAGTGGACATCTTTCATCAAAAGAAAACAGTTTGTAGTTCTTTCCCTCTCTTTTGGATAGTGTGCTGCTGTCAGTAGCAGAGCTCTACTGGAGATCTTCATGTCATACCATTGCTTTGCCTGTCCTGCTGCAGGCTCTTGCCTTCTCTCGAGAATATAGTCTGCAGTACTTGGCTTCTGAGACCGTGCTGAACTTGGCTTTCTCCCAGGTATGTTTGATTTGTATCTTCTCAGGGTCATAGGGCATTTTTTGCTGGGGATTTGGATACTGTTTTTACTCCTGGGAGATTTAAGAACATAGCCTTGTTGGAATTAAAGATGAAATATATTCTAAACATAAAATCTTACAAGGAAGCTGAAAGTTGAGTTCCATGTTCATCAGTAAGATGAGTATCTATTTTATGTAATTGAGCAAGCATAGATTGGCTTTGCCTTCATTTCTCCAGTTGTTATTTTTATGCTGTTTGTTTGGCTTTCTAGTAGCACAGTTTGGCATGTGCCTGAATTATAAATAATGCTTGTCATGGAGTTGGGTTACGTTGGTTTTTCTGAGCTGGCAGGGACCCAGTTGTCAGCACTGACTGGGGTGGAGAAGCCATGCCAGATCTTTTCAGATAGTAGTTTGTGTCTGCTAATTAGTTCTGATTTACAAGAGGATCATGGGGTAAAAAATAACATCCTTGTCTGTAGCATTACTGTGTTAGAAACAGATTTGGTTTATGGGTTATGGTTCTTCTGAGAAGAAGCTGCACTCAACCAGTGGATTCCAGTATTAGAACAACAGCGTCTCTGTTTCAGCTGATCCTTGGCGTTCCTGAACAAGTCCTGAATATTTTGCACATGGCAATAGAACCTGGCTTGGCCCACGGAGCTGTGCTAGACAAAGGCTGCGCCATGTTCTTGGTGGCCAAGTGTCAGGTGGCTTCTACAGCTTCCTACACTCAACAAAAGAAGGCTGAAGGTAATGTCAGGGGTAACTCTCCCCTCTGAAACTGAGCTCCCTTGAAAAGTGCTCCCCAGTGTGCATGTTGAAGTGCTGCTGCACAGTCGCTGTTAACAAAGTTTAAACAGTATAACGGAGTGTGTTAGCTAGTAATCAATTAGGAGAATTAATTAGGAAGTAGTTGTTCAATAGATGCAGTGTTTATAATAGAACGTTGTTTGTCTGCATACTTCAGCACCTGTACTCTGCAGCAAAGATTGAATAACAGAAAGGAGCTGAAAGGCGATGTTGCTAAGACACAAATTGTTTTGAAGAGCTGAGGAATTCGTAATTGGGCTCCTTAGAATTGAGCTGTATTGCTTGGAGTTGCTGTGATATTGTTTGTATATGGCTGTCCCCTTTTCTCCCAGCTTTGGAATCTGCTATTCTGAATCTGAACGAAGCCAAGACTTACCTTGCCAAGGTGGACTGCAAAGAGCAGCTCAGAGATGTTCTTTACTTCCAAGCCCGGCTGTTCCACACCCTAGGCAAGACCCAGGAAAGGAACAAATGTGCCATGTTGTTCCGCCAGTTGCACCAGGAACTGCCCGCTCACGGTGTCCCCTTAATAAATGCCTTCAAGTGAAGCGTTCAGAGATGAGACGTGTTTGTTTTCCTCTTTTGTACAAATGTCTTTTGACTGTATTTAACCAGCCGTGTTTCAAAGTAATTGCCAATAAATCATGGTGTTCTGTGGAACAACTTGTGTGTTGCTCGCAGTGACGTAGGGGAACGTGTAGGTTCCCACCCGTTTCACTTCTGGTCTGTGCTTGAAATTAAGAATAAGAATTGAGCATTAAAAAAAAAAAAGACTCTGGATTGCAACACAAACGTGCTGAGGGGAGTAGCACAGTCATGATGAAACAATACCTGCTCTTAGTGGTGACGTATTTGGAATTGCTGGCTTTGTGAGCTCGGGTACAAAAAATAGTGGGAAATGTAGGTGAGGCTTTTGTGCTTGGTTCCAGTGGTATAAAATGGAGAGTCTCGATGGAAATGGTTCCTTGCATTTAACCTGTCTGCAGGGCACTGTTTACTTTTCAGAAACAGGTGGTGCTGGCAGAAGGGAAAAACAGGATTCGGTTGGAAAGGTCTAATGGTGCAAAGTCCCAGCACTGCTGTGTTAGATGTGTCCTTGCGCAAGGAATGGCTGAGAAACATGAGGTGTGCTGAACAGGAGCCCTAGCTCAGCTGAAATGGGTTTGTTTGGCTCATAGGTGCTGGGTGTAATTGATCTGAGCTGGCTTTGTGTATGAACAGGTGAGCACCACAGCTCATCTTGTGAGAAAGGACTGGCAGCCCTGTCCTCAGCGTGCCACAGTGGCCTTCACAGTGCTTCTGCATAAAAGCTGCACGTCATTAGTGTAAACAGTTGAAGTATCCTGCCAGGAAGTTCTAGATGAGCCCCTGGCACTGTTAGCCATGGGGAAGCAAGTTCAGAGCTAAACCTGACTGCTGGAGCTCGGCCATGTATGGCTGGAAGCAGAGGTTGAAGCACAGGTGGCCCAGAGAGCCTCGTTAATGCCTGCTGCTGGCAGGTAATTGGTGCTTCCCCTGATTGAAAGTGAGAAGTAAGCAGAGTTCCCAGATGGGAATGCTGGTTTTAGTGGCTCACATCAGTCAGTGCTTAAGAGATGGATGCATGGAGTTGGTCCACTGTCGGGATGAAAGGTCATGGCCTGAAGTTGTGGCAGGGGAGGTTCAGGATGGATGTTAGGAACGACTCCCAAAGCAGCGGCACGGGCTGCTCAGAGAGGTGGGGGGGGGTCACCATCCCTGGAAATGCTCAAGAACTGCGGGGATGTGGCACTGAGGGACGCGGTCAGTGGGCATGGGGTGCTGGGCTGGGTTGGACTGGGTGCTCCTAGAGATCTCAGCACCAGAACGGCGCTCGGCGAGAACGAGAAAACTCCCAGATATTTGCCGGAATGGAGCCAGGAGCCGATTTACAGAGGGCCGGGGCCGCGACGCCGTGCGGGTGGGAACGGCGCCGCGTCCCGCTAGGTGGGAAAGCTCGGGAATTAATAACACAATAATAACAAAAATCGGGGTTTTCAATCCTTCAATCGAGGCTCGCGGAGGGGGCGGGAAGGATGCGGCTGCCGGAGGGGAAACCTCCCCTTCCCCGGGGCGGAGCGGGGCCTCCCTCCCTCCATCCCTCCCTCCATCCCTCCCTCCTCCCCTCTCCCTGCCTCTCTCCCTCCCTCCTTCTCTCTCTCTCCGCCGCCACCGGAGCGGAACCGAAAGCGAAGGCGGCTCCGTGCGGCCCCGCGGCGGCCGAGGCCGCGCCCTTCACCTCCGTCGGAGCGGAGCGGAGCTGAGCGCTGCCCGCAGGTCGGGGCGGCGGTGGGAGCGGGGCGGGCCCGGCCGTGCGGGGAGGCGGCTGCCGAGACAAAGCCGAGCCCGGGAGGGGCCACGCGTCGCTCCGGGGATGCCGCGCTGCGGAACGGCGCTGCTTCTCCTCCGGGTTGCCCCGCTGCCCACTCGCTGCGGGATGCGGGGGAGCCCGGTGGGAGGCGGGATGTGCGGTGGGCGGCGGGAGGCGCCGCGCGTCCTCGTCTCGGCTCCGATCGGGGTCTGGAGCCCTCCGCGGTGCTTTGGGTTTGCGTGGAGTTGGGGCATCTGCGTGCCGGTCGGGGTTGGGGAAAAGCAGCCGGCAAAAGCGTAGAGCCCGTTACGCTCGGATTGAGCGGCGCCGTGCCGGCTGTTATCAGATCGGAGAGGTAATTTGGAGGAGGCTTTGCTTTCAGCTCAGCCCTAATGGCCTTTAAGTGGTGTTGGCAGCGCGCGGTGCCCATCTCCTGGAGCTGCTGCGTGCTGAGAGCCGGGTGAGGAGCTGCTGCTGCTCCCCGCTCGTCCCAGCCCCGCGCCGGGCCCGGTAAGCAAAGCAAACTGGTGGCATTGGGGTTAAGGATGGGTTTCGGTTCCCGTTGGAGCATGCCGCTGGGATTCTTGCTACCACAGCGTTCCTGCCGGTGCTGGTGGCTTTTCCTGGCTCCACGCAGCGGGCCCAGGGCGACAGAAAGCGTTAGTGCTTGGGCCCAGGGACTCGGTGTGGATGGACTTCTTTCCAGAGCCTCTTTATTTCGGGTGCCCTCTGACTTCTGGAGAAGCTGCTGGGAGATTTTTTCCATTAAAAGTCAGGCGGGGATGCATATGGGCTTTGTATGCCACAGTGACTAATATTTCTGGCAAGGGCCGATCTTGCCCGTAGGAAGGGAAACTGTGATCAGTGCCCCGTTGCTGCCATGACCCTGCACTTGGCTCTGGCACTTCCACTGTTGGCAGTGACTGTGGAAAGCAGGACGGTGACTGGACTCTGCCCAGAGGGAGCTGGAACCACACTGGGCACTGACTTTTTTTCTAAGCAGCTTTTTGGGCAGCGTGTGAGCTGATCCCTGCAACGGGATGCGTGGAGGTGGTGATGCTGTTGGTGCCACCAAGGTTTCGTTGCCTGATGCATAGGGGAAAACGTGTCTGCGAGGGGCTGGGAGCATCCCTTGTCCCAGTGCTTCGGGGTCTGTGGGGACCCTGTGGGGTCACAGGGCTGTGTTGATGGCTTCGCCATCGCCGAGGCCAATTTTGCTCCCATTCATTTGCATTGAGCCACGTGGGTATGGAGCGAGAGGGAGGGATGCTGCCAGGGCTTCACGGACCTCTTCTGCTTTAATATCCCTCTCCTTGCTGAATTAGATGTGAGACTGATTGCTTCAATAATCCTGCCACAGCCGCGATGGGTTATACATGGATCGCAGCCAAAAGCCGGGCCGATAAATCATTCCTATACACCAGGCTGCTACATTTCCTGAGGATTTGGTGGGCATATGCTTTTTGCTTTACATAAGGATCTGTTGGATTTCACACCAGAACGTGCTACTTTTCCCCATGCAATGAGCTGGGTGGGTGAGCAGAGCCCCCAGGCTGTATTTCTTCCCTTTGGATTTATTCCTCCCCACTGCAGCTATTTTTCCTCTGGCCAGTTAGATTGGTTGCCTTCCTCCTCCTCAGCATCCCCAGATACTTATTAAGGCAAAGTGGGTGCACTATCGTTAGAGGTTATCCCACATCCCTTCAGGAGGTGGGTCTCACATTTGGGTTTTGTTTGGGAATGGCATCCCAGTAACTTCTAATGCCCCTAAAAGCCAGGTTCTGCAGCCACCCCTTTTGCATGCACACAAAGGGAGGAAAAAAACCCTCTGATTTTCCACCTAGCAGTTGTGAGGATGGTGCCGGGATGAACTTATAACCTGTTACAGAGCCTCAGCAAGCCTTCTTGAATTAATTAATCCTGATACGTTTATCCTTTAAAGCCAATTAATGCCTGTGGACTGGGATGCTCAGTCCCAAGCATTATTTCATAACTCAATTTTGCCGTAGCCAGATGGGATGGGGATGGCCATTGGGATGGATGGGATGGGGATGGCCATTGGGATGGATGGGATGGGGATGGCCATTGGGATGAATGGGTGGAGAGGCAGGGGACATCCACTGATGATGCTCCAGGGCAGGATGGGGCCCCCAACACTGCCTTGTTTGGTGAACTTTCACCGTGCGACCACGGTATGTGGTGAGGGTCCAGGGCACAGCATTTGGGATCCATCACTGCTCCGACTATTTATACACACAGCCTGGCAGGCTTCCCAACATGAATGGATCTGGATCCAGCCGTGCTGATTTGGGGCAATATGGGAGCGGGTACCTAATAATTTTGATGTGCTTTTGAGAGCACATTAAAACACGCTGGTGTGGTCATAGTGGTTTAATGCATCCCAGTGTTGGGATTTGCCCTAGCAGTACTGGGGGAGGTTGCGGCCATGGTTTTGCTGGGTCCCAGCTTTCTTGAATAGCAAAGCCCTGGCCAGGAATGGATTTAGTGGCGTTTCTGAAATAGTTTGTCCTTGTTGCTGCTTGCTGCCTTATTTATAGCTGTCACATCACCCGTGCTTCCCTTAAGCAGTGAGCAGCACCGTGCCGGAATGGCTGCGCTCTCACTTTAGAGCTGGGTGAGAAAACTCGAGTTTGTAGACTTGCGTTGGAAATGGCAATTAGGCCATTGGGAAGCCTTTAGGGGGGGTGCTTGAAGTTTTTGTACTTGTCCTATAATTGCTCCTGAGCATGGGAACTTCAGTGCAGGCGAACGGAGCTAATTTTAACCCGCTGCCTCGTGCAGTGCAGAACACCCAGCAATGCTGGGTCCTCAGTGCTGCCTTTGGGATGGTTTGGGTTCTTACTGGGCTGCCCCTGTGGCAATTCCTCAACCTAGAAATCAAACGTAAAGCAATAGGGGAAGGGTGATGGCTTTGCTGTGGCACAGGCAGACCTGCTGGAGCCCTGCTCCTGGATCAGGCTCGCGGTGCTGCTGCCATCCACCAGCACGTATGTTCAGTGTCACATATCCAGCATTGCACGGGGATTCACTGCAATGGTTTAGAATTGAACATTTTGTTTTCCTTTAAATAGATATATATATCTGCTGCTAATACTATTGTTTTCCTTTTTATTCCAGGGTGCTGAAATCCTATTTTTGCAAAGGAGGCTATAGGGAACTCAGGGCGAGCAGGAGAAACCCCTGTGGATGCTGTGCTGTGGGTAGAGGCAGTGAATCGCAGGGCAGATCCCAGAGATTGTGCTTGGTAAGAGCTCTGTACGCCTCTTCTGGGGGCTGTTTGGTAAGATCTGCCCACACCGTGCAAGAGAGCAGTGAACTGAACAAAGTTTATACATTCATAGCGCAGACCTGAGTAAAATACATCTGCAGCCCCAGCTGTGGGTATCCTATAAGGGAAGTGGCAGGGCTGCTGTGTTCAGGGGTGAGCAGTATGATTGCAGTGCTGGTGAGGGGGGAAGACTCTGCTCAGCGCAACCCAGTTTCCTCCACTCTTACCTAATATTTTACTTAATATTAGCTGAAGCCATTTCTTAGGTGTGAAAGCGCTTTAGGGGCTTGCTTCACGTGAGATCCCCCTGCCGCTGTGCTTGCAGGTGTTTGTACCCCTCGGAGCACCGCCAGCGGCCGGGATGAGGCCGGCAACCTCACCATGCCATCCTGCATCCCCAGCAGCTCGCCTGCTGCCCCTCAGCCCCCACACCACCACAGAGGGCCCGGGCTGCCGCTGAGCGCCGGCCGCCCCGCCATGGAGTCGCTCATCGTGGTGACCGAGTGTGAGGCGACGGCGAGCGAGGAGGAGATGAGCGTGGCTGCCGTGGAAGAAAGCCGGGAGCCCAGGGCGAAGCTGAACCTCTCCGGCCGAAAGCTGTCCCTGCAGGAGCGCTCGCACCCGGCACGCTCCCCTGGAAGCGGCGACGGCGAGCGCTTCATCTACCCGTCCCTCCCCTACTCACCAGTGACATCCCCACACTCATCCCCGCGCCTTCCGAGGCGGCCGACAGTGGAATCCAACCGCGTCTCCATCACGGGGCTGCAGGTGAGGCCCTGCTCCTGTCTCCCTGTCTTGCTGCACGGCTTCTTGCTTGGTGTTTTGGGGTGGAGCCCAGTGGATAATAGGAGGGTGGTAGGTCCTGGTTCGTCCCCAGCCATGGGAACAGCCCCACGTATGGGGCAGAGCATCTCCCAGTGTTAATGCAGTGGTGGGAGTGCATTTTCTGTATTTCCCAAATGCTACCAGCTCTGGCAAATGTGTTTTGTGAGAGTGGAGCAGCCGGAATCCACAGCCCATCCTTGCTTAATCTGTGCACGGATGCAGTCAGATTCACTTTGTAGCTCCATGCAGGAAATGGAGACTTTATTTGGTTTTCCTCTTAAAAAGGAAGAGACTTCGATAAAGCTTCAAGGGAGTAACTGCACTGCCCACCACAGCCTTCTCAGCACCAACAGAATGCAGGCACTGAACATCTGCATGACAAAATAAAAACATTTGGTGCTGGGTGAGCATTAAGCCCCCGGGTGCCAGTTGCCATCGCTGCCCTTGGTGCTCTCATTTTGCATGAGCAGACAGTGCTGCCTGCCCAGTGCTCAACGCCAGTAATTAGCTGTCTATAAACAAGGCAGTGTGTGGCCACGTGTGGTTTATTGCTAACAACCCTGAGCTTTTCAGCTCTGGCCCAAGGCCTGGGCTGCTGGCTGACTTGCCCTCTCTCCTGCAGGACTGCGTCCAGCTCAACCAGTACAAGCTGAAGGATGAGATTGGGAAGGTGAGTATTTTCTGGCTTTGGGGTTGAAGTGGGAATTTGGGGTGGGAATGTGCTGGGTTTGCTCTTGCTTTTAATCTGACATCAGGTGTGAGGTCAGCCCTTCCACCATAGAGTCTCCATTGGCTCCTCAGAGTGATGCCCATTGATTTATTTTTTAGATTAGCATTATTTTTTCCTCTTTCCAACAAAATAGGGTATCTGAGCCTTTTCTTTGCCAGTCCAAGGCACAATGCTCCCCGTTGACCCCCTGCATCTCCTGGGGTATGCAGAGGAGCCTGGCCTGATGCTGGAGGGTTTTTTGGTTGGTCACCCATGTGTCCCTCTCTAGGGCTCCTATGGAGTGGTGAAGCTGGCCTACAACGAGGATGACAACACCTACTATGTGAGTAGTGCTGCTGCCCAGAGTATATGTTGGGAATGGGATGGGGACAGGGATGGGTCTGCATATGGCTCCCGGTGTCTTTTTTTTCCAAACCCCACCACTTTTCCCCTCTGCAGGCAATGAAGGTTCTCTCCAAGAAGAAGCTGATGAGGCAGGCGGGCTTCCCCCGTAAGTGGCACCCGGTGGTGTGACAGCTCTGGGGCAGGTGGCACCTTGGGGGCAGAAGGGCCTCGGTGCCATGCCCACCCTATTTTTGCCTTCCCTGCAGGCCGCCCTCCACCCCGTGGAGCCAAAGGTGCCTCAGAGGGCTGCCTGCAGCCCCGAGGCCCCATCGAACAGGTTTACCAGGAGATTGCCATCCTGAAGAAGCTGGACCACCCCAACGTGGTGAAGCTTGTGGAGGTGAGCAGGGAGTGGCAGTCCTGCTCAGTTTTCCCTACTGTAGAAGGTCTTTTCTTTCCTCCTCTTACCTTCTCTTTTCTGCTTGGAAAGAGAAAAGCAGAAATATTTCACTTCCCTTGAGGATACAGATCAGTTCTGGGGAGGAAATGGTTTCCTGTGAGTTCTGCAGCCACGCTGCCCACCACCCACTGACAGCCTGAAAAGGTCCATAGGAAACAAAAATGCGGAATAAAGGATGTGCAGGCTGGAATTCATTTGCCTTATGAGTCAGATGATGCTTCCTGTGTGTTTGAAATATTTATTTCCAACAATATCATTCCTCTTATTTATCCCCCACCTTGTGGGCAGAAGCTCTGAGATTAGCAGAGCAAAAACCCACGCAATTTTAAAATGAAAATGTCACAAGTAGGACCTGAGGGCGGCGGGCGCTCACGACCTGCCAGCACCTGCCTCCTTAACTCCCTGAGCCCCTGGGGGCAAAACTGGGCAGCCTGATGAAACATCAACAAATCACAGCATTTATCTTGTGAGGCAGCTTCTTGCATTGTTCCATTTCTTCTCTGCATCTTTTGGCAGGTGCTGGATGACCCCAGTGAGGACCACCTGTACATGGGTAAGTGCCACAGGTGCTGTTGGTGTGGGTTCCCACTGCATTTTGGGGCAGCTGCATGTGGGCCTGGCTCTCCACGGGTTTAATTTAATGTATTACCTTCATAAATTCATCATTAAAATAATTGCTTTCGTGCTGGGACCATGCTTGCAGGAGCTCACACCTGTACACAGTCAATAATCCCCGTTCCTTTTCTGTTTCAGTGTTCGAACTGGTGAAACAAGGGTGAGTTTCCCCACTGTGGACGTGGTGCTGCATTCATGCCTGGCTCCACTCAGCATTGTGCTGCAGCTCAGTCCCTTACCTTTGCAGCCCCGTGATGGAAATCCCCACCCTGAAACCTCTCAGTGAGGACCAGGCTCGGTTCTACTTCCAGGATCTGATCAAGGGCATTGAATACTGTGAGTGTGCAAGCAGCACGGTGGGACTTGTGATTTTTCTCATTTCTAATCCCTTTGAAGTTGGCTCCTGCTTTCCTTTGCCGCATCCCTTGTTTCCCCTTGGATCATAGTGCACTACCAGAAGATAATCCACCGGGACATCAAGCCTTCCAACCTCCTTGTGGGGGAGGACGGGCATGTTAAAATTGCTGACTTTGGTGTCAGCAATGAGTTCAAGGGAGCCGATGCCCTTCTGACCAACACAGTGGGCACCCCTGCCTTCATGGCCCCAGAGACACTCTCAGAAACCAGGAAAATCTTCTCTGGAAAGGTATTTAATAGCAATTTGGTTTTGTTTTTGTAATGAGCTTCTTTGTACGTGCAGGACTAAGGATGCTCTTTTCTCTCTGCAGGCTTTGGATGTCTGGGCCATGGGAATCACGCTGTACTGCTTTGTGTTTGGGCAGGTAATGGTATTCTTCAGCATTATCTGTGCCTGTTTCCTGTGCCTGGCTGCATTTTGGGGGCAGGAGCAGCTCTAGTAATTTGATCATTTTTAGTCAAATGTTTTATTAATTGCTTTAAAAAAAAAAAAAGATGCTCTTATAGTAAGAAACCTTCTGGTACATCCACATAAGCTCCTGCTCAGAGGTTGTTGCTTTTCTCACTGCTCTTTTTCTTTGTGACAGTGTCCTTTCATGGATGAAAGGATCCTGAGTTTACACAATAAAATCAAGACCCAAACATTGGAGTTTCCAGACCAGTAAGTACTCAAAACAAACCCAAACCTCCAGCCCTTTTTTTTTTTTTTTTAAAGCACATTCAAGCTGTCAGCCTGGGCAGATGCAGCATCAAGCTCTCCTGGCCTTGTGCACCAGGGATCACACTCCTCATTGCCCAACATGGGAATATTTTGTTTCCTGGGGTGGTTTGGAGAGGAGGACAGCGGTGTGCCCAGGTCTTGTCTCATCTCTTCACTCTCTCCCCCCAAGGCCAGAAGTCACAGATTTCTTGAAGGATCTGATCATGCGGATGCTGGATAAAAATCCTGAGTCGAGGATTTCAGTCCCTGAAATCAAGGTACTGACCCAAAGCCCTGGTGGTAGCCATGGCTTCATTTCCATGGGGTTTTCTTCACTTGGCTTTTTCGGGCTCAGTTTGCTTGCACCAGGTTAGGTCCTCCTGCATGCCCAGGGCTCCCGGGCAGGTGAGTCCCAGCTCTTTCCCCTGCTCCGGGACCCGCTCAGATTTGGGACCATTGGTGCCTACAGCAGTCGCAGGCAGCGGAAATCCCCTGAGCCCAGTATTTCCTCTGCTACCAGGCAAGTACCTTGCAGCAGCCTTTGGCAGGAGATTTCTGGCCCTTCGCCCCTGCGGGAACCTGGAAGGGGCGAGAAGCTGAGAAAATGGAGATGAAGGTAGGGGGAAAGGATGGCGGGGTTTTGCTGAAGCGTTCCGTGCTCCTCCGGTGGCTGTCCAGGACGCCAGCTGTGCGGGCAAGGAGGAGAAGGGCTTTGTGCCCGGATTAATTCCAGTCTGAGACCAACGGTCTGGAGAAAATCCCCTCTGTAAGATGAGAGTGGAAATAGTTCTTCTGCCATAAAACCCGCGGGGATGTGGCGTTGCAGTGCTGTACATCACTGAGGTTATTGAGTCGCGTGCTTTCTGCTCTGGGCTGAGCCGTTCCCGGCTGTGCCACAGTGTCTCTCCCCTGCCCCTTGTATTTTGGAAGGGTACAGGCACCATAGCTTGGGTGAGGAGATGCATTTGCCAGGCCTGTGTGGTTGGAGTTACAAAAAAGAGGCAATCGTCCCTGACAGGCTGTGTTATTCATTGAAGTTGCACCCATGGGTCACCAAGAACGGAGCGGAGTTGCTGCCCACTGAGGACGAGAACTGCACACTTGTCGAGGTGACAGAGGAGGAGGTGGAGAATTCGGTCAAGCACATCCCCAGCCTGGCCACTGTGGTGAGTGTGAGCAGAACAGGAGCCCGTGAGCACACAGCCCTGGCTGCAGTGCATGAGCAGAAGCACAAGAGTAAAGCAAAAACCTCCCTGCTGTGAGGAATGGGGCCTGGCCTGTGGTGGCGCAGGGTGATGGTCAGTCCCAGGAGCACCCATCAGTGGGTTGCTGGTCTCTGCTGCATTGCTATTGCTGTATTTGCTCGGGGTGATATCCTGATCCAGGGTGAGATCTGGTCAAGAGTGTGGACAGAAAGAGGAATGGGGGCAGGAGTTCCTGCTGCCCTGCTCTGCCCTGCTGGCCGCAGTGTCTCCTTGAGACAGGTTTTGTGGGCAGCCCCTGCCTGCAGCCATTCTGATGAATTCCTCTGGTCTCTTTTTGAGCTCACGGACTTTATTCCCTACAGCAGTGCATGGTGATGAGTACCACAGTGTAACTGCAGTGTGGAAAATCAAATCCTTTTGGGTTTTGAACCTAGTGATTTCCTGCTCGCCCTTATGCTAAGAGAAACTGATGATTTGCAGCTCCCTGGTGTGATGTTGTCTGGGGCTAAAGGCAGATATGTTGGTATGCAACTGCACTTTTCTCTGCAGAAATTTAAAAAACAGCCTTTGCCCGAAGCATTTGCAGCAGATGAGAGTTGGGTTTTTTTCCCCATTTCACCGGTTTGTGATGGCTTGCTGCAGAGAAGGGCTGCTCAGCTCTGCTGTTCCCTTTGGAAATCCAGGTGGATTCAACCCATCTCAGGGCAAATCAGGGCAGTGCGTTATTGGGAACCTTTTTAAATAAAGCACTGCCTCCGGCCCAATTTGAATTTTCCTATTTGCATTTGTTCCTCTAAATTTCCCTCCAGCACCCGATCTCTGTGCACTCAACCACGGCTGTTCCGCTCGAGTGCCAGATGCACGTGGCTTTGGTTCTTGCATAAATGCCTCCCCCGTGGGACCCTGCTGGCACACACATCTCATGCATGTGAGAGCTCTCAGTGCTGAGCAGATAAATCAGCCAGAAAGGGAAGAGCAGCAATGAAAACGAAACCGGGGGTTCCCAGATGTCAAGAGAAAACAGCATCGCTTCCTTCCTTTCCCTGTCCCTTTCCAATGAATTTTCCTGCTGGGTAAATAAGGATTTGGATGCCGCTTTTGCTTTTGAATGAAAGCAAAGCAGTGCCACCCTGACCAACCCCACCCTGGTCTTGCAGATCTTGGTTAAAACGATGATCCGGAAGCGGTCCTTTGGGAACCCATTTGAGGGCAGCCGGCGGGAGGAGCGTTCGCTGTCGGCCCCTGGAAACCTGCTGCCGTAAGTGTGGGGTGCCTGCAGCCTGCCCTATGTGCTGGAGAGCACGTGGGTGGGATTTGGGGCTTCAGGCTTTGAGTTTTCTTTCACGTAGGGCTATGACCCAGATATAATGTACTCTGTCCTTTGTGGGATCTGGGGGGAGCTGGTTTTTGTATGGCTGAGCATCCTGTCCTTCCCATGGGCTGCAAGGTGTCTCCTTCTGGTACTTCCAGCCTCATGGGGGATTTCAGTGAGGAATGTGCTCAGGTCCTGAAGCCCAGTGGTGGGGAAGGTGCTGGGATCACCTCCTGCTTTTTCCCCTCTGAAAGCAGGAAGCAAGGCAGTGAGGATAACCTGAAATGCAACGACTTGCCCAACGTGGGAGAGGAGGAAGTCCTTTCATGACCGGCAGCTTTATGGTTCTGTTGAGCTGAACTCGGACCGGGGCACTTCATCGAGTGTGCAGCTGAGGATGAGTGGCATTAACAGAGCCCCCACCACCCCCAGCATGACACAGCGCTATTTCAGTGTAACGCTGGATGTAGAGTTTGCATAGCAGTATGTTTAAGACATCCGACTACCGTACCTGTCATTGACCACCTCTGATTGCTTGGACTTCTCATGGGGGGGGGGGGGGGGGGAAGGTGCTGATTGATCGATCCCAGAGTGGTGAGGGATGGTGTTGAGCAGGCAAACCAGACTGCATTTGGAACTGCTTTTGCCTGGTTTTCATGCCAAAGGGATCTCCCACCGTCCCAGGGGCAGCGTGCCCCTGCCTTGTGGGTGCACGCAGGACCGAGAAGCCTCTGCAGAGTGCTGCAGTGAAACCACACTCGTGCTTTGAGGGTTGTCGCATCAATTTCTTGTTTGGTTTTGGTTTTAACTGACGCCTTTTTAACTGCATGGGAACAAAGCAAAAACCACCTTTCCAGCTTTTTTTTTTATTTAAAAAAAAAAAGAATGCCTACCTTTGTGAGCCAAAATATGTTAAACAGCATCTTTGGGATGTTCGGAAAGTGAGGTGAAAGGCAGGGTTTGAGGATGCTGCCTCTCCTGAGGTCTCAGTGTTGGGTAAGTTCAGTATTCAGTTTATGAAGGGAAAAGGTTCTTAAGGGCTTAAGTTCAGTCTGAACTATTTTTGCTGCAGACACTAGAGTGAAAGGTGGTGTTTAGCTGAACGTTTTGAACAGCAGAGGAAGCACTAACAAGAGTTTGTTTCTAAATCTCTTACTTGATCTAGATAGCTATATTATTAAATATAAAATTCAGGGTAAAATCCTTCACTTCCATGTACATTACATGGTTTACTACAATTAAAAACTAATAAAACGTATGCTATTTTTTAAGTATAGACTTAGGGCTTGCTTAGAACTTGAGATCTTAATGAAATACCTGGATTAGCTAGTGATTTTTTTCAAAGAAACCTCTGTTTTCCAAACTCTTCATTTGGACTCTGGGGCCAATGCTGTGTATTTTTCTAAGTTCATTTCCAGTAATTGTGAATGCCTATGGGTCAGAGGCTTGCTAGTAAATTAAGTGAATGCCTAATTAACAGATTGTTTCTTATGAAGAGCTCTTTCACCTGCAATCAGATTACTCTGATCATTTTGTGGTGCTTGTTTAAAAACAAAAAATCTCTGTGGTGGTGGGAGAGCCTCTGGCTTCTGGGCTCACATTCCTCAAAGCTGGAGAAGGACATTGTGTAGGTGAGCTGTGGCATCAGGGCTGGGCTGAGCAAGGGGCTCACTACTACATTTGGTTTGGGGGGTCACGGAGCTGGGAGGGGGATGGGTGGGCTCCTTGTCTCAGTCTCCTCACTGATGGGGTTGTGCTGGATGAGGGAGGATTCAAGCATCCCAAGTATGTGGGGTATGGCTGAGCTCTTTGCCCTGAGGAGGAAGGCACTATAGGAAAGGGAAGCTTTTGGTTGCTGGCCATAGCTGCTGTAGGCTTTTAGGACGTGGCTGTTCCCTTGTCTTCCGTGATCTCGGCACTGCCAGCAGCACAGCACTGAGGCTTCTGGCCGTGGTCGTGGCCCAGCAATTCCTCCTTATCATGAGTCCTCGTTAAATTCAGGTGGGGTTAGCAAGTGCACAGGTGCCTACAGAACTGCCCCCATAAGTCTGATCACCTGAAACTATGCTTATCCTAGGCTGCAGTTAATTAATGAAAGATGGTGCAGCTGGCTTCTCCAAAGCCAGTGCCTGTGGTTTGTGGCATAGGAACAGTACTGTGGAGTTTAGAGCCATAAGACACGCACTGTTTTCCTCCCTTTTTAGTCCAAGGCTGTGCCAAAGCCCTGCAGCTTCAGCTATGGGAAAACCAAACAGGTAACTGGGGTGCCAGCACTGCTAAGGCTGCCTGCTCCTATCTCTAAACAGGACTTTCTCTTTGTGGAAATAATGACTGGGAGTGGGTGGTTTGGTTCTATACTTTGTAAATGGGCTTATTCTGCCAAAAAAAAAGGGGAGGGGGTGGGGAAGGGAGGGATCTGCTGCCTTGTAACTGGTGCATAGTGATGTGCGTGGTGTGTTTTTGTTAAAGGTGAGTGCAGGCTCGGTTCATATGGATCCCAAAGGCTTGGCTCTTGGTGCTCTGGTAGGGCTGCAGCCAAATGCATGGTTCTAAAAGAAACTTGATATAGATTTTCTAGTTGATGCATTTTGTTGAAAGCATAAAGCTTGGATGTGTGAGGAAGCTATGTCTAAATGCATGACCTGTTAAAGAAGCTGTACTGTATATATAAATCTGCTTGGTTCCCTGTCTGCTGTTCTTTAGTAGTAAAGCTAGCTTCTTTCTTACAGCGAAGTAAATATTTTGCTTGTGCCTTGGAACTGGGTTACAGCTTGATTTCCCCCATTCCCCTCGTTTCAAGCAAGCCCAGTGCTGACTGTAGAGTTAATGCTGGGTACTCAGCCTTTTTGGCTCAGAAAGCACACAGGAAAGTGCTAAGGGGAAACCAGGCCTGTTGGCCTGAGTGGTTTTAGGTTTTTTTGGTGGTCCCCTCTTACCTGTCAGGCAACTGATCTGTTTCTTTTCTAGAATCCTGAACTATTGCAGATTTTTATACTGTTTAATGACCAAGGCTTGTGTTTCATTCCTACCCCTTTATTATGCATTTAACTTAATCAGGTGTATCAAGTTTAAATACTGTGTATTTACCACTTTTAAATTATATTATCTAAGAAGAAAACAACTAAGTGTTTTTCCACACAGCTGTTCAAGCTTCTCTGTATGAGCTGAAATAAATGATGTGCAACCAAACCCCAGTTAGTTAATCAAGGGGAACCGTAATCATGTTTGATTGGTTTTTATCAAAGCTATGAGCTTTTGCTTGTTGGGAGAGGAGTCTGGAAGCACCCTCCTATGTTACTGCAGTGTGGTGTTTGCTGGGCACGGTTAAGATCACAGTGGATTTCACACTGAGCCATTTCTGTGCCCAGCCTGGAGAGATGACTTGGTCCTCAACTCAGTCCTCGCAGCAGCAAACAAATCAAGAGTGAAATAAAGCAACCCAAACCTAGCTTGCTGTACTCCAAGAGAGCTGGTAGAGAGTAACATTTTATGAAAAATAAATTCTAGCATCGTGGCATTAGCCAGACAAAACAAAAAAGAAATCCTGCAGCCAGTAAGTTATTTACCACGGCACAATGGAACCAGACGCTGCTTTGTCTCAGGCTGTAGCCACTCGAGCTTGGAGATGCACTTAAATAGCAGGTCATCTCACCTAAGCATCGTGATCCCTGACAGCAAGAGACTGCTCTTCCAGGGTTAGGCAATGCATGTCATGGGCCGTGTTCCCTGTAAGGAGGAGTCTGTGCCTCTTTAAGGGCTTCATCACTGCTACCAGTGAGCTCAGGGAAAGGACTGCTGAAAGGACATGGATGGAGCACAGCCTGGCCCCGGCCTGCTGGTGAAGATGTCTGGCATGAAGCTACAAGGCTCTGAAGGGGCTTGGTGCAGTTAACCTGGAAAGAACAGACAAGGAGCAGATCCAGTTCTCCTCTTTGGTTCTGGCCGGCAAAGGTGATGAGTAATGAAGAAGGTTCCTTTCTTAGGTTCTGTTACCCCTTCCTTCTAAAGGAGGGATAGGTCTCACAGCAGGGTTACAGTAACATTCACAGCATCCCTTCACATCCAGTTGTGCAGCAGCAGCAGGAGGTCAGGAGTCTGTTCCGTATGTCTCACCTGTGCCCTGCTAGGATCAGAAATTGCAATTCTCTGCCATAAAACTTCGCTTCCTCCCCCTTTCTTTTACACAAAACCCTTTGCACAGGAAATCTCTGCCATTGGATTCAGTAAATTACCAGTTGCACCAGAAATGCTCCCTCTGCAGCATCGCATCCCACCACGCACAGGGCTGCAGAGCACAGCTCTGCCCCCACCACTAGCCAAGCAACCCCACCAGGGGCAAGAGCAGGGCTAAATCCTCCTACTGGCTCAAGGGGTTGTTCAGATGTATGGTGTTCAGAATGCAGGTGTAGCCGTGGCTGTCAGCACGTTGGATTTGGCTGCAGCAGCCGGAACCCCCAAAGGCTTTGGGGTGATTTGATGGAGGCAGAGCTGACTGTACCTTGCAGGAGGCAACTGCCAAGAACAGCAACCCACAGAGAGATGCAGTGGGAGCAGAAGTTCTTAAACATACACTTCCCTCTCTATGAGTGGTTGCCCAGGAAACATAATATTGTTTCCAATGCTTCTCCCAACAGCTTTGAGGTAAAAATGAGCTGCTCCAAGGAAGACAAAGCTTTCTTACAGCTGCGGTACAAAGTCTGTGTATGATATGGACTCTGTACATCCTCTTTCAGAATCAGAGGAGGAAACAACCCTGCCTTCATTCTGCCTTCACTTGTGCTTACCAGCTCGTAATCCTCCACATATTTGTACTTCTTCTCTCGATAGTAGTATCTCTTTTTCATGCAGTACAGGACAACGATGTCACATAGCACTGTTGCCTAGTGGAGATGGAAAGAGTTTAAGACAATGATTCTTAGAACTCAGCTGCTAACACGAAGTTCAGTGCAAGTGCAGACAGTCACTTACCACTCCAAACAGCGCTAAGCCAGAGCCAATGTTAATCATTGTAGGAATTACATCAAATTTTCCTGCCTGGAAGACAATTACAAGAATGATGACTGTTTTACAGCATCTCTGAAAGCTCTCAGCCCACAGCTTCCAGGAGTGAAGCTGCCCTACCTTTCCAAACACAATGATATCAAGGCGGATGCCATAAGCTTTGATAAGCGTTCGTGTTTCAATGCCGCTACTATCCTTGTAGTATTTTGCAAACCTGGAACAATAGGGCAGGTTAGAGCTCAGCTGGAAATTCTGAGGATTCTTGTATGATTTTCATGCAACATCCAGGTGTGTCCTCCATCCCAAAAGGATGGGCTAAATATTTGTACATGCAAGCAAGCATAGGAGGAAAAACCCTAGAACAGGTGAGTTTAAGACAATAATTAGCAGCCAAGTCAGGAGATCTCTAAAGCATAGGGAAGGGAGCAAGTCATGATAGTGGGAAGACAGATAGGAAGAAGTTCAGCTGCACATGAGAATCATCCCCTCAGAGGAGCAGGATGCTGCAGGAGTGCAGGCAGCCACGAGAGGGCAGGGAGCGAGAGAAGCAGCACAGCTCAGCTTGGCACACGGAGGCAGTTCCTGGTCTCACACCACATGACTTGCACACAAATGATACAGAAAAGGAGTAAGAACAAATAAGTGAGGTCAGACTTACTGCACCACGTGGTTTGTTACGCCAGGAGGAAGCAGAGAAAAGGGGAGAAGAGAAGAGGAAGGGCCTGTAAGGGGAGGTCTGGAATCTGCAAGAGCACCTCGGAGCCTGTGATACCCAGCCTGCCTTGTGTGACACCCCAAAACCTGCTGGCATGGTGGGGTATGCCAGAAAGATATTCTTGGTGCACATCAGATCTCTGATTGACAGAGCTGCTTTCTCAAGGTCAGCTTTTCCCTTGCCTTGCACAGTGAAGGAGGCCCTTCAGGCTCCCACCTTGCTTCCCCTCAAATTCTGCCACATCAGCACACCCCGAAGCAATCATTCCTTGCACTGACACGCCATGGGGAGGCTGGCCCCAGTGGTCACCTACATGCTGAAGTAAACATGACTCAGACTCTCACAATCAGTGGAACTTCCTCTTTTGCTGTGGTTTGCATAGCAGCAGAGAAAACCTGAAAGTGAGCTTTACAGCAGTAGAGAAGCTCCAAGGACTGCCTGCAACATTCAGAGGAGAGGGAGCAGCCTGGAACACTGTGCCGATGGCAGACTGAGCCATGGGGACATCAGGATCCCCTCCTCACTGCATTACCTGAAGTTGTACCCGGGTGAGATGGTGTTGGCAGAGTCCTTGTTGTCCAGGCGCCGGAAGGAATACCTGGGCACACAGTGGGAAGCAGCTCTGTCGAGGTTGCAGTCCCAGTTGATCTGTAGCCCCATGACCCCACCCTGCAGAGCAGAGAGGAGGAGACAACGAGTGATCCAAGAGCCTGGGCAGTCCAGCATGGGGCTCCCAGGCTGACCAGAACCCTGATTATTGGCCCATGTCCCAGTCCCTCTTTCCCATTGCTACAGGAGGACCTTGCACATATCCCCAGCCAAGGCCAATTGCTTGTTAAGTAGAAATGATTCTGCTCCCTATGGCCAGAGCAGCTCTCAATTTTGCATCCATGTCCTGTGGTTTATGCCCCAGGTGAAGAGATGCCTATCTTACACAGATAAACCCCAAGAAAAGATTCTGCCAAGTACCTCCACAGCCATTTCTTGGAAGTTCTGCCCTGCAGCTTCAACTATTTTCCCCAGGCGAAAGATAGGGCAGAAGGGATCTGTCTGGTCATCATAGATGCAGTTCTTGAGATAAGTGGAACTGAAAGTGGGGAGGATGTTTCGCCTGCAGGGGAACAGAGAGGAGATCTGCTGCATCCTCTTCCGCTTCTCCAGCTCCCCTTTACTGTCTGAGAGGCCAGGCAGTGCAAAGCTTCACACACTGCTTACTTGCTGAAGTTGAACTTGGGATACCAAATGTTGTTCTTTACCAGAATGGTGAAGTTCTCAGCTCCTTGCAAGAATGCCGGCCTGAAAAGTAATAGGAAAAATAAATAAATTCCATTTATATTTTCAGAAACAAGGCTGGCTGTGTATTGTGGGCCCCCCCTCAGGAGAGCTAACACAGGGCAGGAAGACAGCTCTCACTTGGGTATGTGATAGTCATCCTCCACAGGGCACCATGCAAAGACTTCACAGGTCCTGATGCTGCTGTTGTATGGTATGCACGCCCCAGTCTGGATACCTGGAAAGACAAGTGGATGGAGGTACTCCCAAACAAAATAAAGGGCAGTATTTGCCTTACAGAGAAGTGTCAGTGTCCAACTCCCCCACTGTCTTCCACCGTAGTGCAGTTTCAGAGAAATGACTATTTTCTGAGTCAAATCCTCACCCAACACAGCCTCTTCTAGAAGAAAAATCTGAGCTTCCTTTTCAGTTCTCTTAGGTATGAAAGAATTAGAACAAGGAGACTCAGTGAAACACTGCTTCCTTCACAAGAGATTGGCACCGCGCAGTGATAGCACAGAATGCAAGGAGCCACTGTAGCAAGCTTCTTACCATTGCTGTGGGTGCTGACATATCCTGGAACACAGCTGCTGTTATTGTCGCACTCTGTGTAATCATCTGGAAGCTGGACAGGAACAGTAATTAAACAAAACTCTATAAACTCTTCCTCCTGCACTCCCAGCCATGCTGGGTAAGGTTAAAGCGGATCCTTTACACACCTCTGGGCAGTAGCCTTGGCTCTGGTTCAGTGTGACTATCATATTGGTCATGATGAACACAGCATTCTTCTCCTGAGCATACAAAACGAGAAGGCAATTTAAGAGTGACAATCTGCAAAGCATTTTCAAAGCACTGCCTCCTAACAGAGCTCAGGTGGTATAAATAATAAACAAGAAAGCTCACCCAATAATAAATAATAAAGTTCACCTGCTTTATTTTCTACATTCTCTTGCATAAAGGCCACGCTGGAGGATGGACATTGGCAGAGCAGTGACTGTTAGAAAACCCATTCTCCGTATGTGCGAGTGATTCATACCTGGGGAGGGATGACGTAGTCAGCTACATCCCAGATCCTGGTTCCCAAGGTAGATGTGTTTGTCATTGTCACTCCTTTCACCTTGGTGGTTACAGAACTGACCACAGAATCTGTTTCCTGGTAGCCCTTCTCCCACAGAAAGACCCAGCTGCAAGATAAGAGTTGCAAGAAAAAGAAAATAAAAGGCAAACCACATCGCAAAACCCAGCTGAACACCACAAACACAGGCAGGGAGAATTCCTCCTTTTTTTTTATGTCTCCTGCAAAGGTGAGCCCAAATGATTTCATAGTGAAAAGCCATAGGACCAGCAACCTTCCTCCTGCTTTTTTCCAACGGTTCTGCAGCATTTATTCACTGTGTAATTACACACACATCCTCCCACCCCCACCAGGTAAAGGTGGGTTCACAAAAGGGCTCTGAGGCTCTTCTACAAGCCGCAGGAAAACAGTTGAGCTTAGTGCAGCCTGGATTTTCCTCACTGCTGCTGAGGTGGATCAGACCCTTTGGTTCTGCTTTATATCTATTTCAGGTATTAAATGAGACAAGATGAAACTTCCTTTCACCAGGTGTAGGAGGAATGAGGACTTATAAGTGAAGCCCTGCTGGTGAGAGGAGCAGGGATGTGGGAAGCAATCCAGAGCTCCCAGTGACTGACTTTTCCCAACAATACAGCTTAAGGTTAAGTAATCATCCCAGTTTTAAGGCTATCTACTGCAAAAGCACGTACTGTCCGTGATGGATTGATCTTTTAAAAAAAAAATCAGGACAACTGGAAATCAGGTTAATTTTATGGCTTATAGGGATATTTCATACATTATTTTTAGGATCAGAATCACGAAGGCTGGAAAAGAACATGTACGACCACCAGGCTCAGCCCCAAACCATCCCCGTCGCCCACGTCCATCAGCGCCGCAGCCCCACGGCTCCTGACCGCCCCTGGGGACGCTGACCCCGTGCTCAGGGAGAATAAATCGTTCCTAATATCCAACCACTGTGGGCTGGAGCAACCCAAACCAAGCCGGCAGCACACAAGGGCGCCGTGTCAAGCGCGCACAGCACAACCTTTGTCCCCGTGAGCAGGAAGGGAAAGCCGACAACCCCGCTCCTAACTTTGTACGCCCCTGAAGCCCTTTGTCGATCACCAGCAGCGACTCTCCCGCCCGCACAGCCGCCCACCCGAGCTCCCCTCTCGTTCACCCGATCACGTAGGCGAGGATGCCGAGCTGCACGGCGCGGTTGATCAGCCCGACTTTGCGGCTGCGGATCAGCACGATGCGGGGGGTGTCGTACTCGAAGAGGAAGCCGCGCACAGCCCCGCAGCACGCAGCCATGGCGGCGGCCGGGGAGGGCGGGCAGCGGAGCAGGCAGACAGACAGACAGACGGACGGACGGACCGACCGGGGCAGCGGGAGCCGGGATTCCCCAGCAGAGCTCCGCAGCCCCGCTGCTCGTGGCGGAGCGCTCGGGCGCTGCCCCCGCTCAGTGCCCGCCCCGGCTCTGCCCTCTGCCCGGCTGGAGCGGCGGGGCAGGTTCAACTTTTGGGAGTTTTCCCCTGGAAATCGGGGAAAAAAAAACTTCTGAAGAGCGGTCAGGTGCTGGAATGGGCTGTGCCGGGAATTGGGGAGGGGGGTCACCGTCCCCAGGGGTGCTCAGGAACCCTGGGAGTGCGGCACTGAGGGATGTGGGTGGTGGGCATGGCGGGGGTTGGGCTCGGTGGGCTTATCTTAGTGATCTTTGTTGTCTTTTCCAACTTACCATTCTGTAATTCTTCCCAGAGGAAAGCCAGCACGTGTGTCAGAACAGGGATGTGTTAATGCCAACTGTAATCTTTTTCCACTCCAGATATAAAAAATGATGCAATGTGAACACGGATGCAATGTTACAACTGAAGACACAAATGTGGCTTGCATCATCTACAGGCAATTTATTTTAAAGTACACGTGGGAAATTGAAATGGCAAACTGCTGGCGTAACTCAGAAAGAACAAAGCTCAGTTGAAAAGACTGTGGAATATATAAATGATAATCCATCTCACCTTGTTTCTACAAAAATAGAACATGTCCAAGGGCAGCAAAAAGAAAGGATTAGAAAGGTGCTGGAGCACAGATAAAGCTACCCTGAATGTGGTGCTCCTGGGCTGTGGCATCACAGCAAAAAGCAACCTGTGCTGTGCTGGGTTCTGTAGGAGGAGGTGTAGGAGGCAAGGCCTGCTTGAAGCTAAGAGCAAACAGGAGGCCAAAGACTTAGCATTAAAATTCAATGAATATGAATGAAATGCCTGCAAATATTACACAAAGATGGTGTAAGTACTTTACATTGTAATTCCTGATTTAAGCGAGAGAACAGCTGGGCTTTTCAGAAAATGCTTTGTGTCGCTGAAATCTAAAATAAGCCTGTTTAATCTGCATGGACTGTGAGGCCTTTAACAGTGGGTTACAAATATACAAGCACAGTGGCCTCTTATTAGTCCTGATCCAGCATGGTGGTGAGGCAAGGGGATAGAAACACACAGGATGACATTTTCAAGTGGTATCTCTTGGGCTTCTTTCAGGGGTGATGCCTTGAGATGATCCTTAGCTCTACCTTATTTTCAGGGTGGTCATCTCCTGATGCATCTGGAACTTTGGTACATGCCAAAGCAAAGGCAAAGGGCTGGAACTTCTCACTGAAATGTAGCACTAAGAATTCACCCCAGAGGCTACATGTCCAAACCAAAGGAACTTGGTTTGGAACCAAAGGAACTCTAAGCCAAGCAGTAGGTAGTAGTCCCTGACCAATAACAGTACACAAGAATTCAGCTGCATAGCAGACCTTGGAAAAATCATATGCTTTTTCTTCTTCTATAGGTACATAAAAGAAATAGGTTAAAAATCCACAGTATGAGCCAAGGTAAGCTGCATCCTCATTCCAAATTAAAACCAGTATAGTTGCCGTTTGCTTTGGGATAAGTATTTCTAATCAGCCTCCTGCAGCAGCTTGGGATGATGGCTCTGTCCTCCAGCTCAAAACAGCCAAAGCGCCAGTGAATGTATTGCTTGTAAGCAATACGACGCAGCTGGCTGTTGGAACTGTGAGCTGTCAGGTCCAGAAAGGGGTCTTCATAGAGAAGGGCTTTATCCAGAGTGTCTCTGGACAACACCAGCTGTGTAAACCAATAGGTGGTTGTGATACACTTCCCCTCTTTTTTCCGGCAGCAGAGCTGCTCGTGGTACTTCTGCGTCACCTGGCATTGGCCACAGCAGCACCACTCAGGGCAGTCTGCAGAAGAGATGCTTTGTGTGAGCAGCCTGAGCTCAGACTGTGCAGTGCTGCGGTTCTCGTTGGACTCGTGGTTGCAGCGGGTGCGAGGATCATAGAATTTCACAGGGTGATTCTGGAAAACAATTCCCCAAATAAATGAGAATATAACATTTGCTGCTGCTTCACCCATCTGCAGAGAGAATTTACAGCAGTGATTCTCAGCATCGGCTGCTTCATTTGACACAGCACAATGGGCATAATGATGATAGATCAGCAGATCTGGAGGAGGATTGTCTTTCTGTGTTGCCAACGCCCACCACAGCAAAATCAAATCGACACCTTGGAAGATGTTTCCACACCAACACACTCCCACTAGCACATGCCCACCACAGGAAAACAGCAGCTTTAACTGACTCTAAACACGCATCCTCTGGTCACAGGACTTACTAACTTGAAGGGGAAATATGAATCTATTTTCAGTTCCTCAAGGCTTAATCTTGAAATATGAGGAGGGGGGAAACCCAAATCAGTTTGAAATTGCATTCCTCAGCTTTCTCCTTTGAGGAGGAAATCTCAAATGGTAAGTGTCTCCATTTACCTCAAAAATGCTGCCCTCAGCATTCTGCAAACTTGTTTCCAGAGGCATCTTTATCAAAGTAATATGTGGCTTATCAACATAGGACACAAACATCACCTGTGAAGCAGAAGAAATCAGCACTGTCAGCTCAAGTAGTTGCTTACAGAACTGGAGACAGAACAGAGATCTCACCATGGGTCTGGTTTCTACAGTCTGTACTCCAGCAACAATCCCTTGCAATTGCATGCAGCAAGAGTAGAGATTTCCAGTATCTGGGATAGCAAGGACGTGGACAGCAGTGGGGACAGACAGAAATAACAACAAGAGACAGTGCAGAACTAACTGCAAGAGTGTGGCTGTGCAGAGTCTTTATGTGGAGAGTTCCTCCATGCCCTTCTCTGAAATGCTGGGGAATTATTGATACAGCCCAGTGAAACAACCATAAACGTCTCAAGAAAGGAAGAGGCAGTACAGAATTGGCAGGAAAGAGGCTTTGAGCAATGCCCTCTGAAAGGTCATGATTCCCTGCAGGTTTCCCTGGTAGAGCTGGTGGGGCTCTGCCATGCCAAGGCTCTGTGTGTAAGCACACTGCAGCTGGGCAGCACACAGCTCTGTGGAAGTTTCCTGGAGATTCTCTGGCATGAAAAGGAGAAAGCAGTTCTCTTTGCCCATTCCTTACTGCACTGGATCCTGCAGTCCCTCTCTCAAAACTCCCCGATCTCCTCAAGCCACAGCTGCAGGCTGCTGCAGGGTGCAGGAGAACAAAGCCCAGCAGTGAAGCAGGAGTGAACGATTTGCATTCCTTACCTCTTCTGGTATCAGCACAGTTTCATACTTCTTCCTGATTAAATTTTCACAGAATGGTATTTTGCAGCAGCTGGAGCAATTGTAAAAATGAAAACATATTTCTATAGCGGTCACGGCCTGCACATGAAAGAAAAGCAAGCAGTGATTCCACTTTCTTTATGAGACTCTATCTCCAGAACTACTTCAAGATACACACACACACACACAAAAAAAGTCTCTCACCACACCAAAATAGGCGACTGTGGACCCAATGAATGTAAAGAGTTCGATGAGTTTAAATTGTCCACCCTAAAGGAAGCAGAAAATAATAATTAGGAAGCAAGATCTTTCACTCAGTGTCACGGCATTTCTGGTTTTGTCCCTTTGCAGTGATTCATCCATTCAATCTCAAGATTTCATAGACCGTCCCAGGTACTTTGCAGGGAAAAATAAATAATTTGAGAAGGAAATGGTGGTGACACGCAGGGTTCACAGCAGGCAAGAAACCTTGTCATGCTTTCAGTCTAAACAACAATCCTACTTCTCTCTTAATTCTGCCATTTCCTCTTAAACTTTGTTCATTATGTTGCTCAGCTGAGTTTAGATCTACTCATCTGACATGACTTCCATCCCAGAATGATGGACAGGAGAAAAGAAACGGATATATGGCAGAAGCAGGACTAAAGAAATAGCAAATTTTCTTCTCTCTTCCCTTCGGAAGGAACAACAGTTGCATTTACCATGCCAAACACAAGGACATCAAACCGTATTCCATAGGCTTTGAAAAGGGTTCTCTGCTCTGTCCCATCTGGTAGCTTATAGTGCCTTGCAAACCTGCAAAAGAACAAGTGAAGATCTGTGCAGCTGATGAATATAATGATACAAAGCTAGAGAACACCAAAGGGAATGTACTTTCTTGCCTTCTTTTTCCTGCTTTTTCAGCCTTCCAAAATCAAGGGACTGAAGCCAGCTTGGTGAAGAGTATTTTGCCCAGTGTCTGACCTGACTGTCTCACAAACTTCTAGTCATCAAGAAGGCTGCTGGCCTTACCTCACAGTACCATCTCAATTTTTAATTATGTTCTCCCCCATCTCTTGTTTTATGGTTGTCAGCTCAGAGCTGACACTTATTTGAACCTTGTTTGCACAGCTCCAGCAGGACGCAGCTTTGGAATATGTTGGCAGCTCTCAGACAGTTATGGCACTCATGTTAGCATCACAAATGTATGAAAACCCACAACAATAATCATGCCATGAGTAAAAAAAGTGCTGTTACACAAGAGTTTTGACCTAGATCTGAGGGACAACTTCAGTCTTAAACACGCTGATAAGCATTTGACAAATTGTGTAACTACTCAGAATTGGAGTTGCATCAAGATTTTTCATTAAAACTTTGCATGAATCTGTTGCATGTACAAAGAACCAAAAGCTTTCATTTGCTTTTGAATAAATTTTACTTTGGGAACTGTGGGGTTACCCAGATGGAAGTAAAATACTTTCTTATTTTATTTAATCTCTTCAGGAAACACACATTTAGGCAGTTTCAAGCCTCAATTGTCATGGTAGAATCTGCCCAAACTATTTTCTGTGTTAGCTCCCCAAATACTTGTGGGAAAAAAAACCTCCTGCCACGTGAGCTTGCTCATTTTTGAGATGATCATGACAATATATCTATACAGCTGCAATAACTGCAGTTTAAGGACTTGACTACAAGGCCAAAGGACAGACAGTTATCCCAAGTTGTCATTCTCCACGCTTTGCTTTAATTCAGAAACATCCTACTTCCTTCATGTAACTTTTTCTTTTTTTTACCTGAAGCTGAATCCAGGGTATTGGGTTCTTTTTTTGTCATCCAGGCGGCGGAAGCTGTACTCTGGACTGCAGTAGTAAGACCACCTATCTAAGTCACAGTCCCATTTAATCTCAATGGCAATGATTCCTCCCTGGAAACAAGCACAGGGATTAATCTGATTGCTGCCTTTGCTGGATATCTGTTAAAGACAGCAGAGATTTGAGGGATGCCATTGGCTGGGACACATCTCCTTATGCACACTAACTCAGAAACAACTTTTGCTCATCAGTCTTTTGTGGAAGTGTCTTAATTGCGTGATCTATAAGCAACCATTCATTCTGACTCTTCCTATTTTCTGCCTATCCTTCTTCATTTTAGTAGCACAAATGTGGATGTAGCTAAAATACTGTGATGGCAATTTCATTTTGGCTCAAATCAAAAGCCAAATTGCAGATGTAAATGTATTGGACACCCAGTCCAAGTTTTTCATCTTTAGTGCCCTTGTGCCATGCTAAGACTCAATAAGTCTGGCTTAAATGATGGGACACTTTGTTTCTACTTTTCATCTACCTATCCATTAATATAAACTTGCCAGAGGTGTGGCTGGATACTGTGCTATGGGCATTTAGCTTAACAGCCTAAAGAATAGAGCAAAAATATAATGGGAAAAATAAATGTCTTTTTTTTTTTTTTTTTTAATACCAAATATAAGCTACCATGCTTATAAGCTGCAATATAAGCAAAACATGAAGGAAGAAAGACTAGAAAATGTTTTAACAGTGAGTATAAAAAAAAGTAACATCACAGACCTTGACTGCCACCTCAGAAAAGTTCTCTTTTGCTTCCTTAAGGATATCTCCCAGGCGGAATATTGGACAGAGTGGGTCAGTTACCTTGTTGAATTTGCAGGAAGTATTCAATTTGGGTGAAATATTTTGTCTATGAAGAACACATACAGTTGTTAAAATCTAAAAGCAAAAGCTAGAACAGCTATAAATACAACTAAAAGATTTCACGCTGGCTGGAGCTGTGTTAAACGTGCTCAGATTTTACTTGTATGAGCTTTTGTTTTCACAGCTACCAGATCTGTATGTTGCTACGTGTCTTGCAAATCAAGATGAATTCTTTACTCTTTGGATGTATTACAAGCAACAGTTCACCTGTATGAACAAAACATTTTGACTTTCGACTCTTGAGTCTCACATCACAGTTATGGTATAATTTAATGATTTTACCCTAATGTGAATGGAATGTCTGAATGAACAATTCTACTGTCCTTTGCCTGAAGAGAAATAGAGCTATGCTGGGAGGCTGTGTTCCCAACGTCTTCTTATTTCTCTTGTTCCTGAAGAACCAATCTTCTAAAGGCTTGTGGTTTGTTGCTCATGCAGATAAAGCCCTGAAGATATATTCTTTCTGAATAAATAAGGTGTCAATTTATACAACCTTGTCCTCAGAGTACAACCACTCTGCAGAAAGCACAGAGGAATACTGGCACTTACATGGTGTAATTAAATGTGGGGAAGTGAATGTTGTTCTTTATAAGCACTGTGAAATCTTCAGAACTCCTCAGAACAGCTGGCCTAAAAGAGAAACATCAAATCAACTAACTTTTAAATACATCAATTAATCTTGTGCTAATTTATTACCTGGAAAACTGTCAGTGGGAGGAATATTTTCCTGAGAAAGAGACTGAGATGCAGGGAGAGAATTGGCTCAGAGGATCAAGAAAGATAAAGGTCATTTTCTTAGTTTGAGGTATAAACAGTTCTTTCCCTTTTGCACTTTCTTATGTGGGCTGAGCCTAAATTGAGTCCCTGTATGCAGATGAAATATGAGCTCATGAGACTTCTCATATAAATCTTGCTACAGAATAATAATAGTGAGAGTTTATAACATTTGGCAGCTGAAAATTTCTGCGCGGTGAACAGATAGATTCCTTGCTGTCCTTACAGACAGGATGTTGTATGAACAGTCATATCCTTTCTGTTGTTGAACAAAGCCTTTTTCAGAACACAGCTCTGTCTGCAGGATAAGGGAATGGTGATTCCTTTAAAGAGGTGAAAAGAACTCAGCAGAAGTTACTGCAGGAGGCACTGTGAGATTTGGATGGGACCTGGCTGGGGAAAAAATGCTCTGTGTCTGCAGAAAACTCTGACTTAGGGAAGAGATGGGATACAGCCACAGAATCATGCTCGTATCACTACTCAGAGTGATTACTGACCTGGTTTCTTACACATATATTTCAAAACCTGGTTCAGAGAAGCTAAAATTGATTAGTCATTTGCTTTCTGAGAGTGCAATTTCCATCATTTCTGTTGAAATAAAACCTTTTCCAAAATTTCCTCATGCTTTGGCTGACTCAGAAAGGAAACTGAACATTTTCATCCTAGAATACTACACAGTCATGTAGTTACAGAAAAAGATGCCTACAGGGCCCCTCCATTCCACTCTCTGAGTTACAGCAGCTTTGTTTCCTGGAGCCTTTTTCCTACAGTTTTCCTCAGTTTTCTATTACATATAGCCAGCACTGAAGTTTTCATCCCCTGCCTAGAAATGATGAAGAGATGTTCTTCAGTGTAGAGTGGACCCCTAAAAGCTACTCTGCAGCACAGACAACAACTAATCTAGCACTACTGGTTTGAGTGGTCAGTGTGGTAAATGAACCCACACAGAGCTTCTACACCACAGAGCACTGAGAACCTCAAGTTAGAAAACCTGTCTTATGTTGATGCATTTTTCTTGACATTTGAATTCATTATCCAAATGCCTTGAGTGAATTCAAGATGAGCCCATGTCATCTAAACTTGTTTTTGTGGGAGCTGTGTGATGCTAAGACTGAAGGCTATGGCTTCACTGCAGGACCACAGAGCAGGACAGTTGTTAGAAGTAATGTATTTAGTTATAGTTATGGCTGTGATTAGATACCTGATGGATATGGCTGGTTTGGGTACCTGAGATACATCTGCACCTAGGCAAAGTGATTATCCTAAAGTTGTAGGACTGTCAAAGTAAACTCTCCTCTTGACAAAAAAAAAAGAAAATAATTTTGTTACTTACACGGGGGGGCTTTCTTCTATTAGAACAGGGCACCACGCCTTGACCTCACACGTTTCATAAGTTGCATTATAACGCACACATCTTCCAGTTTGAACTCCTGCAGAAGAACAAGCTCCTGCTCAGCAAATACAAACACTTTGTACCATCTAGACAGTTTCAGCATGGCAGTAGATTCATCCTCAAATGTCATGGAGAGATTTTTACATTTCGGATTCTCGTAGCTTTCTATGGAGGAGACTTTTAGAATTATCCAAATTATGGTCATGCCGTATCTTCACCAGTCCTTATTTAGCCACTTGCTTCAGTCAAGAGAGCTTGTTGTTGTTTGGATCAAGGGTGAAGTAATTTCCTTCAGTTTGACATGTCCTGACATATCTGAGTCTTGACATAAATCGAGAAACTAACTGTTTCAGCTAGAAGTTTAATTCAACACGAGCAAATTAAACAAGGACATAAACAAGGATATAGTGGGTGGCATCTCTGCCCACAGCACTGGGGTTGGAACTAGACAATCTCTAAGATCCCTTCCAACCCAAGCCATTTTATGATTCTATGATTCTCTAAAGGTGTGCAGAAAACCTTGATTCTTTCTGCATTCCTGGAGAGTCAGAATTTTCTGTGAACACTCAGATTTTACTAGAGAAAGATATCATTCAGCCAGCAGCCTGAATCTGGGAAATCTCAGCACTACAAGGAACTCACACAGCTGATGAAAACTGTATGATGTCTTCTGAACAACCAGTCCCCAGTGATAGACACAAGTCATTTGACTTATTCTGAGAACTACCTGTCAGATGGTACAGACTCTTCAGATAGATCCTGCAGTCACCCCCCTTGCTGAGCAGCCACAGACACCAACAGGAGTGACTATGAGAGTCCTCCTTTATGCCATAGTCTGTACTCTTCACATTTCCCCTTTCTCTGCTTCCTTCCACAGTTTCTCCTTTTAGTAAGGGCATGCACTAGCTGGTAAAAAACTACGTTTTGTGGTTTAGAAAATCTGTTCTTGGGTATCTCTTAGGATTATATACTGTTCTGCTGCAGTTCTTCTCCAAAATGGAACTTGCATGTTCTGCATTGGTCAATAACACAATAGAAGACAGTACCTGCAAACAATATTTCAGTCTGAAAATACCATTTACGTACCATTACTGTGGACATTTACAATCCCTTTTTCACAGGACTTATCTGAAGAGCAGATAGCTTCGGCGATGGGATACTGAAAAAAAAGACACGGAAGAGCAATATGCATGTCATTCCATACAGTGTCTCTCCTTATAATAACATTTTCTTATATTATTTATGTCATTTCCTGTTTTCTATACTGCCAAATACAATAAATTTAATACTGGACTATATAATTTTTTGTTTATAAACAGCCCCAAAAACTTTTGGCAGTGAAAGTCAACTTATATTTGGGAACTGCTCTGCAAAGACCCACTTCTAGGCCAGCTGGATGAATGAGAAGGAGAGCTGAAGCTGACTGCCAGGTTTGAGTTACAGAAAGGAGGAATGGGAAGATGTGGGAATGAGCAACAGTGTGAGCATTTCCAAAACTCTAACATCCCTTCAGGTTGTTCTCAAAAGGGCAGCAGCATAGCCAGAGAAGCTGCACTGGCCTGAATGTCACTATTCCATAAAAGCAATGCAGGTAAGGTTGGCAAGCTCATCTCAGCCAACAAACTGATTCCCCAAGAAACTGCAGGGTGAAGGAAAGAAAACGAGCAATTAGGTTAGTTTGCATGTTATTTATTGGGATATAAGCATAAAGAGCGTCTGTATTTGCTTGTACAGGACTGTCTCACAGTCTGCTCTTTTACACTAACATCAACGTTTTCTGTTAACTACTGGCTATTTGTATTCAATACTATCATCCTGAGTATAAATTACAAAAAAATATTTACCTCAGGGCAAGTCTGTTGAATCTGATTGTCTGTCTGAATGACGTTGGTTATCACAAAAAAAGAGTCTCTTGTCTACGTGGGGAAAAGAAAATGAATATGACTGAAATTTCATGTACTTAGTTCAGACCTCAGCCTCTTCAGGACATCACCTGGTAGGACAACAAGGCTGTTGCTGCTCTATCTCCCCCTGACAGATGTCAGATATCAGATGCCAGATGTTTGATTCTCCCCAGCTCAAACAGGAAATGCCAGAGACATCAGGGCACAAATGAGCAGTCAAGGAAAAAAGACACTAATGTTTTTTTTTTAAATACTGGCATTACAACCTAGAAAGACACAATAGCACTAATTACTAATAACAATACTGTGTTTAGTACAGCTATACTGGAGAAACTCTGCTCCTAGGTTTGTTACTATAAAAATATTAAACTGATATCGTAAAAAAAAACATGTAACAGATAGCACCACAGAAACCTCATTGAAAAGAATAATCTTTTTCCTTGTCTTCCCTGTTGGGGAAAGGTAGGTTTGGCTTAAAACATCGCTGTCTCAAATGTTAAGTCTCCTTTAATATTACTGCTCATTCCAGCAGACGTACCAGGGAAGAAAACAGATGTATTGATAGAATTGGAATATTGTGCTGACATTAAGACTTGCCTGTGTTGGTATGGTGTATTCTGCTGCATCCCAGATCCTGTCTGCATGAGCCACTCCTTTCAGGGTAATGCGAACTGAGCTGGTGAGTTCCTCTTTCTCTTGATAACGCTTGTGAACAATGAGTGTATAACTGCACAGATTGAACAGAGAGGACAAGAAAACTCGTAAAAATAAAATGAATTGGCTTTTTGTATCATTCTTGGACAAAATGAACAGCAGCATAAAGTCATTTCAACTCTTTTGCTGTGAGACAGATGTATTGCTTGAGCCCAAGTTCTCCTAGAATTCACTTCTGCAGTGTTCAGTTTGTCAGGAATGAATTGAAATATGTGCAAAGAGAATTTCTGTTTTCCCATCTTAAATGCTGTGGACAACTTCAGGTCACATCCTGGTTAGAATATTTAGTCTTTAATTTTCCAGTGTTGTGACTTTTTTTTTTTTTTTGCCTCATGCTGATTGCTTCAAAAACTTTGGCCTAAGAGTTTCATTTTCTCATGTGTTAATAGTAGAAGGTCATCTCTATTTTTATGTTGACAGGAAGTGATGTAGCTCATCTAATTCATGCAGGCAATGACATCTTTGAAGAACTACTGTATGTCCAGCAGGTAGTTTCCACACTACATGGAAGCCATATAAAAGGTTTGCTTTGAAAAACAATCTTGTTGCATAGCCACAGGACTGGTTTAGCATCATTTCAGTTTAGCAGCAGACTTTTTTGGAATAGATAAAAGTTATTAAAGAGCAGATGTAGGAAACATTTGATCAATGCTCCTTCATCTATATTGTCTGTTGTAGCAGCATTTCAGCCTTCTCTTTCTGGAGATCAGTACTTTGGGATAGCCATGCTTCTGGAAACTGGCAGTAGGAACCTGGCTCTGAGCAGCAGTAGGTGCTTGCATTTCCTGCAGACTTGATTCTTAGCAAGATTGGGATCAGTGTGCTCCATGTCCTGGCTTGTTGCCCTCACATAGGAAATAAATCACTTTCTGAACTTGCAGACTTTGTTCAGCAAAGACTTATCACTGAAAACAGCCCTATTTTGGCAGCAAGGAGGAAAATTTGCCCTTTAGAGGCAATCTATTATTGTTTATTCCTAAACACCTTATTGTTCTTGAAATCTGCTTCAAGAGCTTGATTGGCTATTTCATCTGTTAGGTAGATCTAGTCCTGATGGGAGACTCTGTGGAACACACTCTAATCTCAGAAAAACTGATGTAAATGTCAGATTATTCAATGGAGTGAGTCTGGGTTTATAGACAAGAAACAGAAACAGCATAGCAGGAAATGAAACCACAAGCATTTGTTAGTGAAAACTCAGTTAAACTTCAACAACCCCACCCTGTGAGATAACCTCCCATGCCAGAATCCCACCACAAAGCCTCTACTGCCAAATCCATCTTCCAAGACTGGTCTAACACCAAATCAATGATCAGTAATAGCTGCCACAGAACTGAAAGCTCTGAAAGCCACACTGTAACCCAGACAACCCCCAACATGACAAATACTTGTTTGTGTTCAGTGCCATTTCCCATCACCCCGCACTTACCAAATATACACAGCAATAACTCCATAAATGAACCACTTCACACACACACATCCAACACTTGGAAAACGGATCAGTTTTGGGGAGTCATAATTAAACAGATCCTTCATCCAGCTACGTGCAACCATTGTTAATGTTTTCTGTGAGCTTATAGAAACTGCAAGTGGCCGATGCTGTCTTCTTTTACTTTTGCATTCTTTTGCGGCCTCGCCACTTAAAGGCACAGTCTGAAATCAATGTGAGTAGAATGGTACCACAGGCACTCAAAAGAAAGGCAGCTGGTGGATCAGAGCTTGATGTTAATCAAAAATAAAGAATATAAGGAAGTGAGAGAGAGGATACCAAATGCCTTCTCTGTTTGTCCAGAGAAGGAAAAGGACAAACTAACTTCTTAGTGGAATCCACCTTATTTTAGGGAACTAAAACTGAAGTAGTCTGGCTCAGTCCGTTGACAGAAATACAAGCTCTTCACAGCCACCCACGTTTATGTACGACAAAGGGAGTTTTCAGAGAGGGAAGATTTTTTGAATTCCCTTCAACCAACTATCAGTAGTGCACTTTTTTAAAGATAAAACGTTTAAAGTTGGGAAAAAAAAAAAAAGAATTTCCTTCTAAGTTCTCAAGTCTGACTTATGCAGTGTCCGGAGGAGAATTTCCTTTCACTGAATCTGTCCAGACCTCAAACCAGACTGAGAAAACTTTGTGAAGTAGTAAACACTTTGAAGGTGCTGCCCTGACTTGAAGGAGGATGGAATGCTTTTCTATTGCTTAAAAGACTTGAGTCTGCAGAATGAATTCGACACATTTTTCCAAAGCACTTCAGTAGAAACAGGATTGGGTATCACATAAACATTGGAACACCTACCATTGGTCAAACCACAGGACCATTAGCCGAGGCCACTTATTTTCACACAAAAGGCCTTAAGACAGAGAAAAGAGATAAAGAAAGAAGCTGAGTAGTTTCTGCCTTGGGGTTATTGTGCAGCCCTTCTCATATCACATTCTTTCCCAATGCATCTTATTCAGTATCTCTAAAATGAGCTGATAATTTACAACCACTTCTCTAGTTGGATGTGGGTGCATCACTAGCCATGGCTTCCATAACATGCTGGGTAGCCTCAGCCACCACAGAGGAATCTTGATGGTTCCTTTGTCTACATTTAGAAGGGGGAAAACGAGAGCTACAGGAACATCAGTGCAGAAGAAGCTGCTCAGATGGTGAAAGCAGCTCAGAGCAGCACTACTGCACCAGGAGAGCAGCAGGACATGAAAGCCAGGAGGCTCCTGCCCATGTTTTTCCAGGCTACAGTACAGCTCAGCTCTTCTCAACAACAGAATCATTGTGCATTTGCAAAAATAACCTTCCAGCTGCTCTGGTCCCACCAGAAGTTTAGTACTCCACTGCAAATTCTGCTGCTTGGCTTTCCAGGAGAAGGCACTGCTACATCAACACGTGGGCCAGTACCTCACTGAACTCTCCTTGAGGTCTGCATGTCAACCTGCTTGCAACCACCTGCTCTTGCTCTCAGCGCTACACAGTGAAATAACCTGCAAGTGGATGCTTTGCCTGAAGCTGGGGCAACTGCAGAGATCAATCTAAAAGGACTGAAACCAGCATGATGTTGGCCTCCCTCTGAGCCTGACTCCCCACCACCCAACAATATGCACTACTGCAAAGAAGGTGCCATACACTTCCAGATTCTTACTGCAGGGGTGGCAATGTCCATGCAAGAATGGCAATGGTAAAACAAGTTTTAGAGACACCAGTGGCCACAAAGATCTTCAGCTTTTTACCTCTGGTTACATAGGATACTGTCCTATTTGGTCTCAGGGTGGTTTTCTGCCAGGTCATGGTATTAAGAGGCAGTTCAGCTGGGTAACAAAGTCACAGTGCTGAGCAGGGCAAGGTATGTAACATTGTCTGCAGCTTCTCACACTGCACAGTTCCATGCACAAGCTGGTCAATGAGCTGCAAACCGAATACTGGCATCTGGCCCATGGGGTTAAGGAGCAGGTGTGAAACCACCATCTGATGCTATAAACAAAGGAGCTGTAAAAGTGTAGAGCGGTTGAGGTAGGATCTGTAAATCTTATTCTCAAAGTCTGAAAGAAGAGAAGCTTGGATCACAATCTATCACACTTACATTTAAAGGTTAGGGTACTCTCTCTTGCAACAGAAGACCTGCACAGAGGCACCAAATGTACAAAGCCTGCAACACAGAGATAACGCCTTTCTTTACTGTTTTAAATCACCTAGGACCCTGCCTATTGCTGTAGCTGTGACAAAGCATGAGGAATCAGACAGGTTTTTTAGCAGAAAGGAGCAGGTCACATTCTAAGAGGCTTAATTTTTTGAGACATCAGCATTCATTCCTTATGCCTTTGCCGACCACAATCCATATTGCTATAGTTGATATTAGAGACTTCAGCAAGCAAAATCCTGCTATGTAATAACAACTGAAAAAGACACAATTGGTAGGATCCAGAAACAAACCTGGGATGCATTTAGGTGCTAGGACAGACACAAATAAATTGATTTTTAATATATCCCAGTCAGACTTACAGTTACATACAAATGTTTATTATAAAATAAGAAAAAATAAGAAAAAAAAGAAAAAAAAACACCAAGAAGATCTGGGTTGCATACAATAAGCTTTAGTAAGTGTTGCCTTTGCTTCCTAAACACTCTAATTTTCATATTAACATCTTCTATCTGTTTGGGATCTGACCTCAGCAGCAAGGGCAGATGCATTCATCTTCTTGTCCATGGATGTTCCCATATAAGGTGATCTCTCTTTGCCTGTGGAGCACAACTTCGATTTGCTCAGGTTTCGTTCCACTCTGATTTGCTGGCCTCTATCCTCGAGCTCTTGTAGTTTTACAAGGCAGTCATCCACACAGCAGTAGCTATAAAGGGAGGAGAAAGACAGGAGAGAGTAATGAAGATGTGCCTGCAGATCTAAATTGGTGTGGATAGTTTATTTTGCTCCACTGTTTTTCTTCTGCTCATTGCCTCTGCATGACACCTTTTCAATAAACAATTTCTATACGCTTTTCCCAAGTAGTATAAAGCATAAACCCTATCCAGGGATTGTATTGGCTGATAGGGATGCATTGTTCTAACAACTCTCTAGTCATCAGGAAACTTTGCTCGAAACTCTGAATGACTCTTCCTTCACACTAACTTGGGAATTTGGAAAATGCCCATGGAATTATACAACATATATATGTAAACACTGGCCTTCAATTCAGTAAGATTTGATTCAGATATCACATCAAAAATCTCAACTGCATCCTCTAACATTTACCCAAGGCTGTGCTAAAAGCTATGATATCTTTTGTCTGAAAATTCTGTTGTCATACAGAAGTCAAGACACTATAGAATAAGCTATTATACTGCTTGTTCTTTTTTTTTTTCTAAAGAAGTAAGTTTGAGAATTCAGGCACTATTACTGAGGGCAAATATCAAGTAGTGTGTAGGTACCTTGGGGTAGCAGTCTGGCTACTTTGGGCTGCATGGATAAATAGCACAAAACTACTGGAAGAAGGGATCATGAAAAGATACCATGGGATCCCCCACACTTCCCCTGACCTGGGAAGTCCCAAGGAACTCTGATGTATGATTTTGCTCCACTATTGAATCATAAGTACATTCAAACAGGCCAGCATGCTGGAGTTCACCCTGACTTCTAATCAGAGAGGTCTTGTTCCCCTCTCAGACTCAGAATGATCCAAGTTCATGGGTTTTCATCATGACAGTGATACAATCTTGGCATCTTTTCTTGCCTGATCTTGGGGTTTTCTAATTTTCAAGCATCCTTTCTCTTCTTTGTCATCTCTATAACATTAAGGAGACATAAAAAGCAGGGGACAGTCCTTTGCCTCTTGGAAGGTGTGAGGAGTGAAATATCCTAATGCAAAGAGGTCAGAGCAGCACTCCTGACCATACCCAGCCTGGATCCACACTCTTTCCACCCTCAGTACTGTGAGCACAGTCTGTTCTCCCCTGTTCTGAGGACTGAGGATGTGCATCTATATTTGCAGAAACACTCTGTTTCTCCAGAATTAAGAAAGCAGTGCCCAGGATCGATGACACCTACCACTTCCCATTACCCATCAGTGTCACCTACAGGGAGCAGAACTCATCCCCAGCGCCTCCACAGAAAATACCATTTTCATTTGCTCCCCCTGTTTATTCTATATGCTCAAAATACTAATCAGAAGAAAAGCGTAATTGATACCAGGAAAGCATGTCAAAGGAAAGTAGATCTCTTCTGGGAACTTGTAGGTAGTACGATTCCTAAAGGTCAGTGTACAGACAGAAAGCACAAAGGAAACATGATCTGGTTTTTAAAGTTCAAATCCGGGAGTCAGGAGACTTGGATTACGTTCCTGGCTCTATCTCAGCTCTCATGCACAATCAAGAGCGACTCATCCATCCCCTTTGTGACTTGGTTCAGCCAGTGGAAAGCGAGGACAGAAATGTGGTGCCACTTCTCAGGCTTTTAGAAAAAAAATGGGTAAATTAGTATTTTATGAGGTATTTCCTATTCCCCGGAAAGAAGAGGGGAATTAATCTAAGATGGAAAGATTGTTTAGAATTGCAAAGTGTTACATTTATGATTGCTGCTTACCGAATGAACAACCTGTGCGTTTCAATTTAATGGCACCAATTTAATGACTCACTGCATATTTCACTCCATCATCTGTGAACTCACGTGGGTTTCTAAGACAATCCACAGAGGCTAACTGTAGAACAGAAGCTCCCAAATCCAAAACCTATATATAAACCCTACTGCAGCCGTTCCTTGCACCCAGAGCGTTGTGCTGTGAATGCCCCGCACAGAACATCGCGTGGGGGCACAGCGACCTCCGCCAGGCTCACACTCCGCAGGGGTGGGATGGCAAACCCAGGGCAGGCTGCGACGCCTTTAGGGCCGCTTACGGGCTGCCTCCCCCCATGCAGCACGACGTGAGGAGGGGGCGGGGACCCGCTCCCCACAAGCCGATGCGCTCCGTTCTGTTCCATTCCCTCCGCAGAGGTCAGGACGCCACGCGCCGCTCTGCGCATGCGCGCGCCTCTCCAGCTGGAGCCCGCGTGGCACGCCCGGAAGTGACGTCATCGCCGGACCTGGCAACCGTTACCAGGGTAACCTGGAGGCGCGAGCGGGGGGTGAAGGCCAAGGCGGCCCCGGCGCCGTTACCTCACGGCACGGGGGTGGCCGCGAGAGGGCCTGACTGACTGGCGGTGGGGGTTTGGCCGCCTCCCCCCCCGCTCTCTTGAGGGTTTTCATCACCCTCTCGGGGTGAGGGGCCGGCTGGGCCGAGCCCGGTGCCGGCTGAAGGCCGCAGTGCTGCAGAGGGCCTCGCTGAGCCGCGAGCTCAGCTGCGCTCCCGACAACCCTCAGCTCCGTGGCCCCGCTGAGGCCTCGTGGCGTCTCGTCCGGCTCTTCTGCAGAGGTTCTTCCAGGACGCGACCATGAGTGACCAAATCCAGTTCATTGTTGAGAAGCTCAATCAGGAGCCCTTCAGGAAGAACTACAATTTAATCACGTTTGACTCCTTAGAGTCGGTGCAGCTGTTGCAGCTGCTCAGTGATGTGCTGGGGGAGATTGACCCGAAGGTAAGGAGGGCAGTCAGAGCTGCTCAGACCTGGGTAACTGCCAACGTCTTAAGTTGGCCTGTCACAAAAATTGTACGGAATGCTTTTATTTAGGTCTGGCGTTGTGTGTCTTTATGGCATGTTAGCCTTATCAAAATAGTTTGTATGAGTCTTCCTGGAAATAAATGTGCCTGGCAAGAATCCTTTGTGTCTATATATCTACAAGTTGTTGGTGATCAAACTAATGTTTCTTGGGCCAGGGATGCTGGATCCTCATCCACCAGAGACCGATGACTTTATATTTTAACTTGGGAATCAAGGTAGAGAGATCTTAAATTGGCTCAGACAACAAGTTCAACAACTTTATTCTTGAGTCAAAATTCAGGCTAAGTCTTGCTCACATATGCAGCGTAGGAGCTGACTAAGAATGGTTTCTCATTTGTAATTGGTAACTGAGTTTCTGACTCCCCTTACCCTGATGCTACCAAAGGTGTGAGGTAAGGAATTGATCTCTTCTGGTCTGTGGTGTAGAGGTACATGTGCTGCTGTGGTAGGATCTCCAGACTTGGAAGTCATTTATTCCTCTGAATAGACGAGGTCCTACGAGCGGGCAGAACATAAGCCTGTAATGAAGTTACCTGAATATGCATGTAGGAGGAAAATATTTTAAAGATAATCACAACTTGACGATAAAAAGAATGTTCTATATAGAACTACACTCCACTGACACGTGATAAGAATTGACTTTACTCACTTTTAGTGTCACTGGTTAATTGAAATGACTTGAACAAATATTGGATATTTATTTGTGTGTTTCAAACTATGTAGCATGCTGTTGACATTAGAGAGGAGCTGCCAGAGAATACAGCTAAAAGAATGTTGACTCTCCTCGGTGTCCTTAAATACAAGCCTCCAGGAAGTGTAACAGACCTGTAAGTATCTTCTGATCCACGAATCATGATAAAATGTGTTACAGCTTCTATGTAAAAACCTTTACTTAAGTGGGTTTTTTCTGTTCGTTTTTTGTATTTTTGACCCTGACCATCCAAGTGGATATGTGTAGCAAGTTAAAGAGCTCCTGTTTTGTCGGGCTGGGATGGCTGAAGAAGGCTCCCGCAGGTGTGGGGCAGCCCCCGGGTGCGGCTGCAGCAGCTGCTATTACGGAGTCTACCAGGAGAGGGTGCCGCATGCATGACAGGGTCACTTCTGCCCCCAGCCCTTTCAGGCAGTGCCACCCTCCAATCCCAGGTGGTAACCCTGAAAACCTGCACTCTTCCCTCATTTTGAGGGGACTGGAGCACCTGCCCTATGAAGACAGGTTGAGGGATCTGGACTTGCTCAGCTTGGAGAAAAGAAGGCTGTGGGGTGACCTCATTGCAGCATTTCAATACCTAAAGGGGGATGGGGAGGGGGATGAACTCTTTGAAAGGGTTGATAACTGCAGGACAAGGGGAAATGGTTTTAAGTTGAGGGAGGGGAGACTGAGGTTGGATGTCAGGGGGAGTGGTGAGGTGCTGCAACAGCTACCCAGAGAGGCTGTGGATGTCCTCTCCTTGGAGGTGTTCAAGGCCAGACTGGATGGGGCCCTGGGCAGCCTGGTCTAGCATTAAATGGGGAGGTTGGTGGCCCTGCATGTGGCAGCAGGGTTGGAGATTCATGATCCTTGAGGTCCCTTCCAACCCCATCCATTCTGTGATTCTCTTTTCCCGAAGAATATTGCTGGAAAGGATGAATCGTTTTTGCAGGCTTTATCATTTTGTTTTGTTATGGGATTTCTGTGTGCCTCAAGGTAGCAAAATCAGGATTGTAAATAGCAAACTGGCACCCTGACTGCCTTCTCTCTTAACTACATTAAGAAAGCCATTATGGAAGTGGAATGGGAATGTCAAAACACTGCAAACTTTCCAGCCAATGTTCTTTCGTTTGAGATTTATTGATAGTAGGTGCTACTTTTTTTTGTTGCTGTTGTTTTTTAATAGGAGCGCATTTCGCCAAGGGTTGGTTACGGGAAGCAAACCTGTAATTCATCCTGTCTTACATTGGCTTCTTCAGAGAACCAATGAACTCAAGAAAAGGGCTTATCTGGCACGCTTCTTAGTAAAACTGGACGTGCCAGTGGAGTTCCTACAGGATGATACTGTGGCTGACATCAACAAGCAGGTAGTATTTTTCACGTATGCTGACATTTTACAGGAATTAATTGAAGTGCCAATAGAAGAATGGATACATGAATTGAGGAGTTACTGCTGAGATTAACATTCGAGAGAGTTATGACAAGAGCATGTTGGAATCAAGGGTCAACAACCATTCATGAAAATAAACACGTTTTAACCACCTCTCTTCCAATAAACCTTACGTTGTTTAGGAAGAGGTAGCATTAAATTAAAAGGACTTCAGCTCATCAAATACTGTGTGCTGATTAGCCTTCATTTTCATGCTGCCTAAGAATTATACTTTTTTCTTATTTTTTTTTTAACACTTTTTATTTTCTGTGGACTCTGACATGAATATTTTTAACTTTATAAATTTCCACTTTAGATCAGTTCAGAAAACATTATGAACAAAAATGGCTGCCTTACAGTTGTCAACTGAAGGTATAAGACTTTGCCCCTAACATTTATATTAATGTTATCCCACTTCTGCTTCAACCATTCTTCTTTCTTTCCTTTTTTTTCTTTTTCTTCCTTTTTTTTTGTGTGTGTGAGAATTCGGAAGTTTCTTTTTCCTTTTTCCTATTGTTCCTATTTCCTATTTGCTATAGTTCCTATTTGCTATGTTTCCTCTTTTGTGAGCATTAAATGTTGATTTTTACACAGCAAGACTGGGTGGGTTTAAAATGTAGAGTTACACGTGAACCAGAATTATGTTTTTACACTTGTGTTATCTGAGGTATATATTTACTTTATTTTGATCCAGTTTTTTCTGCCTTTTGTCCTATGTAGTTACTTGCAAATCATAGTGTGAGCGTTCATAACAGGTAACTTTGCTTATTAGCTGTGCACCAGCAAAGCTCTGTAGCTTGACTGATTTTCTTTTTTGATACCACTAGCAAGGTCTGATTTATAACTTTGAATAACTAAGCAGAAGTAGGAAGGAGAGGAAGGAATGCAGGTTGTAAGTTTTCTCAGTATGTCACAGTCTCAATATGTATAAATATCCATCTCCATTATTTCCATTACGTAAGATGTGTTCCTTTTTGGGATTGCAGTAATAAAGCCATCTTATTAAACCAATACCCTTCTGATTTAACTCAGAACAGAAGCTGGGGTAATACAGTGTCTTTATGTAACACAGCATCACCATGAAAATATTTAGATACTAATGAATTAAAGAATTTAGCCTCAACTATTTATGTAGGCAGGCATGTGATGGTGCATTTTAATAGAAACATTTCAAATATGAGATTCTGGAAATCTTAGAACATGAGCAAGTTTTATGGGTGTATAGAATCAAGCTCACATGTACTGCAAATTCCCTAAACAAGGTTCTCAGAAACCTGGTGCTTCCTTGATTTTGTGATTTGGACATCCAATTGGTTGCAGTGTATAATTTGAAAAGTGATCGAATTTAGGCAAAAATCTGATTGACCAGTCTTCAGTGAGATGTTCCCAGGTGTCAGGAATCACTATGCTGCTGAAACCTGGGCTTTGTTTGGTCATTTGAGAGTGTCAGTTGTTTCAGGTGTGTGGGCCAGCTGCAGAATGCTTTTTTTTTTTTTTTTTTTAAATAGTGGAAGTGGAAAACCTCCCATTTGCTCTGGTTTGGCAAATTATTTTGTGCCCGTGTTTGAGTTTTGTCAAATGCCTTGAAATGTTGTTGAACAGGCTCTCTAAACTTACTTTTGAAAGAGGTAGAGAAGGGATGCAAAGGAAGGCTTTTGGAATCAGCAGTGAATAGAGTTGCTCCCAGTTAGCTTGCTCTCCTTTTATTTGTTGAAGTACTTCTATAACACCTAAGTGAGCTATAAGTCAGTTGCATTTTTACTTCTGTTTTTTTAACTCATTTTTTGTCACCTAGCCTGCGTGTACCTTCTAATCATACCTTTATTTGTTATTTAATCAAGCTCTTTTTGATTATGTAATCTCTTTCCCAGTGGTCATTTTACTGCTGTTTTTTGAATTTGCTCCAGCTAGGCCTGGTGTGCCTGATACTAAAACAACCAGAAATAAAAGGGACTATTCCAGCTGCTGATTCCTCAGGGTTTTAAATGATGGGATTGCTGCTTCACTGGTCACAGATTTACCATCTTTGTTTAACCTGGCCTTCACTGCTGCCATTTGGTATTCAACAGTCATATCAATTGCTTTTTCCAGGAAGTAAAAAAATTATATTCTCTGCTTAGATTTTCCATCTTACTGAATGGCTGTTTCTGCAGAGATTATCCTTTCCTATATCTCAGTTTGCATTTCTTCAAGTTGAATCTAAATTTATTTCCCATCCATATTTCTAAACTCTTTCTGTCCCCTGTTATTTCTCTACCCACACAGACTTTCACACTGCCTCTCAGTTGAAGAGTGCTGGTGGGCAATGTACTGGTATGGAGGTAGCACACTGTCTACTTCTTCCTAAAAACCAAACTACATATATCAGTCTCTATAATATACCGAGGACACGATTATGCAATATGGCAAAACTGTTTCTCACATGTTAAGTCAGGTGTGCTCTTGGGCTGCTTTACTGGAGAGAAAATCAGTGCTCTAACCTCCAGTTCCATTGCCTTGCTTGAGCATCTTATTAGACCCAGCTCTCCATTTTCAGCTTGATAAGTGTACACGTGTGATATACACAGATTTATAGTAAGGGAGAATAGTTAATGTAGCATTGTCCCTGTCAGCTAACATCTTGTTTTGAAACTACATTGTGTATTACAAGGGAAGAGGTTAAAATGCTGAAGAAACTATGACAATTCTGACTATTAACTTTAAATGGAAGATAATGTAATGTCATTTTTTACTTCTGCTTCATAAGTTCCTAAGTTTTAGTGGTGAAAAATCCATTTAATTCTTGTTTTTATAATGTTTCTGTCTGTATTTACTGTCTTAATAGTAAAACAACGTTGGCCTGAAAGTCCTCAGCCATAGAGCTCATTCTGCACAATTTTATCTCATTTTATAGTATGAAGAACTGATGGAAGCATTTAAAAACCTACATAAGGAATGTGAGCAGCTCAAAACATCTGGTTTATCTACTGCAGAAATAAGAAGGGTAAAAATATGACAAAATTACATTGCTTCTGCATATGCATTTAAAAAATGTTCTATTTTTTTTGGTTTTGTGAATTCATTCTAGTGTGTACATTGTGGAGGTCAGAGCTGATTGGCACTCAGTTGCTGTTTTGAAACTGTTCTCTGTTGGCAAACAGAAAGTCCTTGCTCATGCTTAGAACCGGGCTTTGTGAAGCAGATGGGGAAACGAGGCTGCCAAGACTGTGTTCAGCATGATTTTCAAATATTGGAGCTCTTTTTCTGTGACCACAAACTGATATCAAACCTTGAACTTTACCGATATAGGGTAATAATTTCAGAGGTTGGATGAATTAAGAGCCTAAGTCAACAAAAATGGTGTTCCTATGTGGCTAAAGAGTTAGTAAAGATATTTGTTCTGTTTCATCAAAATGTTTGAGCATGAATCCAGCTTTCCATTAAGACAAACAAGTTTAGCAGATGTTAACGCCTAAACTGATAATTTAGTTCTCTTTCTCTCATAGTTGTTAATATGTGGTATCCTGCTGTAGTAAAATAGGGTTACAGAACGATAATTGGATACATGCTTTAGAACCATAAATTATTTCTTTTAAACAGTTTTAATGGAAGAAGTGTCAGCAAGTATAACTCCTGTGCAACTTCATGCAGAGTGTCAGGAAGTGGGTAATGGTGGTAAGATTTAAGAGCAGATGTTTAATTGCATCATGTATTGAATTATGCTGATTTTTGCTTGGTTGTTTCTGTTTGTAGGCTGTAGGGTTTGTTTTTCTGTTTTTTTGCGTGTTTTGTTTTGTTTGTTTTTGTTGTTGTTTTTTTTGAAATAAATCTGCTTTTATTTTAAATGTTCACATTAATACTGAAGGATGCAGAGAGTGGCAACTGAGGAGAAAGTAGGAAAGATGAACAAGTCTGGAATCCCGGACATTCTGATCACAGATTGATAAAGTTATAACTGCTTCAGGTGTATTCAGATGAATTCTGCTTTTCACAGTAACTTGTACAGAGTTTAGTTCAGTCTGCACCATGTAGTAAATAAATTAATATTTCTTTATCTGTTTTTGCTGCTGTTTAGGATATAAGTGCAATGGAAGAGGAGAAAGATCAACTCATCAAAAGAGTAGAGCGTCTTAAGAAGAGGGTAATAAGAGAAGTAACGCTGTTACATTTCAGTGTCATAATCCTTGGCTTGCAACTCTGATTTTGGAATGCAAACAAGGATTAGAATAAACATACTGCGTGTCGAGGAAGGAGTCAAATAACTAATTGACCTACAGGGAATCTCCCTAGGCGTTAGTCCAGAGCTTTTAAGAATCTTGAGTCCAGTGCTTTGCTGTCATTTCTGAGTAGTAACATGTATGGAAAGGAAGTGCTAAGTGGGTTTGTTAGACATACGATCTCTTTAATGTATTTCTCAACTATCTGACAGTAACATGCACTATTTATCCACTTGCTGTAGGTGGAGACAGTACAAAATCATCAACGAATGCTTGAAATAGCAAGACAGGTTCGCTTAGAAAAAGAGAGAGAAGAATCTTTGGCTCAACAGAAACAAGAACAAAAAAATCAGGTATTGCCATAAGTGTACCTCTTAAAATAAATAGTTTTTATATCTGTCTGGGGATTGTGTGTGTAAAGAAGTACATCAGGAAAAAAAAACAGTGCAGTTTCTCCCAATATCAGAAAATTAAATCCTATGTAAAATACAAATACCTGTGTACATCTTAAAGGAAGAGGCTAGATGCTACAAGTTTTGAATGTCTCATTTGAGATATTTGGCTGCCTCAACTACCCCTGACATCATCATTTAGCAATCCTAGGAAATGTTCCATGACTTACTGTGGGAGCACCCAGAGAGAAGTCTTTATATTTATGGTAGTGAGCAAATGTTTCCTTAGTTTGATTGTATCTCTGTGCACTTGCATTAAGATTGTATGGTAACACAGCAAGTAGCACAGCTTTTTGCTGTGGATCAGTGCAGGGAGAATTTGTATTCAGGAGCAACCTTGGGGTTTTGGTCCCTGAGTCTCACAAAGGTAATGTCCTAGTAAGTAGTGAAAGCAGATGGCATCTGAATGTAGGGGTGGATTTTATTCCTAAGCTGTGTTGTATATTCCCAAGCTGGCCTGCTGTATCATCTCAGTAAATTCTGTTGATTTCAAGTAGAATATGAACTTTAACACTGCTTTAAAAGGAGCAAAACTCAGATGCCTGTTATTACAGTCAACATACTGATTTGGAATCAACGTGAATCCTTGAAAAATCTTGAAAAGAAGGTTTTCAAGCCATTGGCCCTTTCTTGAGGGAGATCACAAGCAAATACTGTGGTGTCCAGCTGATTCTGCTTCTTATCACACATTTCTCTAAATAGAAGAAGTACTATTCACCTGCCTGCTGTTGTTTGGCAACAAGCTTTTCCATGTGTTCTCTATTTGGCTCAGCAATAGAATAGTGGATTGCCGTGACAACTCAGCTGCCTTCCAAGAGATGCAGCATAGAGTTTTCTTCTGCAATCCTGACTAGCTTTTTTGCTGTTCTAATGTTCAAGCCACTTGAATGTTTGCTTGAAAATAGTTTAACAGATTTGTGCTACAGAGAAAATATGACTTGTGAGTACAACGCTTTTCTTAATTAACAGTAAAGAATAAGTAAATCCAGGCCAACTGTTGAAAATTGTTTTGGCATGTGAACCAGAAGCTGGTAGCTACCATTTTTTGTATTCAGTATTCTCTGTGATACTCTTTTGCTTTAGTTACTTAGAAATGCATTTCAAAGTAATGAGCTTACATGTGTACAATTTTCTCTCCAAAGTTATTCCATGCAGAACAGAGACTGCAAAGGGCACAACTCCAGCTGAAAGAGATGCATCATGCAGTAGTGGATTCAAAACCTGAAAGTAAGTAGTAATGTGTAATAACACCTGGGGGGGGTTTACACTTCTGTGAGAAATGAAATTAAAACTGTGTGATTCTCAATAACATAGTAGTGCCAGAAAGCACATGTGAACTAGAGAGAAACTAATGGAAGGTATAAATTCTAAAGGCTGGAGTTCCTAAAGGTGAATATGCCTTGCTAAAAAAAGGCTGGGAGATGGTCATAAGGAAGATGATGAGATACTTCAGTCTTGTTTTTGAGGTTCACTTTGCTTAAAACCTTAAGCCAGTTACATACTGAAAACTATAATAGTCTGCAAGAAAAAAAAATAACAAACAGCTGGAACTACATGGGATTGGAAAAAGCAGAAACCTCTTAGAAAAGGCAGAGTTTAGATACTGTGAAGTTGTCTTTTGTATTTGCAATTGAGGATCAGGGAAATACTGCTTCATCTCTGTGAATATACAAATACATTGAATATTAATATTATGTTTTATTTGTTTTGTTGAATGTAGACTTGTTTGGTTGATCTTTTTAGTTACATTTAATAAAACATTCATTTGTAGAGCTTTAAGGCCTGTTTCTTATTGTAGTGTGAGTTTCCGTGTTAGTTTTGCATGGTACCAAAAACAAAGCCACTTCCTAATTAATATTTTAATAGAGAATGGGTTTTACGTGTGTGTGTGTATACACACTTGCATACAATTATATTTTATATATTTATAGATATACATACTAGATGTAATATATAGATCTATTTATAATATTTAAAATAGTTTGTTCTCATGGTGTGGCTGTAGGTGATTTAGTTGTATGTTGATGTATTACATTAAGAATGGCAAGACTGCTTCTGCTCATTTTCAGTCTTATCTCAGTCTGCAAATTACTCTAACAAAGTAAATTATACTTCTTGTAGAGTAAGTTTTTGCTCATTGATCCACTATAACAATAGTGGGTAGGAGGGAATTGCAGATAGCATATAAATGCATAACTTACTGTCTCCAAAGTCTACAAGCATGTATGTTTCTGAAGGAAATATAGCTAGGATTAGTCTGAGTCTGCATAGGGTTCAGTGTTTCTGATACATGTGACCTCAACTGGTTATCAATAATGCATCACAGGATTGATAGAAGCTTTCTGTTGTTTATACTGTCATTGGGGATGATTTATATGAAGAACTCTACTGTACTATGAAGGTATATGACTCAGAATGTTTTTTTTCCCAGAGCCTTTGCATTGGCATTCTGAGTTGCTGTGGTTTTTTTTAAAAAAAAAAAAAAAAAAGCATTAGAATGCTTTTTATTATCTGAATAAATAAATTTCCAAATGATAGAGTCCACATACTTAGATTTAAATTTAGTGAAGTAATTCATTGTCCTACTTTTTCGGATACATTTAGTATTTCAGTAGCGTCATGGAACTGCTTTGCCAATTGTTTTGAGTGAGAAGATTTTTCTTAGCAACACATTGGGATACTATTAGTTTGTAATTTTGCTTTACAGTGCTCATCAGCCATTGAGCCACAAATGAAAACTAAAAGAGTATCTGAACTATCTTCTTTACTCTAAAGGACCTGTGGTGAATTCTGTAACAGTTCCACTTATGCAGTGGCTGAGAGTTTATACAGCAAAGCTATGTCAACATTTCTATTTCAGTTCATAGAGTATTTTTAAGGCCTGTGGAAACTTGGTGGGTTCAGTTCACAGAAGCAAAGGTAACATAATAAAAAGTCAGTAAATGTCATTTGATCACTGAGATGAAAATAAAGTGAACTTATTTAATACTCTTATCTTGAGCCTTACTTGCAGGAAAAAATACAGTGTTTAGATGTTCTGAAGAAAATCTTGGAGTCATTATTTAAGAAAACTTCTGTTGAAATTTTGCCCAAACAAAGACTTTAGGACTTAGCTTTATAATTTAATTACTTTTCCCCTCGGTAGTTACAAGGACACTGCCTGTAGTAGCAATTACAGAATGCCAACTGGTGAATTCTTTTTTTTTTAATAATAATTAAAATTATGTGACCATAGCGTATTGAATAGGATTTCATTTCTTTTAAAAGCTTTATTGGTCTACAGTTAACACTGTTTATTTTTTTTAAATTCCCTTTGGCTCCACTTCTGTATCTCAGCTGCCTATTCAGATCAGTATGAGCTTGTACGTGGATGATTCAAAGACTGTTCGGTAGCTGTGGATTTTTACTTTAAGTTACGTGTTTTTCCTTGCAATAAATTTCTTCTGTTTTTAATACTTAACCTGTTTTTACTTTCAAAGCAAGATACATTGATAAAAGCTGCTGTTAATAAGTAGATTTATATATGTGTTGTGTACATGTTGCTTTGATTACTTCATCTGGTAATTCACTTGGGATGATGTTCTTTAAAGAAATGCAAAGTAACTCTTTAAGGAATGCAACCAACACAAACTTACGATGTTGTTAATGTGCACTTAGTGTAAGTCTGCTTTTGCTACACCAGAAAAATATAACTTCTGGTTAATAGCTTATTTACTTTTAGAACTATAATATGTTACTTAGAAGACCTTGGACCATGAAGAACAGCTGATTGTTGTCTTGCAGACTGAAATTGATAACATTGGTTTCCATAGTATGTACCCTCCTTGTTTATGAACTTCAGTACCGCTCCGTATTTTGCTTAACTACAGAGAGGCAGTTGCTGCTGCTAGTATTGATAGGAATTTCTGATTTTAAAAATATATATTTCTGATATCATTTTTAACACTGAGCACTAGTTTGAATAACCTAACTGAGATTGTTATGTTTTTGCCTTGAATATTTGTTGGCACAAACACAGACTGTGAATGCCAAAAAGTGATCTGAATTACTGAAATTCTTGATCTCTGTCCATTTTAATGGAACGTTATTGTTCAGATTATTGGCAGAAATAGTGAGAAATGGTTGCCTCGCTTGAAAATATAGATTAAAAGAATGGGTTAAGAGGGTTTCCAATGATAAACAGAGAAACATGCAATTGATACATTCCATTAAGTTAATATGTAGTAGCATTTTAGAGCACTGAGAATATTAGGGATGGTTATAAGGAGGAATTATTTTGTACAGATGTTTATGGCGTTCTGAACATTTAGTGAAAAATAGAAACTATTATTAAAATATCCTATTTGAATGAAAACAAACTTTTTCTGTTGTTGTTTGTTTAAAACTTTTGGTTTGGCCACAGAATTATCTATCTCTAAAATTCAAAGTTTAAATAATTTCCTTCAATGCTGGAACCAGGTTACAGTTATGGTAAAGGAAAATGACTTAGGAGGAACTCAGTAATGAAAATGTTTAAGGGTGGAAATACAAGGCTGGCTGGTAAGACTGATAGTATTGCTATGGTTGAGTCTTTCAAGACCTTTGACTTTTTTACTTGCACCCCGTTTTAAAGAACAAACAAGGCAAAGCAAAAATTCAATGTGACCTATATTAAATTGATTAAAAGGACTTTACTGAAGGTTTTAAAAAAGAAGCTAATTGGGGAATTATCACTGAGTGGATGTCTTTCTAAGGGGCATGTGTAAATCAGCATTTGGCTCTTTTTTCAGTTTTATGTTAGTGCCATGAAAGAAAATAGCAAATGATCACTGATTAAATTGCCAGATGGAAAACAAGACTGGGGAATTGACTGGGTAATGAGGAGGACAGGCTATTGATTCAAAATAATCACTTGGAAAATGAAGACCATGCCAACAATACATAGTTGAAGGAATAGCCAAATGTGGTGGCATGTGGGAGTTGTTCCTAAGAAGTGATTCTGATAAAGGCTTGTGGGGTATGGTGTAAAAATGGACTGGAGCTCCTGGTGTCAAAGACTTGGTGCTATCCTTGCTTTTATTTATAGAAGGAAATGAAACAGGAGCATTGTTGCTTCTCTTTTTTTCTCTGATATTTCCATCATTGCAATACCCTGACCACTGCCTGGAATTTGGGAAAGATATTGATAAGTTAAATTTCGAAGAGCTGCAGTAATAATTATAATGTAGGAAGCATACTGTACAGTAGAACATTTGGGAAGCTGTGTAGCTTTTTAAAGGAGATACTGGTAGTTTTAATCATTGTCTATTAATGTTTGCATGTCCTAGAACTCTGTTTAATACGGGGAAATTGAAAGCAGTACCATTGGAAGCTGAAGACTGAATCGCTTTGGTACTCATTTGTAGAGGATGAACGTAAACAGGGAAGTAAGTCTTTGATTAGCAAGCAGATGCCACGTGGAAGTTATTCCACACCTGCCTTTTACATAGCCTTTCTGTGTGATACTAAACAAAGTGTTCCAACTGTTGGCAGGTAGCTTTATTTAATTAATGAATTAAATTAGTATTGCAGGTGTTTTTGATATGGAATGCCTAATGGGTAGCCCACAGAGGGAAAAGAAGTAGGAGCCTGAGCACAAGTAAATCCAAGTTTACATCTATTAGAAGAATTATGCTGGGAAACCTGCTTCTTTCCTACATGACTGAGCAAGCACTAAGAAAGTCTTTCTCCCACCTCACTTTTTGCAATAATTATAATAACAAAATTGAATGGAAAACATGAGGAATTGCTGTTAATAGCTCTTCACGTGTAAGGTTGGCAGAGCCTTGCCAAAATAGCCCTAGGGCACAGAGCCAGCCTTTCTGTGCAGCTTACGTATGTAGATTTTGTAACCATAAGTGAATGCTAAAACATTAAAAACAAGGCTTATATGTGTAATGGAAAAGTTAAAGTATGCTTGCTTTTCTTTCCTCTGTCCTGGGAATTTGGGGGGAAAAAAAAAGTCACTGAGAAAAAAAATCTTAAAAGAGCTGCTCTGTGTTTGTTTTTTAAGGCTCTGTTAAGAAGCAGAAATAGCTCTTAGGTAGTTACTTCTCTGTGTGTCAAATCATACAGGAGGAAAAATATCTCCAGAAGTATTTAGGAAAGAACTGCATTAGTCATGAGGGATATTGGCATGATCATGTCTTTCCCCATCAAGTTGTCAGGTTTTAACTCGCTTCATTGTGTGATGCAGAACCAGTTGGTGTTTGAAAGAAGTTGGTAATGGCTCTCAGGTTATCAGAGAAACAAATCAAGATAGCAATCAAGTTTTTACCCAGTAAAGTCAATAGGTCCCTTCTGTTTTTGAAAGTAGTCATTCAGGCATGGTTATTTCATGAGTTTAAGCTTTGGATCTGTAATATTTAGGCATGCTTTATAAGAAAGCTGGAGAAGGATAAGAAATAAAGCAAAATTATGCATGTGGCTGTTTTATTTTTTCTATCTACGAGGCAGGCTAGAAAAAAAGGAAATTAGTTGATTAAAATATTAATATTAAATATCAGGATAATTTAATCGATATCACTTTGATTTCCACATTGAAGTTCTTGGTTATAAATATCCACTGGGGAGTTATGTTCCTAGTTCTGAGGTGATAATTCAGCTCATAGTGTATGTGGGAAGCTTTGCTGCATTTGCAGAGGTGGTAGATTTCTAGTGAGACATTAATGTAGTCCTTCCTGCGCAGCTCGTCAGTGGGCTGAGGAAGACTGAAAGTCAGTTCTCCTGGAAGAAAGAGGTGGGTATTCTCGGGGTTGATTGGTGTTCTCTCTCAGTAAGTTCCAGTGCATTTCTGAGTCTAGCTGTAGTGCCCAGCATGAAATGGCTATTGTGTACATATAGCAAGTGCATTACCTGTTCTGAAACCAATACTGAAGCTGTTCTGCACAAGGTGAATAAGCTTTCCACAAAGGGGAAAAGAGTTGATGGTAGTACTCATACCATGAAATGTACTCATACATCTCATGAAATGAGATCAATGAAGTGGACAGCTGGAAAAGAGGAATTCCTTCTTGTTTTCAGTTTGGTTTGACTTTATTTTGTTAGGAGCACTGCTTTCCCTGGGGTCTATTCATTCTCATTCTTGAGGCTTTCTCAAGAGCTAAGCATGGCTCCTTTCCTCTCTGGCAGACAAACAAGTACATTTCCTTTTGACCCAAGCTGAGAGCAGAGAGTGAGCAGGATCTGTCAGTACTCTGTCTAGTCTTGGTAAATAGATGGAGAATAATGGAGCCCCCTTTTCTGAGGCTTGTATTTAACTTTGGTCCTTCTCCTTACATCAGTCAGTGATGTGGTTAGCAGGCTCTTTAGCCTCCGAGCCAAAAGCTCTGGTTTCAACTTGAACTTCCTCTCTGTTTCAGCAAGGTCAGCTCTGTTACTGTATCCCTGTACTCAAGCTTTTCTTTCTTTCTGCAGAGAAAGACAGAGATTTGGAATTTCTTGTTTTGCTTTGCACATTATGGCAAAACAACAAACCCAACAACCAAGAAAACAAAAAAAAGAACCAGAACAACAAACCAACCATACACCCTCAGTGAATCATTTTAAAATAAGTATGCAGGGTACTTACCTTTTAGTCATTTTGGTCATTAAAAATATTCAGAAATACCTCTTCCCACTCTTGTCTGATGTGTAACGTCCAAATTTTACCATAGCCCTTGGTACAGGTGTCTCGGAGGAGTAATTGCACTAAAGTATCTGTTGTCAGCAGACTGCTATGTAATGTAATTTAAATAGCAGTTTGGTTTTATTCTGTCACATTTTTCTAGCTCTGTATTGTTCTTATCTGTGTTTATAAATAAATTATTTGTAATGGAGGCTAAATTACTCTACCTAGCGAGAGCAAAGTCATTATAAGCATGTATCATGCAGTGTGAATCAGGCTCGATCATCAGGTAGGTGATTGCTTTTCTCGATAGAATTTTTTGACATTACACAGCAATTTCTTCTTTTTTAAATCTATTTGTTTTCAATATTCACAGTGTACTGAATTGAGTATATTGAATATGCATTCAGTATACTGTCTCAAGATTGAGCATTTGCTCTTAAAAGAAAAAATCACGTTACTTAGAGGCATTTTATAATGTAGGAGACTCTTACAGCATGCATACGTTTAATTCAGCTCATTGTAAGGCCTTTTTTAGATACAAAATTAGAACAAAGAAGTTTTATTTTAAGGGAGAATTTCCAAGGACATAACAGACCTTACAGGAGGCTGGCCAAATTAAGATCTTTGTTCTATTTTGAGACACAGATAAAGGATTCACGCTGAGATAATTTCTGTCTGCAGATGATGTAATTCACATGAAACAATGACCTGCGTAATCTATGAGGTAGAATCGCTCCAGTGCTCCAGCCAGGGGTGTTCTAAGGGATCCAAGCTTCAGAGGAGCCCTGAACAAGGCAGCACAGCTCTGACATGCTGTGCTGTCCCTCACTCTGATCACACATAAGACATGAAATTCTAGCCATCATCTTTTCAGTCTCAAAAGAACATAATTCACTACAGAAAACAGTAACACGAGGCAATGGCGTAGTGTTTTGATGTGCATAAGACATGCATGGTGCTAATGGTTCTCTTTGTCAGTGTTGTGTGTTGAGGTTTTTGTATCTGATTCATCTACACTTTGGTCTATGGAGAGATTTTACTTGTTTTATTGACTAAAAAAACACACTGAGGAGTTAATAGATATGTGTTGGAGATACAGATGGGTAGCAAGTATAATGCAACTTGTTTTGTTTAACATCCAGATTAAAAAGGTAGATCAAGTAACTACTTGTTAATTTGAGTTTTGAGAGGAAGATTCAAGCATGGTGCTGTTTTTATTTCATCCGCTGCTGAACACTTCAATGTGTTGAGGAAATCGAACTTAATTATCCTCTACATTACTTTCTTCATGGACATACATTGATCTAATTTGTTCTTAAGGTTTAATGAAGAAACTGGAAGAGGAGATAAATTTCAATTCATACCTCGCTACTGAAAAAATACCTAGGGAGCTTGAAAGTAAGAAGTCGTCAGTATATTTCTTACAAAAGGCAATTGCAGAGCCAGCTATGGGTCAGTCAGATCTCAATGTACTGGAAAGCAAGGTAAGTTGACCAGAGTGACACTTAATTTGTGTTTCATAGCATGCTTTAGAGTTTGTGCATTTGTACTTCTCCTGTGCCTACTTTGCATCCTCAAGAAAAGGTCCCAAATACCTCTTCAGTTGTAAAAGAGGGCGTGTTACTCACTAAATGCAAGCTCTTAGATAAGTTAAAAAAAAAAACACAAAGCCCACTGTATCCTTAAATACTATTTAAAAAATTGCATTAGCAATTTGCTATGGTGTGAGCAAAGATATTAGTTCAGCATTAAAGGTTTGATTTTTTCTTCTCTTCAGTTTTAGCTTGTTCTAAACTTTCACTGATATCAGGGGAGTTTATAACAATACAAGAAGAGTGCTTATGACACAGTGAACAAAGCTTTATTTGAAATGCTTAGCTTTTGAAGTATGCAGCTATTACTCAGAGTAACGTTAGGGTAATGTCCTGCTCTGTACCTGCACTTTGTTTTGACTTCATTAGATTTTAGCATATATTTACACTGCTTGCTTATCAGCAGTCATCTAGTTAGCAGAGAATTAAAGGAAGGTTGCTAGGGATGTGGTTTCCATGGCTGATGAGAGTCCCAGTGTAGCATTAAGTCAGAACTGAGGAAGCTGGAATCAGTGTGCTGGTGTAGGTGTTTGTTTCCAGATGCAGTGGGCTTTAAAGTTTCAGCTAGAATGAAGATCAACTATTGGAACCTGTGGACAACCAGGTGCATTTTTGCAACAGAAGGAGGGTGCAGTGAGAACAGAAGAGATGCAGTGTGATGGCTGTGACTCTTAAAAACATTGCTAAAACTTGGTATCACCTAGCTTTTGTCTGCTCTTCTTCAGAAGTTTGAGTGGTTAAGTGAAAATAAATGTTTGTTACTATGTGACAGTGTGCTTTTATCAGTGCCTATGATAACATCAATCTTTTTCTGTCTGTATGTACCAATTCACCATTTTTTTTCTGTCCATATATACTAGTTTACTTCATTTTCAGGGCAAATGTCATGCTCCTGCCTTATCATGAAGGCACAGAACTGGAAATCAAAAACCCAGCCTCTTCCTGGCCAGTACTGAGTAACTCATTGAGTTTTTTGTGTTCTTTTCTTTCCTCTATTTTGAAAACAGAGTTAGCAATATTTCCCTGTAATTGGGCTGTTAATCTGGTTTGTAAAGCAGTTCTTGGAGAAGACAAAGAAATAAAGCTCCATTTCCTCTGTTTTTTCGTCTCTGTTTTGCAGATAAATGAAGTAAATGTACAAATAAATCAGCTTATTGAGGAAAGAATGATGAAGTATGAGCCAGTTGATAGTAAACTTTCCATGTATCGCCAACAGGTAGGAAAAAGCAAAACAGTTTAAGAAGAATCAGTGGAGCAATTTCAGTCACTGTTGTATGTACTGACTTTTTTTTCTTTAATTTATTAAAGCAAGAATCTGTAGAAATAAATGACAGTGTGAGACAAAAACTAAACAAATGGCATGCTTAAGGCTTAGTCAGATGATTGCTTTCAGTCATGCTAGTGAGATTGTCAGTTGCTGTCCGAGGTGTTGCCTTTCAGCTGCATCACAGGAACCCTGGAAGAATCACTTGGGAAGAGCTATTTTGGTAAATCTCCAGCTGTGGACAGAATCTTACAAGGCAGCACATGTGCTGGGTGCAAAGCTTGCTTTCAGTCATTACACTCACTTGTGTTTGACCACATGCTACTTTTCCTTTTACATCTGTTAAGAAGTCATTCTTTGATTTTTCTCTCTATATTTTTTTCATCCTGAAGCTATTAAAAAGATTCTCTGTAGAATAAGTTGTGTGGTCTAGCCTTAATAAATTCAAAAGTTATAAAATGGGTTTCTGAAATCAGAGACTTCTACAGCTTACGCAGAAACATATGTGGTTTCTTTTCCAGCTGACCTGTATAGCTGCTGATTTTATTCAAGACTTTCATAATGGTATTTATGGCAATGGCTTAAAAAATAAAAAGGCGTAGGTAAAATATATCAGTGGTAGGAAAAAATGGTGATAAAATGTATGCTACAGTTCAATCGCATATAAAATAATATGTGAAATATGCCTGGTACATAATGGGCTGGTACCCAAGACCAGTTGGCTGGTGATATAACTGTGCTCAGTGGAGGAGCTTGGGGAGTTCAGATTGCTGCTGTGAGTTGAAGGCATACAGTGGTATTTGCTTTCTTCTTCTTTGTATATTGCACTACAGTTTATCACTGCAGATATCTCATGGAGCAAAGAGCTGAGCTGACCCCAGCAGAATTCTGCTAGATGATTTTAAAAATAAAGCTGCACCTCTAAACATAGTGAGAGAGACCCATTCTGTTTTGCTTTTTTTTTTTTTACTAAAGCTTTTCCTTTCATATTAAGTATCCAACAACGCATCTAAATTCAGGTGCATACATATACATTCCTGTGTTGTGTTATGTGAAAATATACATTGGCAAGATAAAAATGCTTTCTTTTTCTGAACTAATGTATATTTATGTTTCTTAATCTCTTAGCTTTATTAAATGTAGGTACTAGTAAATATTCTGCCTGGTATAAAACATTTTTTAAAATGCTTTATCTTCTAAAAAAAAATAGAGGAATAGTCTATAATTACAATATTACTGTGCTTTTCTGCTTTGTTCATTGTCTTAGCTATTTGCCAAGATTTAGAGCCTGGGTTCTGCTTAGTATAACATATTTCTGTAGGCTGGAGTAGGTTGGAGTTATAAAAATCTGTATTATGACATTTGTGAAATCTTGGATGTCTTTCCAGTTAAACCATGTTGATGTGTCTTACATATGCACAAAAAGGGACTGAGTAGATTAAATGGAGCACCCAAAATGCATGCCTCTTCTTCAGTGACAATGAAAAAGGAGATGAAGAAACATACATGTAAAATGCATCAGCAAGAATCTGAGGAACAAAGGGACATGACTGAAATCTCAGCCATACTGAAGGAAGCTCGAAATTGGCAATCAGCTTTAAAGAAGCTGTGGTTTAATCAACTGTATAGTTGTGTAATCTATGTCTTTTTCTTTGCAAAGAAATGTACTCGCAGTTCCCAGTGAAAATGAGTTTCCTACAGTTGAGATGTGATTTCAGTGGTGTCATACCTGAAGTTTTCATGTTTTTATTTTATTAATGATTAAACAAGGCTAAGCAAAAGCAATTTTTACTTTACATGTCCATGTATATTTCGAATGTTCGTTCAGGCATCTATAATTTCCCGGAAGAAGGAAGCCAAGGCAGAAGAACTTCAGGCTGCTAAAGACGAGATGTCTAGCACAGAAAAGCAGGTGATACAGAAGACAAACCAGGCCCATGAGTTAGATGGCTCTGAAGTTCTGAAGGGGGATGAGGTATGTGATGTAACAGTGTGTATAAGACTGATTTATTTATTTATTGTTAACTGGGAGTTTTCTTTTATCTTCACATTGTAATAACTCCTTTTGCAGTATCTTATCCATTCTTATAACATGGTGTCAAAGTACATGGCCTTAGCATTGCAAAAGGCTGGGTTCTGCTTTTCCTATCCATGTTAAATTAAAATTGAACGACCAACAATGTAATTGAAGATGTTTTTGAAGCACAAATATTACAATGCTGTCCAGTGCTTTCAAATGCTTTCCAGTATTTAACAGCACTTTTTAAAATACTTGATTTGTATCTGTGTTCAAATTATTAATTTAAATTTTTCACATTCAACCTAGTAGGTTGCAAAGTGTATGAGGACTTATTGTTGGGCTGTTCTAATGTTCCAGAGCTTTGAGTCAAAATAATGTCAGTATCATCTCAATGGTATGATGATAAATAACTTCAACCAACTATAAAAGTCACCAAGACTAATGGGGGGGACTTAGGAGCTAAAGTGATAAGTCATGTCGATGAAATTTTTTTTTTTAGTCAGTGTATAAACCTATCTGATCATAAAGCATAGGAGCAGCAGTTATCAGAAACACGCTTAATACTTCTATATTTATTACCACAAAAGGTTTTACTTCAAAAATTCTTTTTGTGGACCACCTGCAGTTCATCTGCAACACAGACTTTGACTCACAGTCATCTCACGCAAAATTACATTTAAAGCTGTACTTACCAAACAAGCTTTTTCTTCCTCAGAAGTTTGCAAAGAATAAGACTGCTGTAGCTGGACAGTGGTTCTTCAGCAAAATGAATGGCCTGTTCGTAACAGAATAATTTTTCTCGGTTTAGAAGAAGTCTGCTAAGTGTGCTTATAGGCAAATTCCCTAAGGAAGACATTAGTTGTATCATACTCTGAATTAGTATGTATCCTAGTTTAAGCTGGGATTGAGTTAATTTTCTTCCTAGAAACTGGCAAGGTGCTGTGTTTTGGATTTTGGATGAGAAAAATATTAATAACACACTGATGTTTTAGTTGTTGCTGTCTTAATTTGAACTGCCATAACTTTATCAAGAGTAACACTCTTTGCTTTCTTTTTCTTTGTCTATTTCTGTGCTTTTTTTTTCTTACATACTGCTCAGTACAGTCAACGCCCTTTGTAGAAGGAACTCCCTTCCTGATCCCATAGGATGTGCCTGCTCCACAAAAATCACTTTTCTTTTAAAGGAGTCTTACAGAGTAAATTAAGTATGGGAATTGTGTGTATGTGTACACTCATGCATAAATTTTTCCTATATAATATGGAATGCATGCAGGTTTCTCTTGCCTTCTTGCCTGTTTCCCATTCTGTAAATCTAGATAAAAACCAGAAGTGGAAGCAGTAACGCAACAGACTTACTATCCAGAGTTACGTTTAGAACAATGAGCATCTCTTGATTCCAATGAAATTAACTCATGCTACAAGTCTTGAGTAATGATTTGAAAAATTAAGCTGCAACTTTATCTTACCATGATGTACCATAGACATTCATGGTGTTCCATTGGTAGAAGTAATAACAAGACCACTAGATTAGACTTTTTTTTCTACCTCAGATTTTTATCCTCAGTGAGCGCTTGGCTAGAATCTTTGACAGCTTTCAAAATATAAATAGAAAGCAGACAATCTGTGTTTCTGTGATGGGAGAGAAACGTTTAATTAATCAACAAGAATGCATTACAGAGACAGCAACATATGCTTTACATTATCTGTAAATACACTGTAAGGTAAGAAATAATAGATGTTCTGAGTGGGGACAGCATGCTCTGATCAATAGTGACAAGCAGAGCAGGGTAGGAGGGTAGCAGTTAGTTAAGAGGCTTGATGATGAAAAATTCAAGTTAATTGTCTGCTATAAGGAAGAGGCTGAAGACAGAAAGAAGACATTACCTGTTTTGATCATAACCTTCATTCCTTTTGTTCAAATCTGTTCTATGTTTGATCTTTTTAAAATATTTTCAAGTCTTCATGTTGATGAGTGCAGAATAAACAATGGAGCACTTCGGGCAAAATATCAGCTTCCAGTTAGGAAGGTTTGCATTTTCATAAGAACTGTTTCCTGTTTTGTGAAATACTTTCTGTATGTTGGCCCAAGGAAGGAAGCCAGCATTATACAATCAGTGTTCTGTTCCTGTTTATTAGTTCATTAGATGTGTGTGTGTGTGTGTATATATGTTTATATGTACATAATAGAAGTAGGTTGTTGGGGAAGAGGTGATGAAGCAAAAATGAAGTTGAGCAGGTTATCTTTCATCAGTAGGTCTCAGTTCATCACTCACTTAGACTGTAGATTTGTTTCTGGTATGGTGTGCCTTTATATTTGTATTCTGTGTTCTATTCCATCTTTGAGCTGGAGGAAATCTTGATTAATGTAATGGTGAGTCACTACTGCAATACATATGTTCAGCGAGGACAGGAAGAGGTTGTAGATTCAACCTTCACATTCCACTCTTTGACAACTGAGAGCTGCTTTTATACCTTCTTGTTGCAGTCCCACACATTTTGCATTTCTTTCTTCCATTTTCAAAAGAGGAAGAAATGTTTGGTTTTTTTAACAAATAGTTTTGCTGTCTTGAGTTTGAAACAGGCTTTTAATGCTGCCACATCTAACTTATCTAAATGTTGCAGTTAAATAATTCCCCTATTTTCACTATTTCTCATCTTTGTCTCTACCTTGGCTGTATCCTCTTACATCATAATGCAAGTAGTCAAAGAATTAGTGCCTTCCTAGCTTGTACTCCATACCAATATTCAAATCTTCATCTGAGGTCGTCTTAGCACTTCATTCGCCAAAAGGTCAACCGTGGCTTCTGTTTTTAGGTGCTAGTGTTTTACTTTTCTATTTGTAATTAAAAAAAAAAAAAGAACATTAGAGTATTCCAGTTGGTTTGAGAGGTTGCACAGCTGCACAGAAAGTAGAAGAAACAGCAGGGAATAACCAACTCATTTACATCAAGCACAGAAAAGGTAGGAATAAATTGTCTGCTTCAATGATTATGAAATCTTTTAAGTACTTCAAACAAAGCACAATGGACGTGGGGCAAAGCTGGCAGGCTCCTCACTGCAGCTGTCAGATCCTGAAAATTAGGGAATCAAATGTTGACACTTAGAAGGCTAGATGGTTCAATTACAAGTGATCCTAGGTAAAGCCGTGATATTTTTAGCTCTTTACACAATGCACTGTACTTTTCAGAGTTCAGTATAGGGCCCTAAGAGCCTAGACTTCTCCAAGGTTTCAGCATAGAATAGTGTCGTAGCTGTGCTCAGCTACAGCTGTTAATGTTTTTGAGGATGTGGTATAGATGGACTTATCCATTTGTTAGCAAGTATGTGTGTGTTAATTTACATAAGGAGTTCAGTTTTCATACTGATGCCTCCCATGCCTAATTGCAGCCTGGTAGAATGATTAAAAAAAAAAGAGGAGGTTGATGTACTTTGAAAATAAAGACAGCAAAGTCTTGGACTGTAGATCTTGTCACTTTTTCTCTAAAAAGGTTGATTTTGATCAGCATCTGCAAGAAACAGTTACTGAGCCCTGAGCTAGGGAGGCAGACTTTAAAGAAGTGATTAAGGAACTCACTGCTTGGCCATGACATGGTTGTTAGGACCAGGAATAAATTATCCTCTAGGTTTACGATCTTTTCATTAAGGTTCTAGGTACAGTTAAATTGCTGTCTGTCAAAGGCTCCTTAAACGTGAAACTGGGAGAGTAGATGGCAGTGAAGTTGTGAGAACAAAAGCAGCAACTCTGTAGGATTCTTACAGAAGCCAGAAGATTTTTGCTGTAAGAAGCTAACCATCATTTAAGCCAAATGTATGCAGTGATTCAGACATAAAATATAGCTCCACAGAACTGAACGCTCTTTCAGCACCCACTGGCATGAATAAATCATCAGTTTTATTGATCTGTGCATTTTCAGTGATAACTGAAAATGGTTTTTCATTAAAAATATTCTGATTGGTCCAGCTTCTTAGTAATGGATAGTGATAACCAGAAGCAGGCACTCCTAGAAGAGAAATCCTACTCAGTGCTAATGAAGAATTTTCCTGGCTGAGCTATCTAATGAGCAGGTTGTAGGATGCCTTCATTTCATTCGGTTGGGACGATAACAGTTGGGTCTGTGAGAAGTTTTCCCCTCTTTTATGTGACTTATTAACCATATCCAACAGTGGCAGTACCAGCTCAGTTTTAAAGCCTCTTAAAAGAGTTTTATTGAAAACATGTCATGATAAGGAACTTTTCTGAACTGAATGTTAATGCTTTGGACAGTCTGTATGCCATTAATTGGTCTAGTTAAAAAATTAAAACATTTGCTACTAAATTCTTAATAGAAACAAAAACAGTCAGCAAAGATTTTCTGCAATTACTGTGGTTATACAAATAATTTCATCAACAAAACTTTGAAACCTTTAGATTCTGTATTTCAGAAAGAAAGCTTTTTTTATTTTTACAATTAATACTTTATTTTCTGTAGTGATTTCTTGTGGAAAAAGTATTTTGATTGATATAATCAAATTGATATGGTAATCCACAAAACAGTATTTTATAATGTTGACACAGAAGTAAGCAATTAATCTGGGATTTGTTCTTTTTGGTGGACAAGCTTATCCATTTTCTCCTTCAGTGATAATCTTACACTAAGAACCTTGTCAAAATTTCACAGGGGGAAAAATTTGGTTTTCAGGAGACTAAAAGGAGGACTTAGGAGTAAGCATGAGAGGAGCTGGGCTTTGATCCCAGTTCAGCAACACACTGAAGCATGGGGTTGGTGTGCTTGTGTTCCTTTCTGGGGAAGGGGGTAAGCAGTCAGACTTGTTCTGAAGAGGTGTAATGTCCTGACACTGGTGGGTTCTTCAGTAAAGAATTGTTGTAAGAGTTATCAAAGTCCTGCTTTCATTCACTCTGCTTCATGATTCCATGCTTTTTATGTTACTGTCTCCCATAAAAATAGCTCAGTGGAAAAGCATAATCTTTCTTTGCTTTCATTTGGATAATTTTTACATCTCAGGGGGCTCTGGCTCAGCTAGCAAATGAGCCCACAGGCTTGTTTACTTTAACTGCAAGTCAGTGCCAGCATTTGGTTCTTGTCCAGTCATTTAATCTTCAAAGCTTAAATAACTATTTGTGTTAGAGTGCTTGAGAAAGGGAAGCTTGCTGGTGGACATAGCCTTGAATGGTGCATTACTGTGAGTGCTGATGGATCCATGGGAACTGTAGGTTGAGCCTGCTGTTTGTGTGTAGGGAGCAGTTGACCTTGTCTATGGGAAAGTGCTGTTGGTCAAAAATGGATTCCTTTGGGGTAGTTAACTTTAAAGTGATTTGTCTAGACAGTTTTTCTTCAGTTCTTTTGCAGAAGTAAAATCCAATCTTGTATAGCATTTTAAAGAGCTTGATTTTTATTCATATACATATAGATGGGAGCATGAGATGCACAAGGCTTCAGAATCCGTGCTTACAAAAATGAAGGCACTTGGATTTTTGCAAGAGGCTTATTTATAGGTTTCGGAAATCTACAGCATGATTCTCAACTTTTAGACTGGAGAAACCTAGTTGTGCCAGAAGATCCCTACCAGCTGCTGATTTAACTGGAGTTAAGCCTAACAGCTCCAAGTCTGAATTTGGCTCTGCATCTGAGGAAGGCTTCAGTTAGTGAGATTTTTCAGGGGCTAATCTGCACTGCGTTTGGAGAAGGTGAATTTTTTTGATACTTGTGCCAAACTGCTGGGTGATTTCTACAGATGCAGTCATTTTGCTGCTGCTGTTTATACCATTCCTCCTCATTTATGGCAAAAATAAAAAAAATAAAAAAATCATGAAAACTTGTTAGCTTTTAAAAAATTCAGATTGTGATGAAAGACTTCCTAAAGGGAATAAATTTCATCACTGGACAATGGGAGCAGCTTGTTTGTTTCGGATGAAATTTTTATTATGTGGTCTTAACTAACAACAGAACATCGGTGGAATGAGTTCTTTAATCAACCAAAACCTCTGACTTCCATTGTAAAATACATTATGCTTTGAATATTGAATATGCAAATACTTTACCTCCCACTCAAGCTATTTTCAAGACCTTAAAAGTAGTTGTAGAAGTGAAAAGAATCATAGTTTGCTTTTCATTCTGGGGTAAACTTGCAGCAGATAATTTAGATTTGATTGGTGTATGTGGTGTGTGGTGTCACACACAATACATTTCATCCTTTACAATGCACTTCACTGTATTCCACTGATCAGATGAAACCTCTCTGGATCCACTCCATCAAGATAGAGGACTGTGTCTCTGAAATAATTGGAGAGATGCTATTTACAATATCTTGAAAATCACAGAAAACTTGGTGTTATCTAAGCAATACCAAAGGAAATTGAGTCTTTTCTGTTAGCTAGGTGGGTACATGTGAATTTGCTATGAGAAACAATTCATTCTGGTAATGTTATACTAAGCATGCCAATAATATAACAATGACAGTACGACTGTAAGAGGACTGCCTCTGCTGCACTGTGCTGTGGATTAGGTGACCTTGTCTATCCTTGTCCTAGGTAGCACACACAATGTAAAATGGTATTCTAAACCACACATAGTCCAATCTGCATAGAGCACATTGAGTAATTTGTGGGTTTGTTCTTTCACCAAAAACGTTTATAGCTTTTGGCTTTAAAAATAGTTGTGGAGCATAGCAAGAGAGAAGCAGCTTTGGCCTAGATATTGCACAGGATGGCAGATGAACAGGGTTGATTTCATTTTGGGCATTTTGCCCAGGAGACTTTTTATAGAACATACAGTTACTCTGGGGGTTCTTAGGCTGTGGTCGCACTGGTTTTTTGGATCCCTTCTTTAGGAGGGGAAAGTGGTATAATTTTGCAGAAAGAAAAAGAAGTAAGTAAATTTTAAAATCTAAGTTCTGTTATGTTTGAGTTTTAAAGGTGAGGTAGTGGGGCTCCCATTTCTCCTGATCCTCTCATCTGTTCCCTCTGCACATGCTGAACACTCCTGTGAGGAACACTCTGAAGCTTGTTCATGCTGCATCTACTCTAATAAATTTTGTTTTCCATTGTTGGATCTGAGTGCATTTCAGAGCTGTGACTGGCAGCTCCAAGAGCTCTGCCTGTTCGACAGATGGAAAACATTCAGGCAAAGAAAAACATGACATGTTTGTTTCGGCACCTGATTTTTCATCTTGCAAATTGAGCACACATGGATTCCGATGTAATTTAGCTGTAAGGATGTGAATTATTTTGCTTAGTCTTTAAAACTATAAATTCCCCAATTCCTCCAGATTTGGGTGAAACATACCACATTTCTCTGCTTCTATGCAAGGGCTCTTATTTTCCTGTTTTTGAAACTTTAACTAGCATTATCATTTAGTCCTGAAGGAGTCAAGGAAAGAGAACATCAAATTTCAACTATTGAGAACTAGCAGTTGAAAAGCAGGATCATCTTTTTCCATGTCGTGTTTCCTTCTGCTTTCTTACCATGTTTTTGGTGTGCTGTGCTGTTTGGGATTAGGCACTGCTGATCTGGTGCTCTGCTAAACATGCAAATTCCTATGACGTTAACTTTATTATCCATGATTCTCAGAACATTAGTTCAGTAATTAGTTTTCCAGCTGTCAAACGGTGGTGAGTAGAACTGAAGGGTCTTCCTATGGCAAATGGCTGAGTTGGGATAAAGCAATGGAGATGGATTTCTTATCTCACACAGCAAACAAATGCTGCTGAAAGTAAATAGAGTCTGGGAATCCTTGATTCCAGTCCTTTGTTCTTAACCTTCAGCATGCAATCCAAATAGGGTAATTATATTTTATAGAGGATCAGTCTGTGATGAGACCCTGTTCTTTTTCGCTTTAAGTTGAATGGTAGGTACTTCTGTTCTCTCTCATTGCAGCTTAAACACTATGTTAATAAGCTCCGGAGCAAGAACACAGTATATAAAAGGAAGCGACTGGAAATAGCAGAAATTACAGCTGAGTATGGCATCCTCCAGAGGACAGAAGAGCTCCTAAAACAGCGGCACGAGGCTATTCAGCAGCAGTTGGTAATGCAGGCACTTACTAGTCCTACAGCCCACCACCCTTCCTTCCCTGCCAACTAGCTCTATAATAAGGTGGATGCTGTTTGGTTATTTTCTAATGCGTACCATCTTACTGTCATTGGTAAAAGAGTCGTTAGGGAACAAAATCTATATGATATGCTAAGCTGCTGTACTTCATGTTTTTTACAGGGAGTCATGAATGTTTTGCAATTTCATTTTTGAATGAGGGACTCAACCCTACTTTCCAAAGTCAGTGCTAGATCTTCACTAACTCCAGTTAGAGCAGGGCTGCATTCTTATGTTAGATTTTTCATCTAATATCAAAAGTACCCTTTCTAGCCCTGGGCTTTACAGCTTGTTGGACTGTATGCTGCTGCAAGCATCTGTGAAATGCTCCCATCATAGTAGCAGCAGTTCTTTGCAGAGACAAATGTTTTCTTAAACATATGCTTGTAGAAGATTTTTGAGGATAACTGACTTTGGTGTTCATGGACAGATGATACGTTTAAGAATGAGTGTCTTGCAAATTGCAAATCAACACCTAGCTTTCAGCTTACTGAAAAAAATATCCTCCTTCAGGCATTGCTAAGGACTATCACATCAGCACCTAATATAAATTTTATGTAATTTAATGCAAGAATGTTGTAATCTGGCATTAATATTGCTATAATTAATACATTATTTCTTTAGTTTAGCTTGACAGTTGTTTATAAAAAATCAGCTACTTTGCATCTTTTGATACTTAATCAAAGTCTGGATTTCACATATTGAGCTCCTTCACAGCCTGACCTAAAGCCCATTTCACATCGTGGAAACCTCCTGTTAATTTCATTGGGCATTAGATGACAGAATAGTGATGTATTCCAGGAAGTTGTTACTAGCTTGCTGTACAGGCACAAGAGGAAAAGTTTGTTGTGGCAGCTACGTTACTGATCGCTTTTAAAATAAATGGATTACAGTACTTTCCACTTTCTTACAGTCTTTCATCTTTATGAAGTAATTTGCTCTATTAATTAATGAACTCACATTCAGCATTTATTTTGTCTCTGCAGCAAGCTATTGAAGACAAGAAAGGTATTTCTGGATATAGTTACACTCAGGAGGAGCTGGAAAGACTATCTGCAGTGAAGAGCGAAGTGGATGTAATGAAAGGCCAAACGCTAGACAATATGTCTGAAATGGTGATGTTTGTCTTTAGGTTTTGTATTGCCTCAGTTTCAATATCTGCTTCCTCAGAGTATAAAACCAAGTTGAATACTTTCGTTGGGTTTTTCACTTTTGATGTAGGTTTATATAGAAAAATAGGTACTTGCAAACAGTATAGATAACAAGTTTTGTCTATTATTATTGTCTATTTTGACTATTTTTGTCTATTATTTGACTAGATTAATTATTTGACTCTTTTACAGCATCATTTTCTAAAATGTATGTAAATTGCTGGAGTTAAGTATTCATTTAAAAATATTTCATTTGTCTGAAGAACTAAATGTTATTTCCTCTCTTTAGCCTAATTTTCAGTTGTCTTTAAATCTGTACTGTTTTAATTTACCATGTAGCCATAGAAGCAAAATATTATAAAGGAGCCAAAAGCCAAATAGCATTCTTCAAAATCATTAGGGCACTTTAAAAATAAAGTGGTAGAATCAAAACAGAATGAATCTCAAATGGAAAGCTGGGCACAATGTGAGTTTTCAGTATAAATATTTTGAAGTGATTCCGTTTTAGCAAGTTCAAACTTTTTATTTCACCTATGCAGGGAGTTTTTTGGTTGGTTGGTTTACTCAAAGATCCCTTCTGTCAGTCCATCTCTGTGCAGCTCCTTTGTTCTCCCTTCTCCTGAAGCCATTCAGGCATCTGGCACATGGGTCTGCTGGTCTTGTCTGTGGTGTTCTGTTAAACAATGGGAACAGAAGTGGTCTGGTTTGTGGTAATGATTTCAGTGCAACACAAGCTCTTTCCCTTTGTTAATTAGTTCTGCACTTCTGTTATATATAGTTCAGTCTTCTTTTGTCACACAATTGTTTTTTTTTTCTCTCCATATTTTTGTTTTCATCCTTTTTCACCTCTTTTCATGATCCTAATAATATAAATGTATTAATACCATATTATCAGTGTGTAAAGTTTTGTCCCTCTTTCAGGTAAAGAAACTGAATGCTATGGTGGCAGAGAAGAAGTCAAGCCTAGCTCCTGTCATCAAAGAACTAAGACAGCTGCGTCAAAAGTGCCAGGTTGGTAGAAACATTTCAGAGTGCTTTGAACAGTGCTTATAGATGAAATAGGGTAGGCAGCAGGCAGACGTTGGGGGGCAGTCCTATGTTTTGCTCTGCACATTTCTCCATGCAGTCAAGTGCTATAGTTAGAGCAGGAGCTTATTGTCCCTATAGATTTATTTGTCTACACACATTGCCATTGAGTTATTTGTACCTTTGTGGCTGAGGTGCACAATGCAGGAACTGTGACAGTGCAGAAATGCAAGTTAAAATATGGTTAGTTTAAGTTTGTTTTCATTTACCAGACACCTATGTGCTTCAAATACTGCAAATCTCCAGAGTCTCATCAACTCTATTTAATTGCATTCTATGTTTTGTGTCGTATTTTTTTCAGTCTTGAAGTAGGTTTATTTTAATGTATTAAACTTTCCTCTCATTCTTCAAAATTAAGGTCAAATTCACAAATGAACATAATTCACAAGAGCTCTGTAGTGCTGTGTAGGGATGTAATCAACTCTGGAGGAAAGCTGGAAATAGCAGAGTGAGTCAGGAATGATTTTCAACAAGCAACAAGTAAAAGACTGGCATTTCTAAAAGCTATATCATACTGAAAGTTTGTCCTTTATAGTAATTAAAAATCAAAACAAAGAAGACCTATAATGATAAAAAATAAAAATGGTTCAAAACCACAGCAAAGTTAACTTTCAAATTAGTTTCAAAGCTTTTTGTGCTTCTGAGCACTAGTGATCTCAAGTAACTCTTTTTTTAAAATAGATCAGAAATAAATTTCATCCCAATGGCTGTGTACATTGATCTAAGTCTTATATTAGTCTGTTGGAATGACAGATTTATCCATCTGTTTTCAAAATTTTACAGACAGCTGAAGAAGTCATTCAGGTCCACAGCTGCTGTAAGTTGGCATTGACACAGAAGTAAATTGAGCTATCCCTTTATCTATCAACTAAATTTCCAGAAAACTTATTTTTAATGGTTCTATTTAAAGTGTCAGCAAGTGAAATCCAGCTAAGGCATTTGTTGCATACAACTAAAAAGCAAAGCTGTTTTTTCATAGGTAGCAAGCATATTAATCCCTTCCTAATCTCCATTTTTGTAATTATTTTTCATTTTTCTTGCAAGCGCTGCCCTAATATCTACCATGTTAAAGCTGTGGCTGTAAAGAGGAAATTTGCTTGCTATGTTGTGATGTATACAGCTTGTTCACCACTATGCAGCCTTACTGTGTGTGTGTAACAGTACCCACGTGCCTGCTGGGTTTACATAAGTGTCAGGGAGCGTGCCAGTAGCTGAGGTTGATGTGTGAGACCAACCAGAGCCTGCTTGAATGTCACATGTCAGTCAAATGAAGATTTCATTTATGTACCCTTCTGCCCTTTTCATATAAGGAATTAACTCAAGAATGTGATGAAAAAAAAGTCCAGTATGACAGTTGTGCAGCAGGGTTAGAGAGCAATCACTCTACACTGGAACAGGTAAGATGGTGGCTTGGTCACAAGGTTAATAAATGCCGTGCAACATGTTACTCATTACGGTTCAGTACTTTCCCTGCTTTCCCTCTGGATATGGAAGCTCTAGGTTCACTTCAGGTGGCAGTGAGTCAATGGTGATCCACAACTATGCAAACCATGCCAGAAGCTGCTGTGGACTAGCTGTGGTCCCACGTGCTTCCTGTTCTGCACAGCAGCAAATGAACTCAGTGCTACATCAGCCCATCCATTGAAGTCCAGCACTGGTTAAGAGTAAAAGAAGAGGCATCTGCCAGAAATCCTGCTGACCTAAGTATTTGTTAGAAAAGAATTTCACAATAAAATGTTAGGGATTAATTTATCAAGACAAATCTTCACGTGTGTTTAGCATACTCTTTAATTTAGCAAAACCAATCCAGTAGCTTATTAATGCACTGAAACTGATGGCAAGGATTTTCCATTAAATGTGACTCATACATTCCTGAAAATTATGGACAAAAATAAAACCTTTTTTAAATAAAGTAAATACAGCAATATAGATATATCTAGGAGCTTGCCTGTATGTAGCTTACGTATTGCTTGAACTGCAGCACTTTTAGGAAGGGAGGTACTTAAACCAGTTCAATATTCTGATGTGGGAACAGCATTAATACCTATAAAATATATTTATATGAATCTGTGGATTGTCTTCTATAAACTTTGGATTTGGTTTTTCAAGGGCTTGCCAGCATAAGGAATGTATTTCAAACTAAAAGCTGTACATTCAAAGTGTAGACGGATGTATAGATACTCTTTCCCTGCACTGAATGTACCTCTGTATAGCTTAATCCAAGTGAAATAAAGAACTTCAGAGACAAACCTATTTGAAGTAGACCTTCCGGAAGACCTGTTTTTCAATAGTCAAAATTCTAAAAGCACATAAGCAATGAACAATTCAGAGTTATGCTTTTTTGTGTGACGGGCTCTCATGGCTTATATGGCAGCATGAATGGATCATCCGTGAGAACATCCACTGAAATCTGATTCTTGTACTACAGGAAGTGAAGGGACTTCTCGAGGAGTGTGCCCAGGAAGAAAGCAACTACCACTATGTGAACTGCATGAAAAAAGTAAGGTCACGGGAGGGACTAAATCATTCTGTGAAATGAAATAGGAATTATGTATTTCTTAAAACATTTGTTATCTTTTGTTATAGAGTCTAGAAATACAGCTGCAACGTGTTAAAGAAGAAATGAAGATATACGTCTCCCCAGATCCACAGGAGAGACGAAAGGCAATTCGGTAACCATATTAGTGTGTTCCTTTTGTGTTAAGCTGAAGGATATTCAGAATCTAAGATTGAAGTTAGGAATTTTCTCACTGGCATTTGAACTGGAGGAGTTCACCTGATAAATTTAGAAACACTATAATAATCTAAAAATAAGCATCTTGAATTCCAGTATATGCTGCTGTAAACCTATGAGTTCTCTCAGACATACCAGAAGATTTTCCCCTCCTGCTAGAGATTATAGGCCCCAGATAGTGGCTTTAACTCTCAGCCTCTGTTGGCACAAGGTCAGAGAAGCCATGCTTCAGCTAGGTCCCACAGGAAGCATGGCTCTACCATAATGCCTCTGCCGAGTTTGCCCCGAGACTTCAGCTTGTAGAAGATATTCCACCTCTCCAAGAGAGCAACCATGCGCTGCCATCAGATTCCAGCAACTCCTTGCCAATCTGCTGTTCTTACAGATGCAGTAGCTGTTACCATCACTAGTCCAAAAATGAAAGACTGAATATACATACCCTGATTGGTTTTGTTTTGCTCCTCTTTGTGGTTTCTGTGCCATCACGGTAACTTCCATCTTTACTCTCCATTTAATTGTCAGGACAGTTGCATCAAAGTGAGAGATTTTTCAAGACACTTTGTCTGGTACTACTGTATGAAGGAGTCTCTAGAGAATCCCATTTTTAGTTCGGTGCAGAGGGAGAATTAGCTCTGCCCTGTACCTCTGTTTCACCACCTGCAGCAGTGAGCGTTCCTGCAGTTGGCTTTATTGCATGTACTTCGAAATCCATAGCAGTATCGATCTTTGTGGGTTTTTTCTTAAATTTCTGCCTTTGTATTTCAGAGACATGACAGATTGTTACTTGAGATCTGTATAAGCTGTCATGTTAGAACTGTGGTTCGTGTACAATCTTTGGTACAACATGCCAAAATGTCTCTAAAACTGTTCCATTCAGAAAACAGTTCAAAAACATGACTGAGCAGCACAGCAAAGACGAAACTTACTTAGACAGTAATCATTCTGCATTTCATTATAATGCTTCATACCATTCGTTAAGCAGATATCACAAGAAGAAAACGTAAAGTTCTTTATCATTTCTTAAAAAAGATGGAAGAAAAGTTAATTTCCCAAGTTGTCCTCTTAGGCCTCTGCCTTTCAGAATAATTCCTGGTCAGTTCTGTTGCAGCGGTGACAACTAGGGAAGCAATCCTAAGTGGGTAATCAACATAGCATCACAAGATTGTTTGGGGTGTAAGGGACCTTAAAGATAATTTTGCTCCAACCCCCCAGCTTGGGGATACCTCCCACCAGGTCTGGCTGCCCAAAGCCCTATCCAAATAGGCAAATATCATCCAGCATCGCCTGAGGCGATTTCTTCAATGGGAAGTGGACTGAAAAAGATTCTCTAACAAAAGCAGACAACAACAGAATGAAGCAGAAGTGTCAGAAGAAAAGTAGCTGTGAGGAAAAAGCTCAGTGATGATGCAAATATTCATTAGTAAGAAAGGCAGCAGGGGCAAGCAGCTGAGAGGAAACGCAGGTCAAACAGCAGGCACTGTCCTTTTATGGCTCTGTGGGGAAGGGGAGGGTCTCAGTTTATTCACAAATGTTAAGCAAAAAAACGCTCCAGCTCAAACACTTGTGACAAGAACATTCACAGTATTGATGTTCACACAGACAAGCCGCTGAATCCAAGTGCTGGAATTTAGGGTGAGTCCAGCTATGTAATTCCAGGTATGGTGAGGAGAATGTGAGCAAGCATTACCACTCTCTCTGCTGTCCCTGCTTTGCTTGCTAATGGTGGGCACAGGAGCTAGAGAAATTCTCCCTATCACAGTGACTATACACATTTCTGACCTTGTGTGAGAGGTTGCAGACCAGTCGCATTTAAATGAATTGCAACAAAGCTCAATATAGGGATTTTCACACACACACAAAAAAAGATTAAAAAAACCCAAACATGTTTTTAGACATCATTTTAGAATGTGAATGTATTTTTCAGCAGGCACTGGAATGTAAACGGAGTGAAAATGAACCATAAATAGAACAGCACTTTCCTAACAACGTATTGAACAAAAAATGTCTTAATTCCAACCCTCTTTTTTTTGAACAAAAACTCCCTGTTCCGTGGAGTCAGTTCTTAGGAATGTGAAAAGTTAATTTTCTTCTCTAAAAATAGAATATTTTTTTTTAAATGAAGTTATCAAGTTGCATTCTTTCCAGTCATCATTATAAATAGTAAAGAAAAGCTTACTACAAAAGACATCTAATTTTATTACTTCGAAAATTCTATTATACAAAAAAATATTTTTAAGGCCAAATGTGTGTGAACATATGCTGTGTGCCAGTGGAAATAAGAGTCAGTGTTGTTCTGTCTCTCCAGTTTGTTGAGGATTGCTAGGGATCAGCTGTGTCTGCACAGCGCTTGGAGCAGTCTCAAGACTGCTCTGATTTGTTCTGGCTGGAATTGTCCAAGAGTGACAGATCATAAAATGATCCAGCTGCATTCCTTGCACATCCATTTTGTGGGGAACATGGCAGGCAGGACCAGGTGGCCTGGAGCCCAAGTGCTCTGGTCCAAACTGTTGGGGACCTCGTGGAAAAGGAAGGGACATAAGAAACGTTGGTTCCGTGCTGCCCCTCACTACACTTTAGCAAACTTTCACACTTTGATTTTAGGAAGGCTGATATTTCTTTTTGGAAATTAGAATTTCTCTATGCAAAGTTCTTATGTTCTGAGCAATCTGAGAAGTTCTTGATATGAACTGAGTTATTTTATATTCCATAAGCAAGCTCTAAACTTCTACCTGTACCATTACACTCAAAATATGAGCATTTATTTTTTTTTCAAGTAAATCAGTGAAGAAGGAGATTCTTGTCCATTTTAAAAATAAGTAGTTTAATGTGTTTGAACTGTGCTGTTACGGTTTGTAATATTATATTGTCAAGTCTCAAGTATTGAGTTTGCCTGTGTCAGAAAGTGATCCGGCCATTGTTATGGACAAAGGTGTACAGCCAAGATCTTTTGTAATGAATGTCAACAGTTAACACTCCTAAACCTATATTTAGGCACCCAAATGTGACGGCTGTTTTCTGAAAGTGAGGAACGCACGGCGGTTCCTTTGCAGCGACTGGATTTGAAATACTGTTCTTTCTCATTCCTGTATTTTCCCACTCATTCTAACACTACATTTGCAGCACTTAGGGGCTGTATATTTGTAAACTTTGGTGCTCGTAGAAAGTAGGCTCCTGGCTATGTTCAGAATACGACCATCTAAAACTTCTTGCTGCTTGTCTTCAACTTTGCAGCAATAATTACGCCTGCTTCAAAAATGTAAGAGATCTTACCCAGTATTGCTTTTGCCAACTGCACGCCTGAGAATCAAGAGTGATCTGATCCCTGATGTCGTGGGATGTGTTGTCTAACGACAGAAATGTTTCTTTGTGTTTCCTCTTCTGACTTACCTCATTTATGAGCCTCCTGATACATTCAGAATTTTTTATGCTTTAATCATTATTCTGTCATACTATAAAGAAACTGACAAAATTCATAATAGAATTATTATATATTTCCTTTAGAGAACAGTATACAAGAATGATCCTTGAACAAGAAAACCTTGGGAAGGTAAGAATGAGGTTTTTATCTTTTTAAAAGAACGTAGCATTCATATTTTTGTGGAGCTTAGCTTTGTGGAGCTATCAAAGGCTGTGGTCAGTCCTTTATAAAAAGCATATTGCAGCCTACAAAGAAAATTCCATTACTGCTGGCAATGGTAATTAATACCCTGAGAAGAGATCATGCTAGCTCTTCAGGGCTTGATTTCCTGCAGAGTATAGCATGAGCCGCTTGTAAAAGATAGTCAAACAGCTTAATGTGACAGCACATTCCCAGTAAACCATTTGGATAAGAAACTGAAACATGGACATGACAAACTGTGCCAGCTCAAATTTGATGTTGTATATAAAGCAACCTGTTGATGACAATAAATTTTGGGCCTGTCAGTCTTATCGCTGTTATTAAAGGCCAAGGGATCATCATTGTACCAGTGCTAAACAAAAGCAGTTGTCCACTTCTTAATCTTGTACAAAGCTCAGATCAGCACAGAAGAGGTTAGATGTACCATTCACACTAAACATCTTTCTTTTATTGGTCTCCTTTTTATGAGTCAGTGTGAGTGATTTTTACAGGTCTGGGCCGTTGCTATTATGATCAATAGCAAGTTTCATTGTAAGACATTAATGTCATGTTTATAAGATGATCATATGAACACATTGCAGGCTGCTACTTGAGACTGTAAGAGGTCAGTATGGAAATAAACTCAGATTTTAGCATAACTTCTCAAATATATGAGATGGTTTTAAAACTTTGAAGCAATTGTTCATCCATACAAAGCAGATGCCTAAATCCCCAGTGCTGGTTCATTTACCACTTGCAAGGAGTGTTACTAACTTGAACAAACTAATAATAATATTTCAGTAGCTTGTAAAAATCTTTATCATTCTTTTGTCATTCCATTGCCTGTGCAAGCAATTTTTGGACATAAACTGTTTCAGCAATCAAATATTTTTTGTTTTTTTAACAGAAATTGCGAGAGAAGCAGAAGGTTGTGCGGGAAAGTCACGGGCCTAATATGAAGCAAATTAAAATGTGGCAGGATTTTGAGCAGTTAATGGAATGTAAGAGAGAATGTTTTCTAAAACAACAAAATCAGACAGCCATTGGCCAAGTCATCCAGGAAGCAGGTAAAGATAGGCTTGTACTATGAACTCTTCCTTCTTTATACCAACATCAAGTAAGAAGACTGTGGGTTGACTTCTCAAAGGTAACCTCTTTGTTGCTTTCATCATTTTTATATAAATGTTGTTGTACATTGTCTGTTTCTGATGGATAAAGTGCACCTGAACTATGAAGTTGTTCATCCATTGTTTAAGTGACAACAAAACATAGTTAGGAAGATCTGTTATGAGATCTGTACTTGGGTGAACCTCATCATAAATCTTTGTTTTAGAAGGCTGGGAATGGCATGCATCTGCAAAGAGATCAAAGGAAAACAAATCCTTTTTCAGGGTCACAGAAAACTTACGTAATTGCTGTGCTCCTTATTCCATATCACTATGGTTATATTTTTGCAAGGTCTGGTACTTGATATTGTATAATTGTGGACCTCCTGGCTTGGCCCTCTCCTTCCCCATTGTCTTTATTCATGTAGTGTGACTGGCAAGAATGGAGCCATTTTCACTCTGAGCTGCACAGACCTTGCTTGCACACTCCTACTCATGCTTTCTTTGCATGGTTCAATTAAACTGATTGTGCTTCCAGGAGACAGTTCATTGCACTAGCGTCAGGACTAGGTTCTGAGAACAATTACTTGGATTCTGAGCTCGTTCCATTATCTCTGTTTTAACAAGTGTTTATTTCTTGCATATAGAAACATATACCTTTTCCTAATTTTTTTTAGCTGTCTATGGGGAAGTGTTAACTGTGGTCCATTAAAACCTTTCTCTATTGAAGATATATTGCTGTTCTACCTGTGCAGTATAGTTCCAAAGTGGCTGTGCTAGCCAAAGAGCGACGTACCAGGGGTGGAGTGCTATTGGTGAATATAAATATGGCACAGTGGTTCCTGCGTATGGTAGGGTATGCAGAACAGATATGCAAGGCTCCCTTGTATTCACGCTTTGACCTGTGGGCCACAGGCAACTGTCATGGCCCTAAAAATTGCATCATGAGACCCACAGCTAACCCAGGGTAAGAGGAATGCAGATGAAGCTTGAAACTGTCCCTCACGCTTCATCATTTCTGATGAGCGCCTCTTAGTCACAATCAAAAGACCAGAAGCAGAGAGATAAGTCTGGGTGATGAGAGCTCCTGCTGTTCTTCTGTAGTCTTTTGGCTTATTGAATTTTTTTTTATTTTTCCTGCCTAAATAAGAATGGATTTTTTCACTAATAGTTTTTTTTTTCAGATGTAATTTGGACTCAAGAAATAATTTAGTCTTCTCTGATACCTAATTAAGAGATCTACTATTTTCTCTGTCAAAGGAGGGTTTGGTAACTGTATAATTCCTAGTTTGTCTTTACATTAAATATATTTGCTAACAGAGTTTGAATAAAATCTAATGCCTACATTTTGACTGAATGTTATTTTCTATATTTCATAGATTTAAGAAGTAATAGAAAGTGAATTTTTACTGACAAGTTTGTGGGTGGGCCACAGGAGAATGGTTTGAAAAACTCAAGGTCATTTAATTACATTTCTTTCAGATGTCCCCAAAAGGTTCTGAATCCCACTGTACGCCTAAGGAGCGTGTCCATAGATACTCAGGATATCCTCATGCAAGCCCTCCCACACTGCTGAATAGCTGAAGATAGTTTTTCTCAACAGCTGCACATTGATCTTTCCCAGGACGAGGAGAAGCAGCACATTCTCCACTATGCACATTATCAGTGAGCATGGAAGGAAGGATGTTGTGTAGGACACTGGCAGTTAAGTGGGGAGAAGGTGCTGCATTGCCACCAGCAGCCTTTTCCCTGGGCATTTAAGTTACTCAGTGATCAGAGCTGGAGGGACCGTCTGCGATTCAAAGGCACCAGAACAGGGAGAAAGGTCATCTTATATACCTCAAAATTTTTTAACAAATCCCTAAAAACCCTATTTGACTAGACCATTTATACAAAGATTTATTGCAGTGATTAGTCTGCTGCCCAGGAAAAAGTAATGCTTTTGAAATTCATAGCAATGATGTAGAGTAAGACTGAGTATAACCATTTTCTGTTTTTCTGAACCCTAAAAATAGTTCATCTTTCTTCCTTGTAAAAACAGTTTATTGCTGGTTACTCGATGATGACGTGATTGTTGCTCTGATCTGATTAGCTCTCTGTCATTTGTGCAGCACTGAGAAAGGGCACAGAGATTATACACTACAGCAGCAGCAAAATTGCTTTCTGAGATGAAGCAGAAAATCATAATGACTGTTATGAAAAGAAAATTGGAAAAACTCAAAAGCTATTTTTAGCTTTTATATAAGTGGACGTTTAATAAATGCACCTTAATGGTTTCTGCTCACTGGCTTTTCCATGTGGTTTGTGAGTTGAAGGGAGCATTCAAAAATCTGACTGAGTTTTGCTGCGGTTCTACTTCCTAAATTGTAAGGAAATTGTAAGGAAAAGCTTATTCCTTTTATATATTTATATATTTTTATATATATATATAATATTAATTATTAATTTAATCTAGCTAGTTAATATTATATGAAAAAATAGCTGCCTTCTCTTGGCAAAGGCCCAAATAAATTAAAAAAATGTGCATAGCTAAATGTGGGGTCTCTGCACTTACCAAGTATCTTCCAGTTAGAATGCTGATTGGAGCAGTCACTCATGAACAGCTGCTCACTTTGCTTCAAAAGGGTTCTCCTCATCTTTGTCCAGAACTGGATGAGAAGGTTTTCCAGGTGGCATTGTGCAGCTTTGCATTATTTACTCATATTAACATCCACTGTCCCTAGAGCCACAGGAAAGCTCCACGTGGGCCTAGGAGATGAATTAGTTATAGACATCAGAAATAGGCATGAGGGAACAGTACATCTACCACATTACATAAAGAGCCACTTTATCATCTGAATATGAGATTATTTCATTTATACTACCATGTAACTTCCATATGAACTACAGAAAGTAAACGCTCCTATACTTCCTTCAGTGACCCAGATCTAGGAATACTTATTTGTAGACCTTTATTCACACATAGATATTACTACTTTTGTAGTATAGTTGCCCACAAACATAGAAGTCCTGCTATTGTATTTTACTGTGTTTAAATATACAGATTTCCAGAGCTCTCTTGATTACAGATATGATATTGATCTCTGTTACAAAATACAATACAGCAAGAGTGTTTAACAACAGTTCGGAGCTTAGACAATGTGCTTATGATGGATGTTTTCTGATCAATAAGAATGAATGAAGTAGCCAACAAGCAACATGAAAACTGTTCTCCAAAATGACTTGCTGGTTCAGGAACTGGAATTGGAGAGCTTTCTCTCTTTACATCACAATTTCATGTCTGGCCCAGATCAACAGTGACTCGAAGTTCACCATTAGCTACCTGGCTGCTGTCCTCAGCAAGTGATGGAAGCAGAGCAATTTGGCAGGAGCACTCTGAATTCCTAAATCACCACTCTGGCAGTGTCTGGTGAACCTGGAGTCAGCTTCCACAAGAAGGCAGACAAACATGACTGGAAGACAGCAAAGACTGAGTGCTGTTATCCAAAAGGCGTCACCTTGGGAGAAAGGTCGTAACACACTGACACAGCACAGTGTGGGAAACTTACTCCATCATCTTGCTCAGGGATGAGGATCACGTGGATGCATGCAGATCTGCTTTCTCTCATTGGTGCTGTATTTGCTCAGATTTAAGTGAAAAAGACAGAGCTCGTTCTCAACATTTGCCTTACGTTATCTTTTGTAGCAGTAGGTCTCCTGCTGATGGGATGCTGGTAACTCTTTGGCTGCCTTTCTCTAGCGTAACCTACGATGGAAGCAATTAAAATTTGCAGGGATACAGCAGTGTTGCAGTGAGGAAATAATACATGAACCACAACTTTAACATAAGGTTTCAACTTTACAGGCATCACCCAACTGATGAGTTGTTTTCTAACAGTTGGAATTTGACCCATTTTCAGATTGTTTAAAGAGTTCTTTACATTCTCAGCATGGATTTAAAATAGGTTCTTTAAATTCTCAACTGCTTCTGTACTGTTGATTCTGCAGTGGCAGTCTCAGAAGTCCCAAGGCAGTCCATTTCTTTGAAGGTCACTGGGTGAAAAGGGTATTTTTCACAATTGCATTACACTGCTTTTCATGCTCCCAATTTACAGAGGGAAAGTGCTGTCAGCCGTGTGCTGTGGGAATGTCAGACTCAGTGAGGAGCTGTAGTACTTGAGGCGGGGAGCAATCACACTCCAAGTAATCAGCAGGAACTGTGAGACAAATCATGCAGTCCATACTCTCACAGAACCCTCACTGACTTCAGTGGGAGGTTTGCCAAAATAAGGTCTGCTGGATTTAGCTCTTCCTCCTGATGGAACAAGTGAAAATTAAAGGGCCAGGATCAGATTTGTGTGACAGAGAGAAAAAGAAGAACCATAATTATCTTAAAATTAACAACTTTTGCCCGAGGCAAATCAATGTTCCATTAGAAGCATTTAATTTACAACAAGAATTAAGTGTTTGTGTGAGTGTTTCTCAGCACTACCAAAATCCACTACACTTTGATTTTTATTAGACGTCTGTGAGAGGCTGTCTTGCTCGATCTCATGTTGGAGTACTTATAACATTTAATATACCACATCACCTTGTATTTAACAACGTTATTTATATTTGTTATAAGAAATGTATTTTAACCTTTTAATTGTATCTCAATTCCTCATCATTTTGAGCCAAGCACATTTCTACAAATCAGGACATACGCAAACAGCATTTGCTAAATGCCAGGAGCTGGAGGTCTTTTCCTGCAGGTGGTTCTACAAAAGCCAACATCTATTGCTCTGCTTCAGTCCTCTCTATCATTACAGAATGACGTTTCATTTTTAAGCTTCTAAATTTTATTCCAATAAGTGCTTAATTAGGCCAACTTTTGAAACAGGAGAAAGCCAAATCCTGCACATTTTGCTAATACCAGAAAAAAAAAAGAAGTCGAAGCATGGAAAATGGGATCTGACCCTTTTTCAAAGGTAAATTTTTTATTCTGCATCTTACTCATTCTCCTTATCCCTGCTTCTTTCCCCTGGAATGGAATAGAAAATATGCCTGGCACTTAGGAAGCAACGAGAAAAGTATAAAGGCATGCATCTTATACAAAGAATAACGACCTAAGGAAAATAATAGAGGACTTAATCTCATAATATTTTCCTGATAAATTTTACAATTGTTTTATACTGAAAAAAAATCTTGATTAAGGTTTTCTGCAATTAAAAATTTGAATGCAATTTTATAAATGGATCACTGTTTTTTGGAATACCAGTCAAAACTGTAAGGTCTGTACAATGTGAAGGGTACATTCATTTGGTTGACACTGTTGTTCTGGCAAATAAGCTAAAGCTTGGGCATTTCTCTGGGGTCAGCACATCAATCTTAGAGCCATTAATGAAAAATTACCAAAAGCACAAAATGATTTTTTTAATTTGGAACCCTAAAAGTTGAATATCTAAAAATTATGAATCATGTGAAAATGTTGCATTTGCATCTCAACCACCATCTCAATGATGTGTTTCTCCAAGGCAGCATCCTGTGGACTGCAACATTCAGAAACTTGGAATTTTTTAGAGTATTTATAAAATGCTGTACCCGCCTCCCTTATTCCATGTTTTGAAGCTTGCCGTGTTTTTAGAGCATATTTAAAAGAAAACAGAACTGTATCAGAACACTGAAAGTCACCCACAGACAACCTGTTTCACTGATACTTTACATTTACACTGCATCTTTTGTCCTAAAGGATTTCTCTGCTTCATTTTCATTCTATGTAGGCTGATAAGACCTCTCAGGTGTCTGCAGGAGTGAGTCAGGGAACACTGGGAGATGTGCTTTCATGTCCAGAGGTTAGTAAAAAAAAATTGAGCATTTGTTATTTCATGGGTACTGACCATGACATCACCATCTCAAATCTCCTTCAGGAAAACAACTTCTACAGCTGAAAACAAGAGCATAATCTGAATTCTTCTGGTAAAGAGCTGGAGCATGCTGTACTTCACAATGGGTTGTTATGACTTGCTATTCCTTTCGTGTTTTGCATTTACCACACTGTACTTCAAACGTTTGTACGTGAAATGCATCACGTTAAAATCCGTGGATACTGAAGGTTCTTTCCTGCTTGTTGATGTAATTGAGTGAAATGAAGGTTGATCATAAAATGTAATGAGAGGGGAAGAGAGAACTCTTACGCTGGAAAAAGCACTATAAATATTTTCCTGAGATCATTAACACAACCTTGTAACACTTTGCCTCGTGCAGCGGAAAGAATTATACAATCGTTTTATGAAGTTTCTAAAAAGTGTTTACAATTCCATCCTAAATATATATGGCTTTTTTTAAAGCGTAACAAACAAACAACAACAACAAAAAACCCCAACAACCTTAATGCTGTAATCAAAGTTATTTCCAACCTTTGAAGGGATTCACTTCCCAGGGGCTCGGCAGCGTCAAACAAATGTTCGACTTTTATTCTGACACTTCTTGAAGAATTTGATTGAAACTATATATGTCGAGATAACACCCAACAAAGTGCCCCTCTTGCGTTTGTTTCAAGATATTTTTGGAAGCAACAGAGACGACCTTGGATGGAGCTGCTTTTCCAATTTTGGACTTCATTTGGTCTATGAGAGTAAAATTATACTCTTCAGTCCTTTTGTGTACCCACAAACAAAACAGTGTTGTTACTTTCTGCTATTGTAAAATTGTTTTTCTGTATCTTGTTAGCAGTGTCAATCTGTTGAGGATAAGAACTGTTTTAGGTAATCCACAGTTACGTTCAAACACACATATAAATAGTCCTCCAGTGTATCACATGTCCCTGTAAAGCATTGTGCAATCCAAACGAACAGTGGTCCTTTATGTAATGCCTTTCTTTCTTTATAACGAGTGTTAATAAATAAGCTTTAGCCTTTGTCTTTGCTTATAGACATCAAGAATCTGATTTCAAGCCAGGGCTCACACAGACTTGATGTAAAGTCTAAATGAGGAGAGTGGTAATGCTGGTGAATGCGCGGCGATGGGACTGCCACCTGTCCGGACTGCAGGAGAAATATTGTTTGTCAAGCTTCAAGTTTAAATCCAAGGTTAGGAGCCAGGTCCTCTGCACTTCTAGAGAGGGGGGATGGTTTTCTTTGGATTTAGGTTTGCCAGCTCTGCAGTTATGTCTGCAAAGTTTCATTACATCTAATCAATTGCATTTTAAATAGTTTGCATTTAATTTTCTCTATAATCAATATATTGTAATTCATTTGTACTGCTGTCTGTTACAGGCATACTGCAGTCTGTAACAAAATGAAATAGTTTGTTGTAATTGTGAATAGAAACAGAATTGACAGAGTACAGTATTCTTGTCATTTATCCTGTATAGTCATATTTACTGTCTTAAATAATATCTTTGTCCTGTCATATTGAATGGGCAAATGCAAAGGATGATGCAGAAACTAAATCTAGACATGCCAGTGTGGTCTGTTTGATAGAAGTGGTATATGCAAATGCAGATGTAAGTACACTACTTAAGAGTATATTGTTTAAACACGTTTGATTGTGCTCCAAAATCAATACTTCTAGTTGTGTTTTACACTCAGTGTGCCTGATGGCTCAAGTGTTAACTCCAGAATATGCAGTTCCTGATCTTATGGCACTGTCGTGTACAGTAGCTGCGGACAGCTGAAGGGAAGCAACTGTGAATCGATTCTGGGCATCAGCATGTATGTGAGTATGACTGTATATGTTAGCATATCACATGCACAGATCAAGTTAAAATAAGCTATTTGGTGCAGCAATCTTCATGAGAATCTCAAAATATTTATAAACAACCCTTAGTAAAATGTGTTGACTGCACAAACAGATAAACAAGTTGCTGCTGTTACTGTTACCTTCTAGATGAACAAACCATAGCACAGAATGAAATGGAATGCTGGGGCCATCCTTGGGCTTTGGCCTAAGGGTTCACCCAAGGTCCCCCACCTGATATTGCCTGAGAGAGATCCTGAGTTTTGCCCTGACCGTTGCTGTTCAGACAGCCCAAACTTCATCCTGGTCTGATGTTTACCAGCACAGTAGTCACTGTCCCAGCTTTGGCTATCCTCATCTGATCTCTGCTATTCCCTAAAAAGTAATTCAGAAGTAAAAGATCTGTACATTTGCAATGTGTAAAGGAAAGGTCAGAAGAGTCACAGATGAGCAAATATGATACAAATGTGAAGTCACTTTTCTGAAGGAGTTTTTAATTAAATTTTAACATGGAATTTGAAAACGTAAGAAGTATCACAGCTCCCTTTGCTGTGTTTATGGAGTCAGGAGTCAGTCAGACTGAATATGAGATATTTTGTTACCCAGAGATCTTTTTACAGTCACAGAGAGAAACATCAGAAGCAGCAGTCCTCAGAGAAACACGGCGTGTGTGCATACAACAAAGATTAAATCTCTTCATTATAAAGCAGCAGACATCGGTTTAGGGCAACTTATCTGTGTGTGTCCAGTTAACATTTTCAGCCTCTTATACGTCTCTACTTTGTACTGTAGCTGAAACATAAATCATACAACTAGAGCAGGAAAAACAATAAACTTTCCTTAAACATTTATAGGAAATTAAGAGACTTCTAATATTCAGTGTTGCAATCAAAAATGTAAAGAGATGTGACTGTGAAAGCACATGAGAAAAGCTGTCTGGCTTAAAACACGGCAAGGAACAAGAGAGTTTGGGCACCTGGTTCATTGCTCCAGCCAGCCGTGGTCAAAACTGCTGCTCCTGCTTGTTTGGGATGTTCCTCATTGTGCCGCCATGCTGGAACCAGTTGGAATTAGATCTTCTCAATACACAGGCAGTGGATTTAGCACTGGAGCACTAAATTTTGCTTTTATATGTGAGATCAAATCCAGGGTCACCTCAGTTAATGAATAACCCAGTCAATTGTGATAGATCCTATTTATTCTGATAAATTTGGCTCTAAAAATTGAACTTTTGTTGATACAAGTGTAAACTATGGGGGAATAGAAACATGTTTTCCCCATGAAAAATATTCAGTGTCAACAACACAAAACAGACGTTCATGTTGTTTGTTGAAGAGATCTGAAAAATCATAGTTTTCACAAAAGAAAAAATTCAAAGCCAAGTTAACACTTTCCAAATAAAACTTATACTTTCTGGAAAAAAAAAAAAAGCTTCAAACAAACAAAACAAAACAACCCAAATAGCTTCGATGGAAATGTTCTTGTTGCTTACTAGATATTCATCTTGTTACTGTGTAATTCCATTCGATGAACTCTTCACAGCAACTCAGTGCAGCATTATATTCTCCAAGGCAAGGCGTGGATAGTGGAGTTTAATAATAAGGGCATATTTCTTTGATACAGCAGCTGCATCAGAGCCAAACTTTACCTGCAAATACGCAGTGCTGGTGCAGTTTATCTTTGAAACAATCCATATGGGTACAAAGGGTTTTTATGAAAGGCATTCAACAAATAGAGTGCAATGTTATTGTCTCAGCGATGCATAAATATTGAATAGCCAAACACAACATTAGCTAATTAAGTTGAGGGTGACTACTGGACAGAGATAAAGTACACAGAGTAAGCAAGCATGGATTTAGCCTGCCCTCTCACTGCACATACTGTGGTTGCTCCCTGAATACACTGAGAATGTAGGTTTCCAGGAAATTGAATCCAGCAATAATTGGCACCTGGAAACTAAAAGAAGGTCAACAAAAATCAGAGAGACCTTCTTCAACTGCAGTGCACTGCAAAGACAATGCAGAGCTTAGAACAGAACTTAAAAAACAGGACTCCTCCAATAAGACACTACTGAGAAATTGGCTGTTTAAGGAAAGTATCACTTGGAAAATACTATTACACGCATTACAGTTAGCTTCTACAAGGCATATAGTAAACCAGGCTTCCCAAAATGAGATTTCAAAAGAAGCAGATACACGCCCTGCCATCAGACAGAGCCAGCAGTATCTCCCAGCCTGTATGTCAGAAGCGGAGACATCAGAAAGCACATTCCATTTACAAGATGTTATTTTCCAGCATGAAAAATAAGCGTTTTGGAGACCTAATCCAATCTGAAACCCTTTTTTCAAAGGTAGTTTGCAGCCTCTCATCGTGGAAACAGAAGTTCATAAAGGTACCTGCAAGATACTGTATGCAGGCTCACGCTGTTTGTATTTTTTTAAAGATTAATTATTACTTCAGGTGTTGTCAGTGAATGAGAAAGGTCTCCATTAAGATGAGTGGGATTAGTTAAAGAACGCGAGAGAAGCTACGTCACGGGCAGAACACACTGCCATCCACTGTGCCTATGGAACAAAACAACAGTAAAGAAACCCCATCCTGCCCAAACAGAAAGCTTTGTATTCAGAAGAATTCTGTTCCAGATGACTTTAATAGTTATGTTTGTATATTCTTTGGTAGATTAGACAAGAATACAGCAATGCACGTTACTGAATAGTTAGGAAAGGTAGCCTGAAAGAGGTGGGACTGCTCTTCTGTGTAGTACTTCTGTCTAATTCGGTTTGTAATTATTGTGAAAACATTTCTCCCATTCTGCTAGCACTATTTGTGGGACTGCACGGTCAGGCTGTACCAGTCTCATGGTAAAAGATGATTATTAACTCAGTTATTCAGCTTATAGGCACAAATAGCTGTAAGAGCACAGCTGAAAGGGTAGAGAGCAGCAGGCAAGGAACTGGGAGCAAGGGGGGGGGGGTCTGGAGCTGCCCAAACTGCCTTCACTGCCAAAGAAAATGCAGGACTGCACTATGATGGCAGTTTCTGTTGTCCTCGATGTAATTCAGTGATTACCTCAAGACAGTCTGAAGACAGATATGCAAGAAACATGGAAAATCCCAAAGCATATGAATGTAGTTGTGAGATACTCTGTAATTCAATTAGACAGTATTTTTCAATCTCTTTAGTGACATAATTTTTCAATACGTAACAAACCCTGCTTCATCACGTATCAGTTATGCGGTCAGCTTAACGTATGACCAAGTGAATGATATGCACTACAACGGCCTGTTTTTCATACATACCTTTGCAAAATCAATAGATGCACAGTGCAAAGGAAGCATTCGTTCACAGCATTTTTCTGAGTAAATGCTTTCCTTCTGAGCTTTATTCAAAATAGATGTAACTAATACAAATGTAATAACAACATAATTGCTGACAATTCATGTAATGTCTTTAAGATATGTTCAATCATTTATAAAAAATGCTATAAAATCAGAACATCTGCTTATAGGAAATATTAGACTTCTATAATGAGTAACAGGACAACAATTATAATTCATTTATGTTATAACCCCTACAAAATGAATGAATTAACCTTTTTTAAGTCACCCAAGTCACACCTAGGAGAACAGAGTCTGACCCAAATAATCCATAATTAGATCATCAGCTGTAACACTATTGATCTCCTGAGATTTGGAGTGGCCTCAGCTGCCCTCATTCTCCAGCTGCAACTCAGAGAACTGACTTCATTCTTGAAAGAAAAGAGAAATTTTAAGAAGACGTGCAATACTAAAATGACGATGTTGAATAGCTGTCTTCTTGTCTTAATTGTCTTAATCTGTGAATATGGAATCAGAAATCATATTATGACCTTGTCAAGCAGAACAATTATATCATTGCTTACGTAGCAGGGATCTATTTGCTGCCCCCACAGCTGGCAGGTGCTGTTCAGATAGATTGAAGTCTGTAATATCTGTCAAAATCTGTACATAAAAGTTAAGCTGCAAGAATATTATTTACATAATTCAATATTTAAAAAGACTAACAACTGGATCAATACTGGAGTTATAAAATAATAAATGTCTGTATTATTCTCATGTATTAAGTATCTGATGTCTAATAGCTTTTAAGAAAGGTGTTCTAATAATACTGTGTCTAATAATACGTCTAATAGCTTTTATTTGATGATCCTTGGGGTCCCTTCTCCAAGGGGCCATTCTAAGAACATGATACTCTTGGAATACTTCAAATCAGCACACTGTGTTTCTAGCATTTCTTTTCAATAGCCAGCACATAAATGCAGTGAGTTACATATGGCTTTAAATCTTCTTAACAACATACGTGAAATTAAAAATAGATATTTCAAATCCAGTTGCTCATGATATAATTAAATTTAAAATGTTAAGTGCAACAATTTGACTTTCATTTGGATTATCTGATTAACAGCACAGCTCTTATGACCATTAAATCTCCTTGAAAAATAAAGCCTTATCTATACCAGGTACAAATAAAACTCACACCTTTCAAAACCTATCTGTGTTCAATCTGAGGTGCATAGGATCCTTCAGAATGATCAGAAGGCGCTCACACTAACAGCAGGGTGTTCTTTTTTCCTCATTTCTGTGGCATATGTTGAATCCAAAATCACAGTAAAAAGAAATTTCATGCTCGGAATTGAAATCCTTTTTCACATTTAACTCAGCCAAAATTCCTGTGATGGCAGAATTAAATTCGGGTTTGTTCTCTAACGGCAAGGAAGCCACAATATGGAACAATTCACATTTTTTTTACTCCAAACTACAAAAACTGTTACTTTCTCTGAACATTTATAATCATTTTAAAGTCGTTCGTAGCTGTCTGTGTCCACTGCCTCTGCCCAGAATTCCTTAGGCATTTTGTTAGAGTAACCCACCCGTGCACTGATCTAGAAGAAATGAGTAATCATTTTTCTTGTATAACGCAACAAGTTTTGCAGATGGGAAGTGACATTCCCTTACAAACACTACATGTATGTAACATCTCGACTCACGCTGAGGCTCTCTTCTTCTCGTGAAAGACAAAAAAAGGGGACAGGAACCTCAGGGCCCAAGCAGGCTGCACTTTTGAAAATTAAATTCTAGGTGGCTCACGCTGCCACTGGGAGAAGACAATTTCAGTGATTTGTCTGTCATTCCCTTCACCAATATTTCTGTTTTCTTGCAGTATAAATACCCCACAAGGAAAAGATCTCACTGCATATAACTCTTCTGCTCTTCTTTTTTTTTCCACTTGAGTCATTTGGCTGGTTTATGTCTCCTGTGTAGAGGTGTAGTTTCACAAAATGCCTACTGCCTGCAGGAAGAACTACCTCCGAACAGATCCTCTACCTGAGCATCAGGGAAGGAAATAAATCTGGAACCGGTGACATTTCAAGGACAAGGAAAACAACCGCTCGGAGAATTATCTGATTCAGTTGGTGTTTATTTTTACTTCTATCTAGCAATCTGCTCTCCAACAGAAGATGCTTATTTGCAGAAAAGAAGGCTGTCTGCTGTCTGGACTGGCGCCTGGTCTGGAGAAAAGGTGGCACTAAGGACAAGAGGTATGCTTTAAGCATGTAGTAGCTAACTTGGTAGGCTGCTGGGTGGGAATTGGATGTGCCATGTACGATAGCTAATTAAGGATAAATTCTACATTCCTTCCCATCATGCTTCTCATCTACCACCATAAGCTAAATCTGCCTGGCATTCAGAAGTGCACATTCCAAACTAAAGCATTCCTCATGAGGAATTTTAGAATTGATTATTCCTAAATAATGTGTGTAGAGAAGCCGTAAGGTATAGCTCAGCTGATTTATTTTACATGCGCTTACTGTCAAATTAGAATTTCACAATAAGTCTTTTGGAGAAACTTTTGCAGTCTGAGGATACTGTCATGAAGGTCTGAATAACTGCAGACTGCAAACTAAAGTGAAACAGATTGCATCAGAATGGTGAATAGGTTAAGAAGCAGAAAAGAGCTGTTACTTTTTGCTGCAACTGAATTGCTAAGAAACAAGTGAAAACGTAAAATCCATACTTCCATCTGCCCAAGGCTCAACCCTTATTTTCAGGTTGTTTCTACTACAGTGATTTTGTCTTGCAAAACTCTTTCATGGAAGACATTAAATAATGTTGAGTCACTGATGTGCCAGCTATGGTATCCAGCAGTTACTGAATATAAACCTGAGCCTTTGCTTTCTCCAAGTCTTTGCCTCGGTGATATCTTAAAACATAATAGACTCTGCCTGTTGGCTTATTTTCTCGTGGGGAGAGTGACAGAACATTTTGTGTTCTCTTATCTTCAATAGCAATGAAACAGGAGGAGCTCCACAATGCGAAACCAAATCTACTGCTATTAATACAACATCCCAGCCACAGAGAAGAGATTTGTTTATTTATCAAAGCTAGAGATGCCTCTCTCTGACCTTTCCAGAGCTTGTGTGCTTTAGCTGGGAATAGATTCCTAAGAACGGGATGCTCTTTTTAAAAATATCCACTAAAAACTTAGCCCCCACTCCTGAAACAGAGCCAAGGCTGTAAACCCAATGATGTGAAATGCCCCATAATGTTGAGTATTTAGAATAAGTCTAACTAGGGCAACAGTCCATTGCACAGAGATCAGTCAGCCCACTCACCCTTCCTACTGCCAATCAGTGACAAATTAACTGACTATAACCATACATGGGCTCACTTTCTGAGGCCTAACATCTGCCTGCAGCCCAGGAAACCTGTCAGTAGGGCTCTTTTTTCCCCCCCCCAGGATTAAAATGTGTTTCAGACTGTACTGAACTGTATTTGTTTGTATTCTTCTGGAAGTGAAAAAAAAATCATTACATGCACAAATCAAAATGTAAGTTTTTTACCAGCTTGTTGTATTTACTGACCTGTCTAGACAGCTTAGGAGAATCTCTGCAATAGCTGAATCTTGCATTAAGAAACTGACTTATTTACCTGGTAGATGCATAATCCACTTATCAAGCTGGTGCACCTCTAAGTCTCAGGGTGCTTCCAGCTTGGTCATCCCTGTTGGGAATTTTAAATTAAAGTTCCCTAGCTGTCTGCTTGCCAGAAGTAGCAAGTAGCTGTCCTGCAACACAGTTGGCAAAAATGAATGTAACTGGCTTCTCAGCCATCTAGCTCCCCAGCTCAGCAGATTAACTGAAACCACCAGTGATTTTGGTACTTGCTCCATGACGGTATTTTAGTCACCACAGGCTGTTAAGAAAATATCAAAGCAGGCCTGAGAGCAGCAACTGGGAGCCAGGGAAAGAATTGGCCCGATGTGTACTGATTCCAAAGCAAAGCAATAATCATGTTATATAAAGGGAAAACAATACTTAATGCCACCTCCTGCTCCTCCAACAGCTACAACAGAAGGCAGCATACCTTCCTTCATAGGAAGATCCAGTCTTACCTGACAGCTGTGCTCTAAGCGTCCCTGCTTAAGTGGGCCCTTCCAAGACATGCCTGTAGCTGGCTATGTGAAATCTCAGACTGGGCTCACGGCACTGCAGTTGGTTCCCTTCTCCTGCCTGCCCTTGGTCGCAGGAGCACCAGCTCTCATGCAGCAGAATTGCAAGGCACGTCACAGAGCTGTTCACCTGTAAAGTAACACCAAAAAAAGAAATCAGACTGCCTCATTAAGCATTCAGTTCAGTGTGACTGACATGTCTGTCAGATGCACTGGTAAAATTGCTCGTGGGCCTCAACACTGAACACTGCCTTTTTTGTTGCTGTTGTTTTTGCTAAGTAATTACCAGCTGCCTGTACCCATAGAAAGGTGGAAAATAAAGGGACTGAAAGCAGCATGAAGGTGTGTAAGTAGGAGCACAGCTGCACCTTTTGGCAGAAGTACCAGATGTTGGGGATGAGAAAGTGCCTTGTTGAACTGCATCTCATGTCCAAGTCTTGTTTTAATTATCACACTGCTTGCTGTTTTCTAGGTATTACATATAGGGTCCTGTGATTTGACAAAGCTGATCAACTGTAGAATTAGAAATAAACTCCAAGAGTCCAAAGTTACTATTTACTCTCTGTAAGCAACCATTGGGCAATATTATCTATAAATAAAATCTCTCAAATATTACTCTGGACCACGTAGCAGCTTGGCAGGCCAAAAAGCTGTCTTTCATTACTTCTTCACACTTTTGAAGGAATTGGTTTAGCAGTGATGCATCCCCTCATGCTCTGACCAACTTCACACTTCATTTTTTATCCAAATCTAAGTAACAGGCTTTGGGGACCTTGTCTGTATTCCTTCCTACTCAAGTCTGTTCCCATCTGCCTGATCCCCTCACTGACTTTACAATACTTCTTTTGTGTCACCAGAACTACTGTTGCCTCCCAGTCAAACTTCCCACACTGGTCTCTAAAACTGCACTTCCTGCTTTTGCATGTTCAGTTTCTGTATCTGCAAGTGCATGAATAAGGGCTTGTTTGAGGACACAGAATTTAGTATGGCCATTTTACAATTTGGGTTCAGACTGAGTTCTGTGTCCATGGAAAATTGCCAGAAATCATCTGATCCTGGTAATGAGGGGACGGGCATGTGAGGAACCTGTGGAAAGAGGTCCCTCACCCTGCCTGACTCACAGCTGGAGTTTCTCCCTGGCAGTTGAGACGGGTGATGTGAGAGGTTAGTCAAGAGTGGGAGCAGATTCCTGTGGGGCTTCACCAGCCAAATTCCTATCTAGCAAAAGGTTGCTACAGCAACTCTGAGCCACCCGAGATACAGGAATTATTGTAATGGCTGCTGAAATGCCTCGCTACTGCTCTGAGACAGGATAAGGAAAACCCTACCCTTTGATATGGAACGGTTACCCACTGCCACGCTTCTGTCAGCTCTGTACAAGCACAGGTTTTCTGAACTTGCTTGGGAGCCAGGATTATCTTTCAGTCCAAGGCAAGACACCATTACTCATGTATGTAATGCAAACATAGAAATAATAAACTTAACCACTGAACAAGAAGCCAATACTTTATGTTTTCCCCTAGAGAGAATAAAATAGTAAACAAGTTGCACGACAAGTTAATGTCCTATGGAGTGAGCTGACCAGAATATAGAAACCTGCACATAGCCAACTTGTGTATTTTCCTGACTAGAGTTTCTGGTTTTCAAAATTCACATAGATACAAAAAGAAACAAACTAAGCAAAGATGGGACAAAAGCCCTCACAGCTTCCCAGCGACTGGCCAGCCATTTTTTGGCTGCCTCCAGCCTGAGCATGTTTTCCTCTGGCATTTGGCCCACTCACAGGTCATTCAGTCCACTGGACTATGTCATAAATACCAGACAGAGACGATGCTTTGGACAGAATGGGAAAGCTTGTGACCTAAACAGGACCTGAATTTAGAATGGGGTGGACTGAGGATAACAGAGATGTAGAACCAGCACTATCAGCATACTCTCTAAGTGAAAAATCTTTCTCAGAGTTGCTCCCATTTACCTCCCTTTTGCTTCAGAGCAACTCAGTTTATTCTAGAAACCAATCGTGAAAACAGCAGAAATTCTGTTATCTGAAATAGTAGCTGCTTTTAACTGAAATAACTGGCTTTTAAAATTATGGTGATAATTTCACTAAGACATCAGTTTATACCTCAGCACTGTATTTTGGTCACACACACACAAAAAAGACCAAATCGTGTGGGTGCAGATACACCAAAATTGATATGGTTACCTCCAGGCTGAATTTGGCCCAGCATGCCTAGAACATCTGTTGGGATTATTCAGTTCAAAATACCACATTAATCCAATCTCCTAAAGCTGCCAAATGTTGTAATATTTGGTATCAGCATGTGGCATTTTATAGTTTTTGATACAGCTTGGTCTCTTGCTAACAGAGAATTTCTTAGGTTTGTTACCTTTTGCCAGGTCTGTGAGCTTTTGGGCCAAGCCTGAAAAGCCTGAGAATGAACTGTGCTTCCACTGTGTCCAAACACCCTGAGCGAGTCATTGTCTACTGAGAAGTTGGTTCTCAGAACTCAAGAAAAGCAGATCGTTTTTAAAACAAAACATTTGTTAACTAAGGATTTCCTGGATTTTTCTGCTTTCTTATTTATACTATGATCTAGACACTGTGAAACCACTGTTTAACCTCCAGTATTATTTATGGAAGCCAGCCTGCTGACGTTTCCAGGTCTTAGAGAGAACTTCCAATTTGCAGTTTCAGTACGAGGTGCATAATCCTGACTTTAATTAATAAACTAAAAAATAACATAGTGCAAGTACTTAACTCTGTCGTGCTTTGTCTGACTATCTGTGGGCAGGGCATCTTCTACTGAGTCAGGCTCCTGAATCCTGAAAGCTCTGCTTCTGTGACAATTTAGGACCTGTGGTTGTCCAACCTTTTCAGTACAGGAGGGGTAAATATTAGTTTGGGGGCACTTCTGTTGCGTGCAGAAAGACAAAATGCTTGAGCACGTAAACAGATTTTAGGAAACAAACAATTTTTATGAAACTTTGCACATTAACACTTCTGACTAAAATTCTTCAATTCACAACAGAAAGAAGTAGGTAAGGAATGATGATTTAGCAGACTGGGTCCACTTCTGTGCTGTCGATGTGACTACACTGATTTATAACTGTGGTGAAAAAATCACTTTAAAGAATAACCCTCTTGGGATGCACCCTGGGTTTGCATGCTGTTTGCATGCATTCCGTGCTACACATCACAGCTGCATAAACAAAGTGGTTTGTAAATATTAGCAAATTTGAAATCAGCATCTTAAATTTAGTTTGTTTGAGTAGAAATGACTGCATATAGTACAAGGCAGCGCAGAATCAGGTCAGTGAAGTTCACGTGACCCCTATCTAAGCAAGATATATTGGTTGCACAATCGGGGCCGTTAACAAATAGCAGAGGAGAGAGCGCAGTAATAATAAATAGCTTATTTACAACTCTGCTCAGGTGCTCCTTTACCTTCCAGTCCTCCTGTCTGCCACTCATCAGAGGACTGTTTGTGCACTGTTGCACAAACTTCACCATCACACCATCAGTTCCAGCTGCCCCAAAGACTTCTACGATGACAGATAAAGGTTACAATGTGCTGATGTCCCGTGAGGATGTTAGTGGGATGGAATATTGTGACTTTCAAATGCCTTTTTGAAAACCTGGGGAAATATATCCCTGAACTCTTTATTTAAGAGGGAAAATATTAAGTCTACAAAACACTTGAAACACTTGCTGAAATTAGAAAATCTCGGGTTAGAAAAAGCAGCCCGGAATCACGTAATTAAAGACTACATTGGGGCATATACATGGAAAGGCAGCCTTTCCTCTGGCATTTTCTAACTTCGGTGTACTTGCAAGTTATTCATATTTTGGCAAAGATGTTGGATACATAAAATGCATATATTATATATATAGAACTGCATCTATCTCTGCTATATTTTCTGCCTTACAAATGCACTTTTCCTGGTTCCATGTCAGAACCTACAGCATTAACATATTCAGATGCCAGTTGCTGAATTTAATTGTTTCCTGATAATCCAGAGGCTGAGCCTGGACTCACTCAGCCTCTCCATACTTCAGTCTTATCTAGCACTTTTTCTAAGCCACCCAGATAAATTATCTCAGTGTCCTGAGGTAAAGTGATTCTCTTGTCCACGGGGTCTGGACTGCTCCAATTTCTTTCTTTATTTATTCTGCTTCATCTGCCAGACAGTTCTGAGCTCAAGCATTAAGAGTGATGAACAGGAAAAGCTTTCTCTTTCACTGATTTAATTTAAAAAAGAAAAAATGTATAATGCTGTATCAAGAATTTCCAAATAAAATAAGAGATTTTAAAACATTTCTTTAGTAAGAGTGTGGACAACAATCCACATAAAGAAAGACCAACACGTGAATCTGAGAAGGATCTTTATGTAGAATTAGAAAAATGGAAAAAGGAGTGGAGAAGGAGAGCCACTAATTCACCTTCTTGCAAAACACATACATAAGATTGTGGCGCATTCATTTGCACTTGAACAGATTATTTAGTTCTCCAGAAGGAATGAAAAAGTTTCCCATATTTTTTTCCTGGATAATTTTTGAAGAATCCTTTGAGTTATTAAGTTACTATAGAAGCAAAAGCACCATATTTAACTTTTATTGCGTTCAAATTCTGAATTATAGTACTGATTAAAAGATTCATTTTCACTCGTGTCCTCTTTCTGTAATATATTCTCCAACAGCAGCAGAACACTGCTCTTTGTTGCTCTGTTGCTGTTCATGATGTCAAAGCACTGTAAGTGGAAGTAAGTTTCACAATGTGCTGATGACCTGTGAGGATGTCAGTGGGATGGAATACAGTGACTTTCAAATGCCTTCTTGAAAACCTGCAGAAACTTCAGTTTCGTTTAATTCAGTGAAAACTGAGGCACAGAGATTCAGGAACTGTGAAATGTGGGAGAAGAGCACAGAGCCTTCAGTATTCCATATGCACATCCACTCCTTCTCCTTCCTTCTTTCAAAAAATAAAGGCAGTCAATGTACTAAGCATCCTCTGCCATGGTTAGAGAACTACTGTGCACTGTGACCACAGCAAATTTATATTAAAGATGCCAAGAACACTGAACACGTTAGTATCAGGAAATCCTGATTGCCTCCATTGAGAGGTCAATGAAAGATAATTGTGTACATTTGCTGTTTGTTACTCAAATATCACTTCCTTATGACAGTATGCATTACCTAATCTGCAAAGGTCAACAAATTACTCCTTAGTTCCTTGCAAATGACTGTGCAATGAACTTTGCCATTTTTAATACATATTTCTGAGGAAAAAAGCTCGTGCTATGGGTTTGAGGCTCAGAAAGCCTCTCAACCTGAAGCACATTTCATGACAATATATTTGTAGCATTACCCATAGAGCTTCATAACTACCAGGTCTAAGCAGAGACTCCCTTAGAACTGATTCACAATTCTGTGAAAAAAATTCACAGAAGCTAGCACACAGTAAGCATGTAAGGAGTCTAGTTGTTGATTACTGAGTCCTTATGCAATATAAATACAAGTGGTCAGTATATTGATCGTCAAATACAAAGAGATTTAGGAAAACTGAGATATATTATCACCTAATAGTTAATAGTGGCTTTGGTGAATAACTTGCTGCATTGTCAATTTGCTCACTTAAAAAAAAGAGGACCCAATGTGCAACTATTGCAGATCAACAGCTTGTCAAAACTGCATAAATGCACACAGACTGGTGGGGATGAACACAGGGCTGATCATATACGTAGCTGCTGACTTCTCTTTTCACCCATGTGGAGCTCCTCTGCAAACAGTCAGTTTGTATGGATACTTAGCACAGTTTACAGGTCTGAACCACTGTGGATAGTTTCCATAGTACTAGAAATCTCCATGCTGAACCAGGACAGCAGGGTTTAACTTAGCAGGTAGTGGAATGCACAAGCACAGCACAGAGACAAGACTGGGGAATTAGGCTGCTGGCAAGTAGCAGCTGAAAGCTGATTGAACACAACAGATTGGGCTTTCATACTGGACAGATAGGCAGCAGCTATTTAAATGGAGCATTAACAGTTTTGCTCTTAATTATTTCCAAACCTTCCAGCTAATGCAGACTCAGTATGACATGTATCTTGGCCTCATTTATTTGCTGTTTCTGTGTGAGTCGAGTTAAAGCTGAATGGTTTGTTGAAAAATTCTGTCTGTTGAAAACCATTTGCTTTTAAGTGCTTGTCTTCTTTCTTCAAGCAGCTCTCATGTAAGAAACTGAATACATACCGCACAAAAATGTTTGCTTTCTTCATTCCAAGTGGAATTTCTTCTGAAATGATACTGCCTTGCAAGCCAACAAATGCTCATCATTCTGACCCAGCAGCAGGTGGAAGGCCAGTAAAGTCCAGAGTTAAAGGGGAAACATCATACCTTCAGAAAAAGGAAATTCTTATCCACGCAGTTATATATCATTTACTTTTCGGTCTGGGATGACCATGACTGTGGCATTTCTATGTACAGTACAGGTTTTCCTGAAGTTTTTAAAAATTTATGAGTTACGAATTTTATCTATCTATTATATACAAATTATATGTGTATAGTTAAACTAGTGAAAGCCACAATGGCTAGTTTATACCTCAAAGAATAAACTGAAACAACCTAATAAACCATTACTAATACAAATGTTAAACCTATCTTAAATATCTGAAATAAGAAAATGACCTTCCAAAATTATTAGCGGCTTCCAAAAGTGAGCATTTGAGTCCTGTTTTCACACTTGTAGTTTCTATACATCCTCCATTATATTTATTTCAATAAAAAACTGGAAACCCTCATCAATACTAATTGATATGGATCCAGAGTGGACATACAATAGCACTTGTGACAAGTGGACAGAATGTACCATTTGACATTTATTCAGCCTGAGAGAGCACAGACACATGAAGGTTATAGTAGTCTAAAGTTTAAAAGGTTCACGTAGACAACATGAAATAGTAGAATAGACTGGAACAGAATGGAATGGAATGGTTTAGTCAGGAAGGAACTTCAGTGATCATGGAGTTCAACTGCCTGACATCTTTAGAGCTAACCATGACTCCAAGTTTTCTTAGGGATGATGAGTAGCCACAAGTTTTGACAGGGCAGGATTTCCATGAGTTCTTGTACAGCAAATATGAGTTAGCAGATCTGCTGATCCCTCCCTACAGCCATCATAAACAGATCCTCCATAAATACAAGCCAGAAACTACTCACATCTTTACCATTGTCAGTGTGATTCTTATTTGTCTTCCTTCTTGGTCTTTTCTGGCATTTTTCAACTGTGGAAACTCTTAAGATGTGAAAGGTAATCAGATTCACGCTAGGAAATGGTACATGAACTCAGCATATTGCCCCAGGGCTTAGGCCTGAAGGAATTTCAGCTGTGCAGAGATCCAGTGCAATAAGAGAATACAGGAATATATAGAACATATTGACCTAGCTAACTATGAAAACAGACAGGCATTATTGAATTGATAAAAGTAGTAGGGGGAGGGGGTAGAGGTGCTTGTAAAACACCATGATTTGTAACGACAGTGATTCACACTCCTTTTGCACAGATATAAAGAGCTACAGAAGCACTGTTCTAATTTGGTGCTGCCACAAACTCCCCAGCTGAAAGCAGCACCAACCTGTACAGGTGAGCCAGTGTGGAACAGCAGCAAGGCTTGCTCTGTTCTTTCAGTAACTGCTACACAAGTTCTGCCACACCTGTATTATTCCTGGAGTACCTTATCCTCCCCCTCCACTTTCTGCATGGATGACTGAAGCTACAGCCTGGCCCTAATTTTGCAGCTAGTCTCAACAAGTACAGTTAACAGTCCAAAGCATTCCTGGCACAGGGGAGCAGACACGAGCAAGTCTTTTAGCAATTGATATCCAAGAACATCAGACAGAATATATTTTCCAATTATGGATTCTTTATAAAAGTTATAAATTATGATAGTTTGCACTGTACCTTCATTTCAGCTGTGGATGTGATGATTCTTGAAGTCAGAACAAGGTAGGACAATGTCTGTAATGGTTTTGCTCTCTGTCTGCAGAGTCTGGAAAAGAAAATCTATTTTTTCCACAGTGGAGCAACTTTTAATCCAAGCTTCATTTTACTACTCCATTGAAGAAACATACTGTATGTTTTTCACATTTTCTGTGCTGTAAACAAGGAAATTAGATTATTTAATTTTTAATTTCATTTAATCATCCTCTCATACCTCACACTTATCTTTTTGCATATCACTGTATTATCTGTGGATGCAGCAGCTAAATGTTGTTACTTTTACTGTACAAATAGGGCACTCAGGAACAAATGCTTATCCAAGAGGCCAGTGGCAGAGGTAGAAATATAACGGTGGGTTAGTGTTCAGTAACAAAAAAACAAAAAACAAACAAAAAAAAGAATTTTAATCTCCAATGCTCTTGCATTTAAAATATTATTTTGCCTGGTTCAAAGATACCGTATTATGTCTCCACATAGCTTTTTCTTAGATCTGTACAGCTGCAGTACTAGTGTTCTGAAATGTCCCAACTGAATTTCAAATGAATATCAGAAATAGGCAAGGATATACATGATACATGCAGAATATGTATCTAGGGAAATCACAGAAGATCTAGTTTCCACTAGTTGGTTATACATAAATTATTTAGGCAATCTTCGTAAGCCTGTTGATTAGCTGGAGGCAGATATCTATTTTAGGTGTACTTAGGGTCAGGATTAACTCACAAAACTTGGATGGCATTGTCCATAAAACAGCTTGAATCATTTCAACAACCTCATCCAAAAATGAGGTATGCTCCTTTATCACTTTTAAATATATATTTTTTAGCTCTCCCCAATGAAGAGGATGATATTTTTTGAAATGATGTGTTAAATGTCTTACAAAGCTATATTAGAAACTATTTAGGTGACTGGAGAAAGAACAGGACTGAGAGCCAGGAGACTATTTCTATTTCTAGTTCTGCCATAGATTTTGTGACTTTGAACCTCAGCTCCTGCTTCTGTGAAATGGGGATGATAATATTTACTGTTCTCTCAGGGATATTGTGTAATGCAATTTTCATGATGGTCTCTGAAATGTCTGAGATCCTTGATTACAATGTTCAAAGGAAAGCAATTAATAGTAATCAGGGTATCAGCATGATTATTGATGATAAAAATAATGTTTGATAATGTTATTGATATTAAATTATAAGCTTGATGGCGTGATTCTCAAAAAAAAAAAGCCCAACCTGTTCATATCAGGAAGATCGTTGTAACACACTTCTAGGAACGAGAAGGTTGCCAGCATAGTTGCAACATGAGTGGAAAAGAATCTGTGAAGCTCTCTGTCTGAGCAATTGTAGGAGGCAGAAATGAATATCTTTTCAATAATGCTTTGTGACACAGGAGCAGAAGCAGCTTTAGAGCTTAACAGTATTTTTAAAATATGACTCAGGAGAGGTTTTCTTTTTCTAACTGAGCTGGGGGGAAAAAAAACACAAAAACCACCCAAGAGTCAAACAATCTTTTAGAAACCTGGAACCTTCAAATAAAACAAGTATTGTAGGTCAGGATAATTTGAATTTGCACATAACACCATTGACAAACACAAGAGATCTATGCATAATAAACAGAGAAAAACAGATCTGATATGTTGGAAGCCTTGAGTTCTGAGAGATTAATGAATCGCCCCTTCCACAACATACCATTTCTGTGAAATACCTATATGGATTGTATTGAACAGCAGAAATAAGAAACATGATCAACACAGCAGTAATTCCACTAAAGCAAAATGCATTCAGATTTGGTTAGTCACAATAACAGAAAATGAAAGCAGTTCTACAGCTTCTCTTTTCTTCCCACGTTAGGAAGCCGATGTAAAGACCTTAACAAAGGTAGGGGAAGGTGAGAGATGCAATGCAATTGCATCCATTACTCCTACCACAGAAATAGTGCCTTTTTAAAAACAAAGCCCACCACAGCTTTCTGATGGTTCAGACTGGAAGAATTTCACTGGTAATCCAAACAGGATCATCTGGTTTCAATCTCTGATTTTGCCTTATGTTGTAGGAGACAGAAAAGATCAACATCAAATTTAAAGTTATCATGTAACTAATAAAAGAGCTTCTTTGACAGTATAGGAGAATGAAAACTGAAGTGATATCTTTGGTATCTTAGTAGTAACTATTAATGAATTTGGATTAAATCTTCAACACAAAACACAGAAAGGTGCTTCAGCTTGCGTCATATCAGAAAATGTCACGAGTCTAAATAAGTCGTGTGGCATTTGTCTGAAATAATGGCAGAAAATCAGGTAATCTCCATGACTATGGAAGCCTTTCCAATCTCACATTATTGCTAATCGCCTACATGGAGAGCATTTTGAAAAGCCATACGAATAACTGTGATTCAGTAAATATATGAAATGATAGCTATGCATTGCATGGGGGAACTCTTCATGGTACACTACTAAAAACCAAAATCAAAACCAACAGCAATATATACTGTTTATACCACCTTGATTATAGTTGCTGATATGGTCAAGAAATGCAAAAAGAAAAAAAAAAGTTTTCAAAATAAGTAATTGAATTAGACAAAGTAAATAGAAAGTGAAAAGACAAAACACTGGCAGCAATGAGCAATGTTCTGGTTGTCATTGCTGCTCACAGACTAATATAAGCATCATTATGAACATACTGATAGGAACATATGAGAAGTGTTAACTGTACTTTTCAGACATCCTTCTTTCCTTCATGCTTCCTATCACAGGCAGGACCATAGAAAAAAACTGTGGATGAGTAATTTCCATTCTCTTTTCCTTTCAGTGTACAAGACTGGTTCTGTCTCCATAAATATCTATGAAGCAGGAAAGGAATTTGAATTTATAGTGCCCCTAGAGTCGGATACAATGGCACTATTAATGTACAGTAATTAGTGCCCTACCTTGTAGCTGGTAGTTTCTAGGACTTGTCATTTGCCTGCTGAGCACCAGGCTAACTCTCTTGTACCAGGTTAGTACAGAGACAGTTGCACTACGTGTTCAACAGAGTGCAAGATAAGCTCTGAATGCCACAGTAATGTTTCTAATATATTCAAGAATCACAAAAAGAAAACCATCCAAAGTAACTGTCTTAAGTATTAATACTTTGAGAAATGGGGCTGCGTGGTGCATTTGCGTGTCCAACTTGGGGCACTGTTCACCTGAATGCCAGAGACTGCTGGCTGCTGGCTTCAAAACCAAAGCAACCTCTTTGTTCTGGAAGTGTGGCCTGAGCTCTTTAGCGAAATAATGCAAGTTTTATTGCCTACAGGCAATATGTAGCATGACCACAACAGCTGGCCATCAACTCGTTACAGACATAAAATACAGGTCAATTTTCTAACACCTTCCTAACAACAAACTAGCATTTCATCAGTACTGTGGCTGACCCTGCTCATCCTTACAAGCTTGGCAGTATCCCGAGCCACTTCTACAGATAGTAAAACCAAGATCCAGAAGCTCGCAAGGCATATTTACAAAGGAAAAAAATAAAAAAATAAAAATGCCAGCTAGCTGCCAAATTAATTAGAATTAGACTTTAATTAGATGGAAAATTCAGGTCAGGATGAGAACATAATTCAAATCTCGTGGGCACCGACCAGTGCTTTGTTTCTAAAGTTGTTGTGCATTTTTAAGATAGCAGTAAAGCTGATTTCCCTTTAAGAGAAATGACTTGGCCATCAAATAAGGATAAAATTATTTTTTCAGATATGCATGATGGATCCTGGTTCTGATAAAAATGCTGCTCTCTCTCATACTTCTAGATCCCCTACTGACGTCAGTATTGGGATGGAGAGAAAGATTTTTCCAAACAGGGAAATGGAGATGATTGTGGCAAATACTCTAATGGCATCTTCAGTGATAAATTAAATAACTATCAGTAGGACAAAGAAATAAGAGAAGAATTCTACCAAGCCAAACTGCCATCTCTTATTGTCACTGAGACCAGAATCTGGCTCACCATCTCTTTTTGCACTACCAAGGCAGCGAGCAGCTGTTCTGTGCAGGAACAGGAATCCATTTGTAGAAATCTCCCAGCAGCAACACTATCCTTTGTATGCATGGTCTCTTGGCCTCTGTGGTAGACAAATTCTACCTGCTGCTGGTACGGGAACATATATTTCCTAAGAAGAAAAACTGATAAAGAATGAATTCAGATGATCTTAATTACCAACATTTGAACTCCTATTTAACCACTGATTTTTCTACTGGGTTTCTGTAGCTGTTTCATCCCAGTATTTTTTGCATTTTGCTGTTCAAGCTGTAAGCTTCTTAAAGAGAGAGAGGGGAAAAAATCCCTAGACATAATACCATGAAATCAAAGAGCAAGCTGACTGGGAAGAAAAAAAAAACACAGTTACTATATTTAAACTGCATTATCCTATCACAGAACTGCATTTTTAAACCTTTCCACTTTGATGCAGCATTTTTGCAGCATTTTAATATGTTTCAGTAATTTAAAATGGCTGAAACATTTTAATAGCCACAATTTAAGAGGACTAATATAGTAGAGTAGGAGAAGGAATGAATGCCCCCGTTTTTCACCCGTAACAATGTGTATTTGAAATCAGCTGAGGTAATGAGCGCAGTGAGTTTGGTGGTCCCAACCAAAGTCTCATCAGGCACTTTGCCAGTCTGCAAAAATCATCACATAATTTGGCACAGTTAAGCAGCATAACCTTGTCTCGCTCACTAAAGGAGGTCTAGGCCTGAAATAGAAGGGATGCTGCTGCTCATGGTCAGCACTCAGTGCACTGCCATAACTGAGAGCCACTATGTGTGGTGCCCTTCCATGCTACATTTAACTCCAAAAAAATATTCATCTTTTTTGAAACTTGAGCTACAAAACAGATATTTTGTGTACAGCAAGAGACGATCCATGTGACGACCAGTAACTCCACAGTGAATCTGCTCTGCAGCAGTGTGGATGAGTTAATGTTACTGCAGTTTGAAGGAAGGCATCCTGCAGTCCTCTCTCAGGCCAAATTCCCATTTACTTCAATTAGTAAGCATTACAGGAACAGTTTTAATGCTGCTGCCTGATGTGTTGGCTGCTTCTTCTAATATATCACAGTGAAAAAAAGACAGCAGGCCAAATGCATGAATGGTATACTTCCATTATGTGAATGGAATTTCATCAAGGCTAAAGCTAGTCCATTTTGTTGTGCCTCTTTCCAAGGCAACGCTCTACAAACAAACTGCAACTTTACTTCATAGCAGCAAAATAAATCAGTTTCATTTCTCCTTAGAGATGGAGAATGTAAAGCTATGTGCACCTGCTGGAATACCAATCTGGAAGCTTTCATGGGCTTGCACAGCTTAGGCAGAGCTGAGTTGCCTTCATTTTGATTTGGGTCAGCATAACCATCTTTTTTAAGATACAAGACAAATTGCTTAGGAAACTTTATGAATCCCTGGCTAATGGTGGGAAATTACACTTTTCAGTTCACAAACCTAAGTTCCTATTATATGAAACGATGCCAAAATGATCAGGTACCGATTCCGATGCATCAGTTTTGCACAGGAAAGTGACTGTAAAGGAAATTCTGCTCTGGAGGAGAAACACCTGTACAGCAGTCCTCAGTTCAACCATTCTTCTCCCAAAATTCACTGAGCTGTAACAGCCTTCAGTGGCAGGACTGTACTTTTATGTATTTTCCAAATTATTTGAGTCTATGTTCAAAAGATACAAAAAAAAAATGGGAAGAATTAAATCCTTCGTTCTCAGTGGATGAAAGAGAAACAAGGAAATTGGAGTTGTCAAGTTGTAGCAGAAACAGTGAATCCTGGAGAATGCCAAGGGTTCGCCACGATCAGGCAGAATGCAAACTCTGCTTTCCTAGCAATACTTCTGCCTGTTAACCAGTTGGACTCCTTTTTTTTAATACACTGCCAACCCCTAATTGCACATGCCATGGTTCTGGTATGCCTAAATACTTTCCTGTAAGCCTTTTTGGAAACAAGCTCAAAAAGGAAACCAATAATGACATACAGAGTACATAGCAGAAGGAAATAACTATGAAACGTGACCATTTTTGTTTGTTTTTGTTGCTGTTTTTTTGTTACAGTTAGAGCATATCTGTGTGTGTGCAGTGTGATGCAGTGGTCCAAGAAGCAACGTAATTGTATTCAAGCAACATTTGGGCACGCAGACTAATCCTGCTGATAAAAAAGGATGAAAGCAATATGGGCATGGAGTAACTAATTCTCATACCTAAACTAGGTCATCAGATCTAACTCATGAGTTTTTATTCAGGATTCAGAACTATCCTGTGAAGTGCAGACATGCTGACAAGAAATTCTTATCTGGACACCGGCTAATTAATTACACAGGACTTTCTTCTGGGGCAGTTGCACTTCTGCTAAAAAGGATGCAGGACAACGCAGTGCCTGGGATGCCATGAGTTTGTATCGCTGTCCCCCCTCCTCACTTCCTGTGCCAATAGAGGTAAGATTCAGATATTTTCCTTCCAGATCAGTTTCTCACAGTGTGATACCGTGGGTGGTTTTTAGCAGCGATGGACGTGCAGCTTGTATGTAGGATCTGCATTTATGTAAGCCAGCACACATGAACAGATCAGCCCTTGTATTTGCACATGCATAAGAAATGGTTGAAGCCAAGTGCTTTTAAGGGAATTTATGCTGTGCTCTGTACAGCTCGCTGTGAGTACTGCTGGTGTCAGTGATGTCAGGCGGCGCTGACCTCACAGCTCGTACCGCGCTCATTGAGCTTTCTGTGAATTAAGGGGTAGCGTGGCTTAAATCAGTCAGTTTTCGAGTTTCCATCACTTCCAGAGACACGGCGCCGAGGGAAGCTGCTCTCACACCACGCACGCCGCCGAAATCACGCGGTGCAGTTGATACCTCCTCGCCTGTCCCCGCTATGCTGGCAGGGCGGCGCGGCGGGACCTGGGGAAGTGGTGCGGGAGACACGGCTCTGCCCGCACGGGGCCGCGCAGCCCAGCGGGGACCTCTGGGGAACGAAGCCGCCCGGGAGGCGCGCAGCCACACTTCCTTCCCCCGTCCCCACAGAAGCGGCTGCAGCCCCTCTCTCACCCTTCGGCTGCGCCCGCCTCAGCGCTGAGGTGGCGGCAGCCCAACCCTCAGCGGCCGTTGACGTGAGGCTCCCGTCACGACAGAGCCGGGCAGCCCCACACGCGCGCTCCAGGCTCGCACTCCCGTCACCGAGCGCGCTCCCCTCGGCCGGGGCGGCCCCGCTTCCCTCAGCCACCCTGCGCGGGTTGAAGCCAGGACAGAGGGCGGCCACGGCGGTTCACTCCGGGCCAGGGGGGCGGGAAAGCGGCCACCCCACCTGCGGGCCTCTCCCACGGCGAAGCGGAAGCGCTCGGCCCGCCACACGAGGCCTGCATCATCACCACCACCACCACCCTCCTCCTCCTCCTCCACCCCTCAGCCGAGGGCGGGCAACCGCGCTGCGCAGGACCGCGCCTCAGCGCCGCGGGGCGTGGCCCCACTTGGGCCCGCCCCCTCCTCTCGGCCGGCCAATCAGCGGCGTCCACATGCCGCGGCGGCGAGTGGGGCCCCCGGCGGCCCAGCTCCCGTAAGTTACATTAGAGCAGCCGCCGCCGGTGCGCGACCGGAGCGAGCGGGAGGCAGCAGCGGGGCTGGGTGCAGGGGGGGGCGGCCGCCGGAGCCGTGACGAGCGGTCTGAGCGAGGGCGGGAGGGACGGATCGCGAGCCCTTCCCCAGCAGCGCCTTTTCCGTTTTTCTCTAGAGGCGAGCAGGGCGAGGCGTGCCGTTATCGCCCTCCGCGGGGCGACCCCCCAGGACCCAGCGGCACCGGGTGCCCGCCGCTCCGCTCCGCTCCGCTCCGCCGCCCGCCCGCGCTCGGCGCTGCGCGAGTTCCCCCTTCGGAGAGGCGGCCCGGCTCCCTCTGACGGCGTGCGGGGTGGGAGGGGGGGCGGGGGCTTTTTTTTTTTTTCTTCTTTCTTTCTTTCTTCCGTCAGCGTTCCCTTTTTTTTTTTTTTTATTATTTTTTCCCCTATTTTTTTTATCTTCTTCCTTCCGGAAAGAGTGAAGCCGGCTCTGCGTTCGGGGGGGTCTATGGTGATAGCACGGGGGCGGTGGGGGAGAGAGCGAGGGGCTGAGGAGGGGGCGCTCCGCGGCTGAGGAGGAAGAAGAAGCGAGGCTCCATTTGCCGCTCCCTGCCCCGACCATGGAGAACGCGCACACAAAGACTGTGGAGGAAGTTTTGGCGTATTTCGGGGTCAACGAAAGCACCGGGCTCAGCCTGGAGCAAGTCAAGAAGCTAAAGGAGAAATGGGGCTCCAACGGTAGGTGAGGCGGCCCCGCGCCGCGATGCCGCCCCCGGCTCTTTCCCCTCTCCCCCCGCCTCCTTCCCGCTGCCCTCCCGTCCTTCCCGGGCCGCGCTCCGAGGCCTGACGTGTCTGTGCGAGCAGAGCCGGCATCTCTTGCAGGACCCGGAATCGGAGCGCGGCAGAGAAGATGGCTGACTGCAACTCCACCTCGTGGGTTTCTTTCAGAGCCCGGAGCGGGGCTGGCAGCTCCGCCGCCCCCCCCCCCCCGCCTTCCCCCCCCCCGCGGGGCTCCTGCCGTGCTGAGATGGAGCGATCGCTGCTCTTGTGCTCTTCTTTTCCCTATCCTTCCATTTCCCCTGCTTCCCGATGCCTTTTTGGCCCCAATTTTTACGTTCTCCTTTCGAGTCGTGGCACAGAATTACGCTGATGAGGTATTCCTGTTGTGGGGTTTTTTTTCCTTCAAATAAATCTTCGTTTCTCGGCCTCATTCAGTCCCTTCCGAACCCTCACAGTGCTGTATAAAAATAAAAAGCTGTGAGAAGGTTATACTTCTTTTTGTTCAGCTTGAACACGCCTCTAGCTGTGGGGAAATAAAGGGAGAGCAGAAATAAGAAAACCCTCAAGTGGAGAAAAGAACTTGAATTATTTTGAACCAAGCTCCCTTCTTTTCTTAATTATTTTTATGAGCGATGGTGGGGGGAAAAAAAATCTTTATCAGCATTTGGAAAGCATTCTGAGCCTTTGACCCTTTGTATGCAGCAACAGCAGAAGTCACACAGCTGGCTGGAGTGATGACTTGGCTGAATCATAACCCTCAGCAGATCCCAGCTAACCTGTGTGTGCCGTAAAGCACACGACTAGCAGGCCCATCCGATGCTCTGACGAACAGAGCCCCTTTCATAGGCATTTCAGTATGGCTTTCCAGCCCAGTTGAGTCTACGATGTGAGAGCAGTATCTGGTGGATGTCGTATAACGCTCTAATGATTTCTTCAATCATTTCTTTTTTCTCACATGCTGCCTGAAAAAATCCATGACTGATAGAGTTACCGGCTGAGGAAGGTCAGTATTTTGATAAAATTTTCTACAAATTCTTGTCAATAATTGATTTTTTTTTTCTTTGCATGCATGACTAAATCTTAATGTCTTCTGTACGTTTTGCAGGAAAAACCTTACTTGAGCTTGTGATTGAACAATTTGAAGACTTACTAGTTAGAATTCTGTTGCTGGCAGCTTGCATATCTTTTGTAAGTACGAATAGCTCTTATTTCATTGATTTATGCATCGCAGGTTCAGGACCAACCCGTGTTCAATGTACAGGAACTACACACACTGCTCTTCTTCTTCCAAGAAGTAGAAGATGCTAAGTAAATTGTTCTCTTTTAAACTAATTACCTTGTGAAGAGGCTGTTGTATGCTTGAAAACAAAGTTTCAGGGAATCTGTTATAGTATGAGTCAGAAGTACATAGCTACCCTAGACAGGTATTTTAAAGGTGCTTCTCATTCAACCCAGCTTGCATGTTTGAAGTGGGATTTCGCAATGCTTTTGTTGGCTTTGAAAACTAACCTTGAGTAAGCGTTTAACTGGTCACTCTTCTTGCCTTTGAGTTAATCGTTATCAAGCTCGATGTAGAATCATTGGAAGACATTTTTGGATGCAGTGCAGACTGGAAATAGAATTACATGGCGAGTATTCCAGTTGCCTTCCCTTCCTGATAATAGCAAGGTGACAGTTGTTGCTTTTGACAGTGACAAGAATGATGACGGCTGTGATGGCACCATTGTTGACCAAATTTGGTAACTGACCTTTGGATAGTCATAAAATGGACCTCTTGCTTGGCGTACAGTTTTGAAAGAACAAGAAGAGTTCAACTGAATTTTTTTTACGAACACGTTTAGCTGGTCCTTTTACGCAATACACAAAGAGTGTGTTTGCTGAAAAACTGGAAAACTGAATGCACTCTTTTTAAGTATAGAGGGAAGATGAAAGCTCCGTGTCTTAGGGAGCTGGGTGACAGAAACAAAAGCGTGCAGAACATTAAATTGTTTAGAAGTCAAAGTTTATGGTAGACTTTGCCCTGGAGTTGTAATTAACTGCTTTATAAAATAAAGCAGCAGCTCTTGGGGGTTGTGGAAATTGTGGTGACTCTTTAGCTAAGGGCAAAGTAATTACGATGGGCAGAGGAGAAACAGTTCTGTGGAGATGTGGGGGAAAGGTTGTCCTGGTGTGGTTGCTGCAGCGTGTTGTGCTGCTGCTCCTTGACCAAGGCAGGTTAAGCCATCACCATGCAGACACCTCTCCTAAAGTGCTGTGGGTGTTGGTGTGTGTATGCCGTTACCAGCTGAGCAGTGCTTGGTGGTGTTGATCTTGACCATGGGGACTGGTGTGCTTTACTCGTTCTTCTGTTTCCTGGAGAGGAAATCAGGCTGCCCATAGAAATGTGGATAAGCAAGTCATTTGAAAACTCTCCTTCCTCCTCTTTTCTCATTTTCTCCTCCCGGAGGACTGGAAATGAGAATGAGATAGATGACAGCACAGAATACTGTTAACCTGTCATTCTATTGCAAATTACCTCTTCTTATTATAACCAAGTAAGCGAAGAAATCAATCTCCTTCCCTAAACTAAAAGATTTCATTGCTGAATGTGAGTACTGAGTGCATTGCCAGACTGACAGAGGTTGTGTACTGCCAAGCACACTGCAAACTTTTAATAAGTGGGTTCCATTTCTTTTTTTCAGTATGCTTACTTTTCTTAATTGTGGGGAGATTGAGCTCCAAAAGGACTGTGGGTGAGATCTAGGTTGTCTGCTTCTGTGCTGCTGGAACAGTATATGACCTTGGGCAGCTGCTTTGCCTTTGCTGTGTCTCCCATTTAAGAGTTCTGGCTGTGCACTGGAGCACTATTTCAGAAATGGCAAGGGTTTTCTTTTCAGTGAATTATAAAGGAAAAATCCTGATATATTTTGCTTTTAACGTTTGTAAAGCGCTTCCCCTTTGTTTCTGTCTTTTTTTCCTGTTCGGAAGGAGATTGTCCGTTGTCTCCTTGTCTTTTGATGCTTCTTGATGAAAGCATGTTACAGGCTTTCATGGTAGCAGTAAGGAGCTGTTGAAAATGTTGATAGAAGGACCGAATTGCTGTAAAATGGGATGCAGTTAACGTTGGGTAATTTGTGTTCCTGAAGATGTTTGAGCTGTGTGTAGCTGCGTTGGACTTCTGGACAGAGAACTTCAAAACACTGCACTGAATGCTGGAGCTGCTAACTTCCATGTGTGCACTGTGCTGTCTTTTACAAGCCTTAAGATTTCAGTTTTGCCATTTGTTCCGTTGCAAAGCACGCGGAACTCCCTGTACCTTAGAGATCTTGAAGTGGATAATTAGGCTTAAAATGGAGTCAGCTAAACTTTTGTTGTTTCTGAATGTTGAGTAATACCATTGAGAACTGCTCTTTATTTAATAAGATTGTGACTTCCTTGGGGGCAGTGCTGGACCCCTCAGAATCATACTCTGGAACCTGGTGAAGTGCTGATTCACACTCCAGTTCTGTGACTGCTTTTTATTGTAAGTTATTGTTTGATAGATCTTAAACTATAGTATTTGAGTAGAAAGTAGGACTTTGTGTAATGTAACAGCAGAAATAAGTGTGGATAATGGCACCTATTTGAAGTAATGTGCAGCTGAAGACTTTCAGACCTGGTGTATATCCAAAGGAGGATTTCTGTCAAGATGCTTAAATGAGTAGTTTACTTTAAATGGCAGTGAATAGGGAAAAATGGCTTACCAAGTATTGGCTCCAAACTCTTGCTAAGCCTTTGAATTCCTAGTGAGAGAGCAGAGTGTTGGAATCAGGAACAAGACCATATTTTTAAGCTTTCCCGAGTGTGTCAGTGCAAACTTGCTCGAATTTGAGCAGTTACACTTAGTGCAGATCAGATGGAGAATGAACACTGCTGTGCTGCGGCACCACATTTGTAATGCATGCTTTCAGGAAGGCACAGGTGCTGCAGGGCAGTGCGAGGAGCAGTTCTTCACCAGCTGTACGCTGTCGGTGTAAAGCTTGATGGTTCAGATGTGAGAGATGGTATGTTGGATCACTGTTTCTTATCGTGGAAGCTTTTCTGGTGATTGTGACCATAAAGCTTAACGTTACAGTTGATGGCACAGAAACAACAGTCTTAAATATCCAAGGTCTTCATTCAGCTACGTTTTGGTGTAGAGACATGGCCTGTTGCACAGCGTTCTGTCCTGAGTGCCTTTTGTGTCCTCTGTTCCCACAAGGCCTGTCAGGTATGTGTCAGTAAAAATAAATCAGGCTAACAGCTGAATCTGTGTCACCCTAGCTGATTGTAGGGGTCATTTGCTGCCTGTTGCCTTGGCTGTAGATATTGTGTGCTGCATTCCAGGTTGGAGCTGCTGTTACAGATGTGCCAAGTTAGTAACTGCTTAAATTCTCACACTGTTATTTCTCCAATATTTTTACTGGCCTGAAGGTATGGCTTTTGAAGGGAAACTGTGTGATTTCTGATGCTGAGTAAATGGAGCTAAATGTAGACTTGGACATTGTTTCAATATTTTGTCAGACAACGGTGAAGCTTATGCAGAGGTCATTTGCAGAGTAGATCTCAGCAGTTCAGAGGCTTTTGTAGCCTGAATTCTAGGTACAAGTGAGAGGATGCTTAATTTTCTGTGAATTCTGGCTTTTTTAGTCCTATTTCTGTAACATTCTCTGAAATCAGCTATATTTATGTTTAAAAAAAAAAAGAGCCTTGTTCTGTAAATGACTTCTATGAATTGCAAAATGTTACTTCTGTATCTTGATCCAGAATAATGCTTTGAAGAGCAATATGTGTTTAACTGCTCAGTCCTGCCTTTGCATCGCATCCTTCTTGAACTCTCTTCTACAAAATGAAGTATAAGCTGGAAACTACCAAAAAAACTTGTTGAAACGTAGAGCCTATGAATGAAAACTGAGAGCCAGTGAATATGGCCTCATTTGTGGTAAAAGGTGAGCAAACTGCTGATGGAGGCAGTAAGGTGTGCTGGTAAAACATGGCAGGCTTTGCCCTGGGATCACCCCAGAGCTACCTGCTGAGGTCAGGAGCTGCATGTGGCACCAGAGAGCAGTGGCTGAGGTATTTCCATTGGCACTCTTCTAGCTAAACTCCAGTTACTCAGTAGGGCTAGAGATACCAAGTGGTGGGGTGGCATAGCAGCAGTGATTCCATTTTACTTTGTATAAATTGAACAGGAATGCTGTGTGCTTTTTTTTTTCTCCCTTGGTTTTGTTAATGCTGATCACAGGAACGGGTTTTCATTTAAGAATATAGAGTAGCATTTCTATCTGATGGGTGCTTAGGATCTGCTAACTCAATATAATGCTCCATTAATATTTATAGTCAAGATTACATATGTATTCTCCTTGGGTAGCAAATAATAATCCCATTTAAATTGGGGGTGTTCTCTTTGGTGTTTCTTGGTGTTCAGGGTACCTGAAAAGTAACTGGGGCAAGTATCAAGACTACTAAAATAGTTTGCATCTGCTTAATCTTAAGCTAATTTGTATTGAAAAGAAAAAATCATTAAAGGAGGGCTTCCTGAGCAGCAGTGAGTACTCTGTCCAGAATGTACTGAACATTAATTCAAAGTGTGCTGTGAGAAGAAAGCTCACTTAAAAGTTGACTGTAGTTCTGCATCACCAGCTTTAATTAGTTCAAGGCTTTTCTTTGGTCAGGATGAGCTCCTACTCCATCTGCTTGCTTCTAAGTTCCTGAAAACCCTTTTTGTTGAGATGGCAATGAACCTGTTTCCTTTTGTTGGTGGCTACAGCCTGCTGGGCAACAGAACTTTGTCTTGAAACTTCCATTCTTCTAATTCAGATGTCTGCTTAATGATAAATAGACACCTGGGCCAACTTGCCATCATAACTTAATTTGTAGAAATGCCAGAGGCTGTAAGGACACGTCTTTCCTAGCTGTGTTTGTCAGCATTCTCCTTCATTGCTGGCTGGCTGCTGCCTTGTACCTCTGAATCCCCTTTCTTTCTCCCTGCACACTGTAATTCTAGCAACCCAAAGTCAATGTGCTGAATGAAAGTTGTCCTCTAAGCTGCCTGTGTTGCCTGTTGGCATGGGGCTGTTGGGTATTGCTGTTAATTGCCCTTATGCTTTCAGACTCCCATATCTCCTGAGTACTTTTGTTCTTTTCTTTTCTTACTATTCTAAGCTTCTTAAATGGTAACTTTTCTTACTGACCCTACAGCTTGAACAACATATGGGAGTGGTAATCAAAGCTTTTCTATGTATGAGTTTAAGTGACTGTGGCTAAAATATGGTGGAGGCCATTCTGAGTAACAGACGAGAACTTTCAGGGGAAGCCTCTTGAGGGTCTCAGTGTGCAAGTGGGAGTTTAGTAAGTTCAGTACCTTGGCCATGAGTTGTAGGTTTTAGCATAAGATCTGTTACTGAAATTGCCACATTAAAAACCCCTTGCTCAACCTTTTGGATTTGCTGGTTTATGTTGTTAACATCAGGCTACTATCAAATAATAAATCTCTTCTGTTACAGCAGTATGTGTTGCCTGTCACAAATGTCCTAAATGGAGTGTTAATGAAGCAGTAATTTGCTATAGTAGAACCAGGCATTCACATTTGTGTGTTCTGTTACGTATGTGGCTATACTTAGATTCTAGAACTAGAGTCCTTGTTAATAACTGCATGGAAACTTTTTGCAGGGAGATGGGTGTCTTGCTGCCAGGATTAACAGGTTATTTTCTTTTAATCTAGTTGCAAATTGATAATTTCACCCAACAAGCAACTGAAGATCTAAAACAGTTTAATAGATTTGTGCTATTAGGGCTTCTTATCTGTCTGCTCTTTTTGAAGTAATGGTTTATTGAAGGAAAGATCCTTTGAGTAATGAATTCTGGTTCTCCTTGATGTATTTGTATTACGCCCTTCTTGTAGCTGCTTTCCTTACCTCTCAAAGTTGCAGGGTTTCTCAGTGCTGCTTTACAACCCATCTGGTCTTCAACTTGCAACAGGTTCTGATTCAGTGCTATGTATTGATAGGGTAACTCAGCATTGAGAATTCCAGTAAAGAAAGGGAGGAAAGAAATGCACGAAGCAGCTTTTCCTAATGGTTATGTGAGTCTGTGTGTGCTGGGAAAAGTGAGATGTACTGTTAGCCCTTTGTGTAGGGGTACCCCCTTTTGCAGGGGTGGCAGGGTGAAAGCTGTCCATGGTGATGTGATGATTGAGAACTGCCACGTAGTCAGCGTTGTTCAGCAGGTCAAGTGGCAGAAGCCAGTTGGGGTTGATGAGGATTGCAGAGAGCATAGTAGCTCCTAACATGTTCTCTTCTCCAGATGGATCACTCGGACCCTCAACATATTGCACTGCCAGTTGGGGTGTTTCATTCTTATTAATCATAACCCGCATCTTACAAGTTTATCTTTTCGTAATAAAATTTGTTGTTGCATTGCATTTGCTCGACAGTCTGTTTTCTGCTTGAGGCTTTCATGCTGCTGCTCCTTCTTCCTTTCAACATCCTGGAGCGTTTCACAATTGAGCAATAGCTCTGAGCAGCATGTTAGTGGATTTGTGGTGCTTGCTTTAGTAATGGTTTGCTCACTGCAGTCTCGTAGTGATTCAGAGCACTGTTGCCTGACTACCAGCCCTAATTATCTCAACACGTTGTTCCTATTTACTGTCACTTTCCAGGCTTCCTGTTGCTCAATACACTGACGAAAAAGCTCTTCCTCTCTGGTCACATTAGTTTGACTTTTCTTCAGTAGCTGCAGAGCTCTGTAGGGGCCTGATGCTCACCCATTCTCCAGAAGTGAAGTGAATGGCAGAATCCTAAAACTAGAACACGAATAGAAAGTAAATGAACTCAACATCTTGGAGCCTTTTATGCAAGTCATCCAGTTGATTTACTTAAAGGAAAAATGTGTTATAATTTATATTAGGTACTTGGCTTAGAATTCAGCATCAGATGGAATTGTACAGTTCACTTAAGTGCTTCAATAAGGCACTGCTTATATTTTAATTTATAGATGTTTCTTCCTCATATCTCACTGAAAATTTATAAAGCTATTTTCATTTATTTGTCTAATTGGTTAATGAATGGTTTTGTTGAAATTCAGATTCCAGCCACCCATAAACCTTCATCGTGCACAGCTCTAGTGCTGTAACTTAGAAGTCGAACTAACCAATCTGCATTTTGTTTTAGACAGTTGGGGTGGGGGGGGGTGGTGGAATATTAGCAACTTTTCACTGCTGTAGCCTTTGTCACAATAACTTCTGCTTTCATTTTTGAAGCAAGAGAAGCAATGTGATTCCCAAACTGCTTTCTCTTTTAAAAGGAGAGCAGGCTTGGGAATGAACTTTGTGCTACTTCGTTAAAGATTTTCTCCTTTTCCGTTGTGTGTTGCTGGCTTGTTCAAGAGCTTGGAAGATCGGAGGATACTTCAAAACTGCTCAAGACTGGAGAGTTGAACCTTAAGCTGTCTGGGTCTTAGGTTTGCAATGTGTCTATGTAAATCACTTAATTTAAATTGGTGTTTCTCTCTCACAGGTGCTGGCCTGGTTTGAAGAAGGTGAAGAAACAATCACAGCATTTGTAGAGCCTTTTGTAATCTTACTTATATTAGTAGCCAATGCAATTGTGGGAGTGTGGCAGGTATGCAGATGTTCTTGCAATACCAATCACAAGTGTCTTGGCTTTTTTTGGTTTGAGATGAAGAACTGCACATTGTACTGTCAGATGCTTCATACAATGCAAGCAGTGTACGTTGCTAGCTTTAGATTTTTAAGAGTCAACGTACCGTATAAATTCAGGACAGCAAGAGTTGATTAAAGGTGAAATGAAAGCTTTGCAAGTTTTGCCAAAAAGACCTCAGTGTGTTTGGCCACATGCTGGTGAACACAGGAATTAAACAGTCCAGTGTGAAATCCCAAATTGAGGAACTGAATCAAACACTGCAGAGCTGAGAAGCAATCAGTTGGATCAGTTGGCAAAACAACAACAAAAAAAAACAGAGCTCTTGTCTTGTTTGTCTGTTTCCTGTTGAGAGCAAATACTGTGCTTTAGTGCATTTATTGGTACAGTTAACAAGGTATTCATTCTACCTGTTCAGTTGTTGCCATTTTAATTAAACTTGTGAAGACTGCATTTTTCATGAAGAGGTAGGAGTTGTTTCTGAAAGATATTTTTCCTACATTATCAGCTGTGAGATTAATTGGATTGCTTTTTCTAAATAGTGTTGGCAGTAACAAGTTCTGAGACTTAAGATGTCAGAACAGCTTTCTTTTGCCAAATTGATCATTTCAAACAAAGCACATTTTCTTAGAATTGCTTCTCTGCAGGTAAAAAGTATTGCAGGGTTTTAGGGTAATTGATATTCTTTTTAAACTTTTTAAAGAGCTGGGATTAATGCGACATAATTACTTGCTGTCTTAGTTAGACTGCAGGCTTTTTTGGTTTTGTGCAAGCACAAGTAAGCTGGCTGAAGACACTCAGAAGACTCACTTTTTAGCAACACCCAACTTGCAGCACAACAGCTAGAGCTGGTATGGTGGGAAGAGGTAATGTAGAATGAGGAGTAAGCAGTGCACCTTTAAATGTCTTTTTGTATTCAAATCTTCATGAAGCTGTTGCACAAGAGTTAATCTTTGAGTTACAATTCTGCATGTAATATTTGAAGCGTGAGATGTAAGGTAAAGCTGTCCGCGTAGTTGGTGAATGTTCCTGTGTAAATGTTGATATTCTTGTAGGAAATGATCAGTTTTTCAGCTGTGGTAAAAGTGTGCAGAGAATCTTTATGTACCTCCATGTAGTGAACTTAATTGTGAAACAACCGCGGCATGGATTAAATGACTCATTCCCTCTTTTTAAATGGGCATGGAAAAAGTCACAGCACATAACCTCCACCCATACGTGTATCTGTTTCTACAGGTACTAGATGTGAGCAACTGAGTCATTGCCTGAGCTCTGCCTTTCTCAGCCTTCTTTTCCACTTCACGGTTCCCAAAGTGCCACTTATTAATGAAGGACTGGGAGGACAGGGTAGCTACCTTAAAGTCAAGAAAACTAGGGAGGAAAAAAAACAGCATTGTTTCAGGCACTGAGCTTTATGTTGTAGCTGGATCGTATCAGTGCTGCAGTGTTGAGGAACAGAGTTTATTTACCTGGTTACATACCAGACTAGGAGTAATCCCAGCTTTTGGAACCTGTGCTGGTACCTGTGTGCTGCCTGGCACAGAGCTGTATACAGTGTAAACAAGACCTTCAGGGGAGTTCTGGTAGTGCTGTGTGAGCTGCTTTGTTGTATGGAAGTACCTCAGCCTTTGACTTTCTGGAGTTCGTGTGCTGGCTGGAGTTTGTATTTGAAAAGGCTGATACATATTGGAAGTACAGACATCCTAATAACTGTATGTACCCATGCCTTTATCTGTAATCATCAAGGCTGTATGACGTCTGTACTTGTCGAAAGGCTGGAAAATGAGGAATAAGTTGCTCTTCCTTGAGCTAGAGCAGCAGTAATGATAAGCTGTTGATTTCTTACCCTGTCCTCTATCTGGGCAGCATCACAAGACTGATAACAGATGCTAGCAGTGGTTCACTGAGAGAACTGCACTTGAGATAGGATGTGAGGAGGTCTTGTTGTGTGAGGATTCATCCCATTTTGTTAGCTGTTAGAGATGATGTGAAGTTCCTAGTCACCACGCTTAGAGCTCAGTCTGGTGTTATTTGATCTGCAGGAATGATGCTGGTAATAATGCTGGGGAAGTCAAGTTCTAGCTCTGGAGCTAACCCATAGTAGGGTATAACTAAATAGTTGGATTCTGGTCTTTTTCTGTTAGTAAATGGAACTCAGTATTGCTAGCCTGCTGCAGTCTGACTGTAAGCTGCTCAAAGTGTATGTGTGAAAACTAGACTGTATCTCTGAGTTGTAATCCTGTCCAGTTCTTTTTTTAGTGCCAAAATGCATCCTTATGTTCCATAGGACTGTTTGTGGCCTCCCTGCCACAAGACACAATGGATATTCTTTATGGGAAATGTTGGATTAAATAAACATCAAGTGGCTTCTAAATACACACTAATACTTGAATTGCATTGTAATGATTTCCAGTCAGCAACGTAGTGAGGGGATGTGTCACATAATTTTCTGTATGAATAAATGTAGCTGAGCTAAGTAGCATTCATATGATACTGCATTTGGAAGATCAGGTCTGACATGCTTATCTTTCCATACCTTAGAGGCTTCTTGAATTACGTGGTTTTGCTGTCTTTTAGGAAAGAAATGCTGAAAATGCTATTGAAGCTCTTAAAGAATATGAACCAGAAATGGGTAAAGTGTATCGACAAGATCGAAAGAGCGTTCAGAGGATCAAAGCAAGAGACATTGTGCCAGGTGACATCGTGGAAGTGGCAGGTAAGGCTCATAGCTGTGGTACATATTGTGTATGTTGTAGAAGTGTTGTGACGGCCTTGTCTTAATGATTTGAGACCCTGGGGAAACTTTGCAGAGGCCTAAGTATACGCTTCGCTTTAGAACAATCTTGCTTCTGTTCATCTGTAATTACCTTAAATGTGCATTTGCACTGAGGGGATTGTTTTTCAAATTGCTGCTTAGTTTAATTAGTAGGTCTAAGAGCAAAGCATCTTAATTGGAGTACAAGTTTTAACACTTGTCGCTAGTCTAAAACTATTTTCTGCAGTCTGGATTCAGTCTGTCTTGTCTGCTTTTTATCCCAAGACAGTTTTTCCTTCCATTTGTGTTCAACTCTGAAAGCAGAGATTTTTTTTTTTATGTAACCATTGCACTGCATGCTTTAGGTAAGGAGCTGATTCTTCTAACGTTTCTTCCAGCTCTCACACTTACAGCAGCAAGGCCTTTCAACTTATTAGAAATGTCTTCTGTCCTATCAGCTAACGTGTGCCTTGTATGGGACTTGGTTGTTTTGTTTTCATAATGCCTTGGTGCTTCTTTCTTTTGCCTTTTTCCTTCTTTAAAAAGAAAAATAAAGCCTTACATTGAAAAATTGTGCTCTTACATAAGACTTCTTAATAATTTAGACACTAAATAAGTCCTAACAGGTATATCTTTGAAGAAATGTGAAAACATGAATAGGAAGTAGAATATGAAATTCTTTCATTTAGTGATAGTGGCACAGCAGTCCCCTTTTTTTAAACTGGACTGGTCAGTGACTTCAGTGTTCCACGTTTCTCCCCAGATGAAAGTAGGTGGTTCTTATTAAATGTCAGGGGTAGTTGCATACTCACATCTTGTAGGTCAATATCAGCTATTGACTTCATGGTTGTTCTTTGGGACCAGTGCAGGGTTTACATTAAGCTTTGTTTCTGCCGGTGTCTCTCTGCTTTTAGAGGTGGTAGATCTCTAAAGCAGAAGTAAATGTATACCCTTGGCCATCCTGCTGTTTTAATTAGTAGGCAGGGAGAGAATGCACTCAAAGTGAAGTTGGTGTTGGCTCTCTGCCCAGCTTTTGTTCCTTGAGAAACTTTAACAGTTTGCTGAGCCCTGTCCTAAGGTTTAGTTCTGAGCAGGGAATGGTACAGCTACAGTAGCCCTGACGAGGGTTACTGAGTGAGTGTGAATCTGATGAAGGCTGAAGTTAATTTTCTCTTGGTATCTGTTGGTGACGAGCAAGTGCAGCTACAAAGTGCTGATAACTGAAATAAAGAGTGAATTATGATACCTTGTCACTTACTGTGGAGTTTCATCTCAATTACTGACAGTACAGTAACGCTCAACGTGATTAAGATGCCTGTAAAGCAGTGTTTGATAGTGTGATGCACATGGAACTGATTTTTAAAAAAAACAAAGGCAGACAAACTGGTATGCTCATTGGAAAAGCACGAATTATCAACTTGTATGGCTGTCTTTTAACATAAGTGGTCTAGCCTGTCGACTGACTGTAGAAGCTCATGCTAGTTAAAATATTTGCTTAAACTGGTGGGTCAGATAGTTCCTGGCTACTCTTAAGTACTCAGAATACTTTGCTTGCATTGGCAAATGTAATTGGTTTCATCTTGAAGGGAAGGTGACTACACGTGTATATTAAGTGAGTCACATAGGTGTTTGAGACAGAAAATAAATGCTTTGGTGTAATACGGATGCTGATATCGAAGCAATAGATTCTGACTTGTCGTTAGAGAACGACAACATCGTCATCGTATCAAACTCAGAAAAGCTCCTAGGCAAGTAGAGAAGAGGAATAGGCTGTGGACCAGTGTTGGTGTCAAGACCTGGAGGTGAGAGAGAGTGTGTGCATGCCTGTGTCTCAAGCACAGGACTGTTGCGATGGCCTTTGACACGGTGTTCGCAAAAAGATGACCATGTAGGGAAGTGCTGGAGCACTTCATGTGAGGATGCATATCTGGGTATGGAATTTTAGGCAGCGTGCCAATGACATTTGTGTGTCCAGGCAAATCTCTCTCGACTGAGTGGCGTAAATAACCAGGTGATAGGTTTCTCTCCTGTGCTGATAGCTAATGTTGAAAGGCCTTTCTACTGGTCTTCCATTACAGGATAGCTGTTAGTTAATGCTGTAACATCTTTGATAATTTGAAGTTGTTACACTGGGTTCTGGTGGTGAGATGACTTTCATATAGGAATTAGTAAATTGGAGTTGTAATTTATGCAAAAAATACACATTTATTTTTGCTTCTTTACGCTACAGGAGTTCTCTGAGAGTAAATAGCATTGAACTGCTTAAAAACAACATTTGATCTTTCTGATAGTTCTGAAACCTTTAAAGATGACGTGTGCAGCTTAACATAACAAAAAGACAGCCTGGTAATGGTTTATATCATTACTTTTCATTTGGACCCCTTAGGGCTTCTATTTGTGGAGCTAGACTGCATTCATTACCTAGACTGCTCAGTCTGCTTTGTGGCCTTCAGAAGTAAAGTGATGAGAAGATGCTTTAATTGCTCTGCCAGCTGGTTTAACTGCAGATCTGCACTGTCACCTTGCAGTGAATGTGCAGTACCTTGAAATGGATGAGGCCATCTATCACTTGAGTGGTGGTGTATTACACTTCTCTTGGGAGCTGGTGTGCACGTGGATACTGTGGAGCACTTGATGAGCAATTACTGGTTATTATGCTCGGTGGCCAATGTCCATTGTAAATAGCACACTAAAATTTTGCAGGTGTACCAGCAGTCAGGTGTCTGTGCTTGAGTGAATGGAGACTGTGCAGACATGAATATCTTAGCTGTATGTGTTAAGAGAACTTTTTTCTGTGGCCACCTAAGCAGGGTTAGTGAAAAGATGCTGTACGGTCAGCAGGAAATCTTTGGGATGGAGTTGGAGCTCAGGGGTTTGCCTTAAATTGGCTTGCAGTGCACTGGGGGGCATAGTTCTTAGAGCTGTCGTGTGTAAGGGTTACTAGGCTACATTGTTTGTTTCTTAGAATTGATGAACTGAAAAAAATCCAGATGCTGTCCTCAAATGGCTTTTCAGTTTGCCCTTCTTAAATGGATTAACCACCCTGCTCTGAAGCCTTAAGTTTATTGAAGGATGCACTCTAAATTGGTAACTGGTGACTGTCTTAATAGATTAAAGAGGTCCTTTGATGTTTTAATTGCATCTGTTTGCCATGGTTAAAGTAATATTTTAAAGAGAAACAAAACAGCATGGTCGTAGTTCTTAGAAGTTCTGTCTGAAGCCCAGTCTGACAAGTTGGGGTAAACAGTTTGCAAACTGCTTAATTTTAGAAGAAGGAATGGACATTAACTTTGTACACTTCTGTTACGTTCCCCTGTCTGAAATGTTCTGTTTTAGATAGTGGATCTAAATTTCTGTATTTTAATACACAAATGTTCACTAGATGTAATCTATAAGTGACCAGGCTGGGGTCACAGCAGTCTCTTTCCCTGACATTCTGAGCGTCGGTTCCTGTGATCTGCTGTTCAGTCTGTAAGTACTCAATAGCTTAAGAACTGACACAGAGTTCCCAGAATTTCATGCTTACTTAATTGATGAATATGCTTAAATATTTCATTTTAAGTTTATGCCTGGCATAGAGTGTGCAAGTATGCTTTGCAAGGCTTTTAATTTTAGCTGTAGAACTCTTCAAGATTTTCTAAAGCACGGATACCTCATAATTAAGGGAGGAGAAGTTTTGGTGTCAGGGAAGTTGGGAGGGAATGTTCTTGAGCCAAATTATGTCAAACTCCAAAGTGATTATGAAGGACCTACAGGCTTTATTCAGCAAACATCAGTGTTGCAGATTTTTCTTCTTAGATCCTTCTCTGTGTTACTTTTTCTTGTGGGAAAGTGTTTGGCTTAGGGAGCAAAATACACACAGTGATATGATGGAGTGGGACTTAAATCCGAGATGTTGGCTTATCCTAAAAGCACTCTGCTTAAAGCAGCTGCACGTTTTTCTTTCTTAGAGTGAGTTGTCAGGTCTGCTTGTAAAAATGAAGCACGTGTTTTGCTTCTTCCATAAAGAAGCTTTTGAACCAGAGAAAACAGGGGAGTGATATCAGTGGTTAGTAAATATATACATGTATAGATCTGTGGGCTTCAGTGGACACTTTGGCTGTCAGCCTCTCCTAGCACATGGGAGGCAGGTTTGAGATAACCAAATGCAGTCCAGGCTTCATTCCGTTCTCTGCTGACATCATACCCACCTTGTGGCTGTGCATGAGGTTCAAGTCAGGACACAGCCTAAACCCAGGTCACCTGCAGCACACATTTGAGACCTTAAACTTCTCTGCATTCGTTTTTTGCTGATTCTCACAGCTTTTTCCTCTGGAGTTGCTGAACTGTTACATAAAAATAATGAATTTTATTTTAATTGCTGAGGTTCCATAGTGTATGTGGTGTTCTATACTCTGAATAGAACTGGTACTGCAGGGGGGTTTATTACAAGCCTAAGTAGTACTGAAAAATGCTTGAACGTCAAGATAATGTTCTGCTAATACTGTAATCACTTTGGCAAGGGAAGTGTTTTAAGGCAAAGGAGAACTTGTGCTTTGGTGCTGTGCTGCAGTTCCAGAACACTGATTCATGTATTACCCAAATGGAGTCTGATTAGGAAATGGGACTTCTGCTTCAATGGGTGGATGTCACCTACTCCTTTATCTGATCTAGCAAAAGTTAAAGCTCAGTTTCTTCTTTTTCCTATTAGGTACTTTTATGGGCTGATCACAAGAGCTTCAAATCCAGAAGGTGGTATTGGTGTTATGAATAAACACATGGATTGAAAACTGAAGTGAGGCAAAGTCAGATTAGAAATGAGTGCAGCCTTAGCGGTGAGGTATCTGGTCACTGGTACAGCTTTTTACATTCTGGTGCCCTCTTCAAAGAGAATAACATGTAGAAGTATGTTATTCATAACCAGTAAGAGTTAAGATAGGAATAATTTATCTTACATAGTGCTTAATGCTGTATGCATTTTTTGTAAATAAAAGCATCTGTTTGGACTTCAATACATACTGGATCCAGAAAGCTGATTCTTTTGTTTCTTTTTTACCCTAGTCTTTCTGGTTATCATTGACAACATGCAATATGGATATTTTTATGCATTAATTACTATTGTTTTAATTTCTACCTTTGGCGGTTCTTAGATTGGGATAAGAACACTTCTTCATGCACTGTTTAGTAAGCTTTGAGGATCATTTGGGAGAGAAGGGCTACTTTGAGCATGAACTAACCTTAGCTTGCATCATCAATGCCAAGAATTGATAGGTGGACAGTTGGACTGGATGATCTGCTTGGAATTTCCCAGCCTTGGTGATTCTATGAATGAATATATTTAGAAAATATTCTTCTGTCTTGGCAATTAAAGCAAACCCCATTTTGCTTGTATGGTTAAGACTGAAGAGAGCACTGCTGTTTTAGTCTTCATCTTGTTTTGAAGCAATCCATCTTACAGTTCTTGAGCAAGTTGCACGTAGTGGATTTCATAGGCATTCCTCATTTTGATAACTTAACATTTGACCTTGTGCCAAAGGCTGGATGGACTTAATCTTCCTGTTTTGAAGAGCTTCTGAATTTTCATAGTGTTTTTATTATCCCTGTATAGGAAGTGTTAAGTACTTTGTACTTTTATAAGGTTGGGACAGGAATGCTATCGAAAGTAAGAGAAAAATGGATATAGAGGGAATGTACCAAAGAAAACATTCTAGGAATAAAGGGGAGGGTGACAGCTCTGTACTTCTTTCTCTCTGTCTGATGTGCTGTGGAAGGTGATCAGGATGTTTTGAGTTACTTTCATAAAGTATTGTAAAACATGCATTAACTGTGAGAGGTAGCAAGACTTTTTTTGGTAAGTATAAATCAGTAAACTGCTTCCTGGTGTTCGGTGTTGGAGGGATCAGAGGCAGTTAGCAGAGCTGATAGCAGCGTTCGAGGTACACGCTTCAAGTGGCAGTTCTGTTTTGAAGACTTTAGGATCTGCCTTTGGGGTTATGTATTTATTCTGGAATATGGCTGATGCTGCTTTCTGAGCCTCCAGTCGCCCACAGTTCAGAACTTGGAGAAAAGCCTTTGAGACCTGGAAGATGCATGATCTGCTGGCTGGACTTCTGATAACGCAGCAGGGTCTGAAATGCAAATAGCTTCGGATCTTTCTCTCCAGCTTCACAAGTCATGTTGGGCAGCCTGGGTGCTGAATTGTCTTTTGAAGCCTTTTTCACAAGGAAGCTGTTTTTATTGAGCTGCAGTCATTCCTGCAGTTGGACACCTGCTTTGCTTGAAGTATGCCCAGCTGCCAGGTGGAGTTACAGCAGTCTTGAAGTTGAGTGTCCGTGTAAATGATTGCATGTGTGGGGTGGAAATTGACCTGTAATTCTGCCACAGCACTGGGAGGAGTGAGATAAGAGGTGAGGAGCTTTGAACTCCAGAGGAAAGGCCGAGGCATTAGGTGTAATCAGTTGGGATCGTGGTGAGATGATGTTTCATTTCCTTGTAAGCACCTGGCAGAACTCAGTGGTTTCAGGTGTTAAACTGTCCACCTTTTGAGTGAAGTTGTGTCAGTTGTTTCAAGTAATTGGCACAACTTTGTTTCTATCACAACTAAACGTGACTCCAGTTTCTGTCAAGGGGTAGAAACTGTAAATTGTATGCTTCAACATAGACTCACACACAGTTAAGAGTTTTTTTTTAAACAGGCTTTTCCTCTTCTTTCTTTGTGTGCAGAAGCTCAGCATTAATGCTGAAGCAGTATTCTGTGCAGGAACAAAAAGGATTCAGTGAATAAAACCAGTGATTTGAAGCAAACCCTGCTCCAACTCTTCCAAGCAGCAGTGCTTTTTATAGCTGTAGGGGCTGTGTTCTCAGTTGCTAAGTATTTGGCTAAACCATGCTTCAACAATATGCATCCGGATGACTTTGGAAGCAGCTTGCTTGGTTCTCTGGAGCTGCTGTAGAAATCAAGGGACTGTTTTGGATTCATTTTTTTTTAAACAGTTGATGAAATTTCTTCTGCAACTGGCTTGAGCCCTTAGACTTAATGCTGTGAGATGGTAGTTCTGTTATATTCAGGCTGTGGTAGCTCTTCATTAAACAACACTAAAACATTTTTCCCCCGATTTCTTGTTATCTTTCAAATCACAGCTTTGGGTAATACTTCTGATTCTGTGCTGTAAAATATAGTTGGACAACAAAACAAACAGCGTGGAAACAACAGGAGATGGATTTTTGTGTTCAAGTATGTGGGAAACAGCCGCCTGCTTGTAGATGCAATCTGCAACAGACTGCTCACAAAAAAAACTTCCTGTGGGTTCCTATCTACTGCAGGATAATTTTCTATCTATAGTTTTTTATGCTCATAAGAGTGTTCAAGATGATACGTGGCTTAGAGTGGTAGCTAATATTTTGCAGAGCGCTTCTCAGAATAGTTCCATCATTGATCCTGATGTAAAGCTTTCCTACCTTTGGAAATACCTGGAATGTTTTACTACCACCTTCTAGATGGAGATGGTGGGGGAATATGGTGTCTGCTCTTAAACTGCTGAGGTAAACAGTGCTGATGATTGAGGCGGCTGATGATGCTCAGGAGTAGCTTTCATTGAAATATCAGTGCTTGAATATTGGTAGGAGTGCAAAAATGTGCACCCGGGCTGATGGGCATTGCATCCCATTGCACTGAGCTCTTAGCCTGTTGTTCAGTGATAGCTGAAAGGCAGCTGCCATTACATGTCTGCATATAAACCTCCTCATGACATCAGGAGAGTCTATTGAATGCTTTGGCCATTTTTGGCTGAGGTCACTGTTTGTCTAATGCTATTTTCTCTTGCTGCTCAAGGGCATGGTAGCCTAAATTAGTTTTCACATGCTATAATGATACAAAAAGACAATTTGTGTCTATTTATGGGATCCCTTCATGTACACAGGCTTACCCAAGGACATGTCTTGCTCCTCAAGCAAAGCTATTCCATCTTTGCTGCTTTTACTGATTTGGGGGCTTTTTTGACCTTAGGAAAAGTTGTGTGCTGCAAGTTTACTTAATGTTCAAAGCAGCACTTAATCCTCTTCAGCGTTTTGTTCCTTAGCTTTCCTGTCTGAGCAAGTGTATGCTGCAAGGCTGTAACACCACTGCTGCCTTCTCATGGCATAATTTGTTAATGTTCATTATTGCCGTCAGTTGCATAAGCAGTTCCTGCAGGAGTTGCAGCTTGGTTTAATTTTACTGCAGGGACACAGAGTCTATTTACTGAGAAAATCGTCTCCTATTAGCTAGTTATTGAACTGTTCTCCCCTGTCATTGTGCACTGTTTCATAATAATTAAAGAAAAAGAATTTAACACTTTAATAGCGCTGGTAAATTATATTAGGAGTAAGTTTGGTTGTGTGTGTCCATTAGAAATAAAACAGCACAGCTTTATGTCTTCCACTTCTCTTAAAAACCAGGTAAAACAAGATGAGAGAAGGTAGAAAGGTGGAAGAATCAGTTCTGGGATGCTGAAGATGTGGGAGCAGAACTGTGTGGAGAGGAGTGTGCTCTTACCTCCTGCACCACGTGCTGCAGGAGGGCTTTTTTGTGCCCTTGTATTAATTGTAGGCTGTTGTGCTCTACGAAATAGAAACGTCTAATGAGATAAGAGCAGCATAGAGTTCTGCCAGATTTTGCAGGGGTTTGATCTAGGGTGTATTTAATACAGCTGTACTACTGAGTTGCTGTGTGATCTGAATTCAGCTTCTAACTTGTTCAAGTCTGGCAGTATTTGAAGTATAACACAGAAAAAGCAGATCTGCAGAAGCAATGTCCAAATAAACAAACATGGATCGTGTTCTGATCTGTGGAGAACAGAAAACTGACTTTACGTAAAGAAAACAACTTGTTAGGTCAGCCTTTCTGAGGAGGGGACTGGATTCTTACCTATTAAATCTTGTTATTTAAAGGTATTCTGAAATTGATGTCTGCTAAGAATGTTCTCCCTTTGCTGTCATGTTATGGTCATGTGATGAGAGAACCAGCAGTGATTTATGGAATGCTTGTTGAGATTAAGTGGAGATTTTGGAGACAAATTTAATTTACCAAAGTACATTGGAAACTCATAAAAATAGGGTATTGCAAACCACAGAAGCAATAAGAAGCTGGTAGTAGTCGTAATTGTTGGAGTAGTTACTGGAAAATCACTTTCCTGGCTGATAGAGCTAATATACATTTGGTTAGAAATCTCAAATAACTGAATTGGAACTCTGCCTTACTCATTTCTTTGCAGTTGGAGACAAGGTTCCTGCTGATATAAGAATCACTTCTATCAAATCTACAACTCTAAGGGTAGATCAGTCCATTCTCACAGGTATGAGTTGTGACTTTTGGATTATTATGCATGCATTGGAAGTACTTTTTAACTGCTTTACAATAAGTTGCAGGCAAGTCTGTAGCTATACCAGTATCACATTCAAGTGCAGCAGATTTCTGATGCAGTTAAATCTTAGTGGTTGAATATGTTGACTTTGTCATTCGCGCTCACCTTACTGAGATGAATATTCTTCCTGAGACTTGTTGTGCTTTCTTCAGTCAAGAGGCAATAGAAACTTGGGGGGGAAGAAGGGGGGAGTGATTTCTGGTTTGTGTTCTACATTGAATGCCTTGTCACTCTTCCTAAATGTCTTCTGTAACACCTATTTTCTTGCACAAGAGTGTAACGTTTAAAATGCAGGCAGTTTTTAAACTACTGTTTCTAAAGCCTTATTTGATGAAATTCTGTCCACACATGTTTATGTGTTTTCTGATGCAGGCTGAAATGCAGGAGCTATATTTAGAGCACTTCTCAGATTAGTTGAAAACAAAACAAAGTAACAGTACTACTGAATATAGGAAAGAAGCTAGGAATCAATCAGCCAGGCATGCTAGTGCAGCTTTCTCTCAGCTGGAACATGAAGATCTGTCTGCCAGTTTTGGTAACATAAATAGTAAATGTCAACTAGCCATGAATTTTAAAGCAGTAAATTATTCATCAAAAAAAATATTCTTGATCTGTCTTGAAACAGGCTGCGCGTTTTCTTACTATGAATCTTGAATAGCATAAGAGTGATCAAGGTTGCTTATATATCTGTTGCTGTAAAAATAAGATTAAAAATCTTTAGGTCTGGCAATGAATGCATAACTACTATTGTAATTATTTATAGGAGAACATAACTCTTCCAGTACATGGAGAACAGAAAAGCCTGTGGCTGTGTGAGAAGCACACAGAACAACACTGGAGTAGAAACTTGTTTGTGAAGTAAGGATGAGAGGTCATCCTTCGTGCAGTAGTTCTTGCTGCTTTAAAGTGATGAGTGAATTATCTGCTGCTTGTGTCCCTTAAAAGGAACATATGTGCTTTGTTGATCCTAAACATACAAAATATTTACTTACATCCTATCTAATTTTCATTAAAATGCAGTTATTAAACATTTCCTGTTTCACTTGAGCAGTCCATATCATTAGAAGAAAGCAGTTGGACATTGTAAAAATGTTTAGGACTGCAGATTGACTTTTGATTCCTTACAGAATTTAAGTGATACATGTGTAATCTCTTAAGACTGTTGCCTTCCTTTTAGGTGAATCTGTGTCTGTTATTAAGCACACTGATCCTGTCCCAGATCCTCGTGCTGTAAACCAAGACAAGAAGAACATGCTTTTTTCTGTAAGTTTTCAGTGAAAGTTTAAAACGTAGTAGAAGTAATACAGAAACTGATAAAGTGAAGAGAACTCAAGGTGTGCATCTAAAGGCTGTGGGACTTCTTGCTCTGTTCTCTGTGCACATCTCTATGCATGTCTCCACGTGCATCAAACTGAATGAATTAAATATTAGAAGTGGCTTCTAATAAAAGCTGTCCTTAGGGAGGGTGCTTGTTGAGGCCAGTTTGTAGGAGGAAACTAATTCTTGTCCTTCACTAGAAATACACTGAAGGATGTACGCTTTAAGGGACTCCTAAACTACTTTTGTAAAGTATCTGTTCTTAAGAGTGATAATAATGCTCACTTAAACTGTGCTGTTTTGTAGCTGAAGTTGAGAACTAGCTTGCTATTAAGGAAAGAAACTGTTGGTTGAAATTTGTTCCAGGGAAGTGGTTGTGAATGCCTTTCAGATACTGAAATAACAATTCTTAATGTTGGTGAACTCCTTGCAGAAAGCCTAACTGTTCTTAGTCATCTTAAATGTTCACACACAGGGTCCCGCAGAACACATGTATTACAGTAAATAACATTATTAGGATTGTGTTTTGCCAGATTAAAACAAACAAAAGCTCTTAAGATGCCAGTACTTACCAGCAGATGGATTTGTTTACACTACTTATAATAGATCAATGTTTGTTCATATTGACCCTGATGTTTTTTAAATAGAAATCCTACACTGGAGTTTTCCTTGGTGTGTACTGGGGGAATGTCATTCTTCCTGTTCCCCTCTTTCACAACTGAACTGAAACACAGCCTCTCCAGTCTGCCCAAACGTTGCTGTTTGTCATTTGACTGCAAGTTTTTCTTCTCTTTCATTTATGTCAGGGTACTAACATTGCTGCTGGTAAAGCTATGGGAGTGGTCATTGCAACAGGAGTCAACACCGAGATTGGCAAAATTCGTGACGAGATGGTGGCTACTGAACAAGAGAGAACCCCACTCCAACAAAAGCTGGATGAGTTTGGAGAGCAGCTGTCTAAAGTCATCTCACTGATCTGCATCGCTGTTTGGATAATAAACATCGGTCACTTCAATGATCCGGTTCATGGTGGCTCCTGGATTCGAGGTGCTATCTATTACTTTAAGATTGCTGTTGCACTTGCTGTTGCTGCTATTCCTGAGGGCCTGCCTGCTGTTATTACCACCTGCTTGGCTCTTGGAACCCGCAGGATGGCCAAGAAGAATGCAATTGTTAGAAGCCTTCCCTCCGTGGAAACCTTGGGTTGTACCTCAGTTATTTGTTCTGACAAGACTGGTACTCTGACCACCAATCAGATGTCAGTCTGCAGGGTATGTTGAAATGACTCGCTCATTTTTTCTCTTCAGTCACTCTGAATAGTCGGCGTTACTTGAATTCTTTTGATAGTGATGTTTTTGGTTCCCATATCATCAAAATCTGCATTTATTTTCCTTAGATAAGCTTCTATGTTGATGTCAGATCTCCAGTGCGGAGTATTGAAAGCTTTTATTTCCTTCCCTTACTTAGTCATGGCCAAAAATAGCTGCACCCCCACTTGGTGTAAGGGACAGTTGTTTGCAAGCAGCCTTCCATTGGCTGGCTGTGAGCCATTCAGTCTCCTGGTGATCACTTGCTCTGATTTGTCCTGTTTCAGAAAGATGGGGTGGGGTACGTTGTAAACACATAAACATCCATCTGTGTGTGAAGATGTCAGGTGGGAGAAGCTTAGCAGTGAGAAAAAGCTAATGGCTTTGCTGGCAGTGACTTGGATGGTCTGAGGTATTTCCACTACTGGATGTTCCCACCTCCATTTGGTTATCTTCTCTAGCCACTGCACTCTGATGTGCTTTGCTGCAGCGTTCTCAACATGCGGTGTTGTCTGATTAATCTGACAACTCGCCAGTGCAAATGACACCATCATCTGCATTACCATGGTCACGTTCAGTGGATAGCATGTTTTTATATTAGCATAATGTTGATGTGCCCACCTCCCTTTCTCCCAGGTATTCCTTCTCGTGCCCATTAGTTCAGGGTTGTAGCTAGTCATTTCATGGCATGTTCTGTTCCCATTTTCTGTGCATCCCACATACTTGATACTCTTCACAGGAATTTTATGGAGAAAACACTGTTCTTTTAATAACTGTGGATGTTCAGCAACATAGCAACTGATATCAAATGTTTGGTCAGAGTTATTACATGGGGTTAGAATTCCAAATGCACAAACATTGAGCATTACAGACTGGTATCTTTGGCAAGTCTTAAGCAATCTATTCTCATGTGATTGTTGGCTGCTTCTTTTTAACTGGCAGTTGACTTGTTCTACTTGCTTAAGTATTTTAGTATTTATACCTAGGAAACACAAAGCAGCTGCTCATCAGTATTCCAGAGGAGGTTACTTGCAGTAGAGTTGCATAACTGCCCTAGTCTTTGCGGAGGTTTTTTTATCACCAAATGAATGCTGCCAAAAACGAAGATGCCAAAAGCAGGCGGCCTCATGGTAAACTCATCAGTTACGAACCTTCAGATGTGTTTACTTAAAAGCTCCTAATGCACTGCTCCTTACTCCAGGTCTTGTGCCTTGCTACTTACTGGATCCTCGTTATCCTGTAGCTGTCTCAAGTTGACCTTAACTGTGAAGTTTTGTAAAGCATGGCCAAATCCTGATAACCTGTAGACAGTGCGTGGATTCATGGTTTCTTTTGAAGCAGGTGGCTTGTCGAAGTTTTGAAGAATTTTTACAGTAGTAACTCACTTTACAGTTTTGTTTTTTATGATGTTAAATAATATCCTAAATACTTCAATCAGAAGGGAAAGGAGAGGATTTGAGGTCTTGTTTTCTTGTCCTGACCTGTCCTGTCAGGCAGGAATGCAGTTATTCTGCCTTGTGGCCTCTTAAATCATCGGCTTGTTGAGTTTTTGGTTTTTAAAATGACTTAAAAGAGTGTAGGGACTCCAGACATTGATGAAGACCACGTGTGCATCAGCTAAATGTTAAGCTGTGTTTTGTGAAAATGCTTCCCTAAAACAAGGCAATGTAATGAGGGCAGAGCGAGGTGTTGCTGAAGTATGGTTTGGCAAAATGGCTCATGCCAGAAAACTAGTAAAAACAACTGTATTGAGGTGTATTTTTCCTCTGCTGCCATTCCAGCTTGTCCTGGTAGGGTACCACTATGGTTTTGTCTTTGCTTTCCCAGATTTGAGTCTGCCTGCAGCTCAGTCAACGAATGCATCCTTTCAATCAGTGCGTTCATTTGAAAATAACTTCATCCTCTGCTGCCTGGGCACTTGAGCTGTCTGACTGTTTCACATCTATCTGTGCCCTGGGTATTAAAGGACTTAGCAAGAACCAGGATGGAAAATGCTTTCAGTGGTATTAAGGGAAACTCGCTGTATTTCAGCTCTTGACTTTTACCTCTGAGAGCTTCTGCTATTCGTAGATGCTTTGTATTTTTGCTTTGGCAAGAATTCGCGAGCTGTCCTGTGCTGCTTTTGATTGGAACTCTTTTAAACGTATATGTAAGAATTCACAAGTTCGAAACCTAGGAGGCATGGCCAGGATGATGAGCTTAATTATCAGTTGATACTGAGTGTACGCAGTATCTACTTTTCAACTCTTTGGTCTCCTTGTGCCTCCATTCACTTCTCGGATGCGATCCGTTAGGCAGAAGTGCTGATCTCAGGGCATCAACAGATCAGGGAGCTGTTCACATACATGTAGGATCTAAGTCTGCTTTTGTCTGGTTTGCATATTGAACACGGACTTGTTTCTTGTACCTGCTTCAGGCCTATTTAAATCTTGTGCTCAAAGGCAATAATGCTTCTAACTCTAATTTCAGATGTTTATCCTGGACAAAGTAGAAGGAGATAGCTGTTCTCTGAATGAATTTACTGTAACTGGTTCGACATACGCTCCCATGGGAGAAGTGTAAGTGTTGCTGAAGTTAAATATTTGTCTGCTTATTCGCTGGCTATTGCTTTAGACTTGGAAAGTCGAGGCATAGAATATTTGTTAATACATGGAAGCTCAGCCAGTGAGAAAGCCTGCTGAAGGGTTGGGGCAACATAATTAGCAGTAGAAGGCAGCTATAAATACTAGGAAAGTGAACCTTCATGAAACTTCTATATACTCCAGTATTGCAGCTTTCCATTTCTAAGAACAATTTAGTAAACCGAGACAACTTTGAGGCTCCTTAGGGTTCTGCTTTTAGAAGGTAGGCCTCTCTATTGGGTTTTTATTGCTCCTTTTGCTTGGCCAGTCTGTAATATTTTTAATTTTATCACCTCAGTTTAACAGAATTCTGTGTGTGAAGTAGAATTGGATTAGTTATTTTTAAACATCTCAACCTTGTGAAATTTCATATACAGGCCTCTGACTTGGTGCAGTCTTCACCAATCTCAGTAGCAATTATCTCTTTAATTTTCATAGCAGTTAAGACCATAATGTTCTCAGCAGCTGGAAATCTTAATTCCCCGAATCTTTTTTTGTTTCAAAGCTAATTGCTGTCAGAAGCCTGTGCTGTCATTTCAGTAGACAGAATTAGACAAGGTGACATTCTAGATCTTGTGAGACATCTAGCTGCTGTGCTGTAACTGGTCTCTCAAAAACTGTAGGTAAAGGAAATAATACGATTCATTGAGGTGGCAGAGGCTGATTACAAGAAGGCATTGGTTTATGTTAACATTCTGTTTTCACTTGCTGGAACTGGGGCTGTGAATAAGGACATGAAGAGCATTGCATTCATGTACTTAAAGAATACTCTGTGAAAGGGAAATTCACCAGCACAAGTTATTTTCTGGCGTGGGATGGTGAATAGCTAAATTCTCAAACCAAGTAAAAGAGTTAAGAGCTTGAAGCTACTGAACTCTCCTTGTGGCTGCAGGATTGTATGCAAAATGGGACTTTAAAGGCCAAAATGGTTTTAAAGATGCATTTTGTTTGTAGGCTGTATTATGCAACGCTGAAATTCATTTACAGTACAAGAGGCTGATCAAAAGCTTACATAATCAGCTGTCGTAGGCAATGTTGACTACCCCCAAAGAATGCTTAACCACTTTTTTCTACTATCAGGCACTTTTTTTCTCCTTGAGGGTTTTAATGTGAGGTGTTGCATGAGAACTATGGCTTACTGATTTTGGTAGTAGAAAAAATAATAGCACTGGATGCTTCTTTTATGGCTCTTTTATGCTTACTCTACAAGTGTGCTGTTGTTTGAGAAAACAAATTCATTTATTATCCATCTCTTTCTAAATGTGAAAGCAGAGAAGTTGCTTTTTTTTAATTTGTGATCCCTAAGTGGTGTATTACTTTGGGATGTTCAGCAGAACGTACTTTCTGGTGGGATTTGTATTGTGAAATGACTTAGCTTTTCATTGGTTTAGAAGGTTCGTATTGAGCACAGATCAATTTTTAAGAAATGACAAAGGGCAAATGTACTTTCATGCCTGCCCAGTTGGTGCATAGCAGTAAATATGCAGAATGTGCAGTAATGTGAAGGAAGGTAAGCTCCTAATCTATCCAACTATATTCTTCTCCTTGGAACTCCCCTCCAAGTCATGTATGCTTTAATACTGATTTCATATTCTGCTATCACCGAGCTTTTTATGTGTCTCATGTTGCTGTATGATGGCCACCAGAGGAAATAAGGTTTTGTAATTCAGGTAGTGATTCCATCAGTAATCATGTTCTGTTATGTCTCATCTAAAATTCAGGTTTTGCTTTTATCAAACCTGCTTTTCTGAGCTATTTCTATTGATGTTCTCCTGAAGGGTTTTTGGATTCCCCGATGAACCCTGTAGTTCCAAGTCCTTAATTACTAAGCATAGTACTGAATGACAGTACAGTAAGGGCTGAAAGAGGGGATAAAGGACGAAATGCTGCTGCTAAATAACAATTTCCTACTTTTTTTTTCCTTTGGAAAGGCATAAGGATGACAAACTTATTAAATGCAGTCAATATGATGGCCTTGTGGAACTGGCAACGATCTGTGCGCTCTGTAATGATTCCTCTTTGGATTACAATGAAGTAAGTACTTATCCTGGAACAGGGGAGAGTGAGAATGAGGATAGGTGTTTGTTCTCATCTGTCTGTAATGCCTTTCAGTGCTAAATCCCCTTCTATTCAAGGAATGGTATTTAGGCCCTCTTAAGTATTAATTCAGGGAATGACTTGTTTGCTGAACACCAGGAAAGCTTAAGCCAGGCAGTAAGAGTAATCTGGAACTTGGAGGTTCCTGGTTATGTATGGTGCACTGCCACTTTGTTGCTTTGCCTCACCTCTTCAAGGCTGCTACATAATGACTTAAATCCTCAATAAAAAACTAACATCCTTCTCAGCTGGTATGAAGAGGAAAATCTGGAAATATCCTACAAATTATAATTCAAAATTACTTTTTTAACATAGTTCTGCTTCTTTTGTAAGGTATAGTAGATGTTTTTTTTTCTCAGTGTGAAACTTGAACTTTGGTAGATTCTGATTTGAGGCTTAAAATAAACTCCTGTGTTTTTGTTTGCTCTGTGTTATCCAAAGGCAAAGGGAGTATATGAAAAAGTTGGTGAAGCCACAGAAACAGCACTTACCTGTCTGGTTGAAAAGATGAATGTATTTGACACAGATCTGAAAGGACTTTCTCGAATTGAACGTGCAAATGCCTGCAACTCGGTCAGTACCCATAACTGGAATTCACCTGGGAGTGAGTTTTGTAATATGTATTGTCTAAATGTATTGCTCTGCTGCTCTTTTTACAAGGTGATAAAACAACTTATGAAGAAGGAATTCACTCTGGAATTCTCAAGAGACAGAAAATCAATGTCTGTCTATTGCACACCGAACAAACCAAGCCGCACATCCATGAGCAAGATGTTTGTTAAGGTGGGTTCTGTGCTGGAGAAGTGCAGCTGTAATCACTTCAGCTTGAAAATGAAAAACTTCAGTAATTTGAGCGAACGTTGTGTTGGATTTGTTAAACTAAGGTTTTCTTTCCTTTTTTTTGCCTCTACAAGGGTGCTCCTGAAGGTGTGATCGATAGATGTACACATGTCCGTGTTGGAAATGCTAAAATACCATTATCCTCGGGGATTAAGCAGAAAATAATGTCTGTTATTAGAGAGTGGGGAACTGGTAGAGACACACTGCGTTGTTTGGCTCTGGCAACCCATGACAATCCTCCTAGGAAAGAAGAAATGAATCTTGAGGACTCCTCAAACTTCATCAACTATGAGGTAAGTTTTAGTAAAGGACTTTATAAGACTTCCCCCTCTCCTAAAGTAGAGAATGGTGACTCTTTGTTTTATTGCTTCTTGAAGAAGTTATGGCTGAGATTTTTGTCTTACAAGATGTTTTTGATGCCAGACAATGGTGGAGGAAATTGTCAGTTTGAGAGAAGACTGTATGTGGCTCTGAAGAAATTCAGAGGATAAGATTCAGAAATATTCCATGGTTTATGATAATTGCCTCCCCCCCAATTTGTTCCCCTAGTTTGTGTTAGGTTTAAAAGAAAAAAACACTTGGTTCTTGGTGGCTGGTTATATGTGCTGCTGCCAAGCTATAAGTGTAAGAAACCAGCTGAGCTGCCACCTGCAAGTTGCACTATTTTGCATGTATACATACAGTCCTTAAGGTCATGGCACTGTGAACTGCTTGCAGAGGCTGAGTCTTGAAAAGTCTAAAGACCACATTGTGGTTTCAGCTTTAAAGTTTCTTAGTTTGACGTTGTTCAACTGCAGAGACCCCTTTGGGGATTTTGTGAGGGAACCTGGCTGCCATTTTGTGCTCTGAGGATCAGGTTTACTTCCCCTCCTCCATACTGTCAGCTGCAAAAGCTCTGTTATTACCCTGGCTACTGTAATTTTCCAATGGAACCTACATCTGGGACTTGGGGTGGGTGGGTGGCAGGGGAGTGACAGCAGTTGCATGAGTTTTGTCTTGGGCACTGTGTTCTTGACAATGATAACAAAAAACAAAGACTTGAAGCAAGATTTGGGAATATAGGTTCCCATTGCAGTGTGTGGTTGTACTTTAGGAATTAACTGTGTCTTTTTTTAGACCCCTTATGCAGCATTGTGATTCCAATCAACTGCTACATTACCTTCTCTTATTAATCTGCCCGTAGATGTGACCTTTCAGTTCTTCTCCCGCTGTTTGGATTCATTGTCAGTGCTAAGGTGCTGTGAAAACTTAGTAGGGTGAAACAGAACCTCTCAGAAGTGACTTCTTGGAAGGACGATGACTGGTGATTACATCACATGTAATACACTGGCTTTTACTAAATGTCAGGATGATACAGGCTTCAGTGTCTGATTGTTCAGTGTAAAATCACAGGATATGGTGGACTGGGAGCAAACACTGGGCTCACTGTGCAGAGATGTTACTCGCATGCTGAACAGACGTGATTATTTTGGTAATGTCAGATGGAAAAGTCTGCAGGATTTTGTTCTGAAACTCAGGGGTGTGTTGTTTCAGACCAATCTGACCTTTGTGGGCTGCGTGGGAATGCTGGATCCCCCAAGAATTGAAGTGGCTTCCTCTATAAAGCTATGTAAGCAAGCTGGTATTAGAGTGATTATGATTACCGGTGATAATAAAGGCACAGCAGTGGCCATTTGCCGACGCATTGGCATCTTTGTGGAGGATGAAGATGTTTCTACCAAAGCTTTTACTGGCCGTGAATTCGATGAGCTCTCCCTCGCTGCCCAGAGAGATGCTTGCCACCATGCCCGCTGCTTTGCCCGCGTGGAGCCCTCTCACAAATCTAAAATTGTTGAGTTCCTCCAGTCGTTTGATGAGATTACAGCTATGGTGAGTAATAGAACTTTTTACACGATTTGAAAGACAGATGCTGTTTTTAAACCCAGATTTCACCGTGGCAGACTCGTGCCTTGTTCTGAGATTCTGCGTTTTTCCGAATTCCATCTCAGAATAGTTCTGTCCTTAAGTGATGTTTAGAGATCCAGAATACAAGACCCAATGTAAAATTCCTGTCCTGTGGGCAAGTAAATATTTTCTCTGAACTTCTTGTTCTAGACTGGTGATGGTGTCAATGATGCCCCTGCATTGAAGAAAGCAGAAATTGGAATTGCTATGGGCTCTGGTACTGCAGTGGCTAAAACTGCTTCTGAAATGGTTTTAGCAGACGATAACTTTTCAACTATTGTAGCTGCTGTGGAAGAAGGACGTGCAATTTACAACAACATGAAGCAGTTCATCCGTTACTTGATTTCTTCCAATGTTGGAGAAGTTGTTTGGTAAGTTTAACATCTTTTCTTTGGACTGGAATAGTGATGATGGATTTGTCTTTCCTTACTCATTCTGGTATTTCTCACTAAAACCAGAGAAACGGGCTGTCCAAGTGGTGGCTCACTGTGACTGTAGAGAGGAGTCTGTATACTTCTAAGCTCCCTAATATTGACTTGGGGAATCTTAGCATACCAAAAAAACATAAGCATAGAATTGCATATAATGTTCTAGCTCAGTAGCTGACCAAATGCTGTACTGTTATTTCTGCGTTTGAAGTGCATCTTTGTGAAACTTAATTTTAAAAAATGGAAAGTAATAACTTCCTTCTTAGAAGATTTATTATTTCCTATAACTTTGCCACGTGTATAACTTAAATGTTTCTGTAACTTTAACCTCAAGTTTCAGAGGAACATGTCTTATGCTGGGGAGGAATGTTGCCTCAGTGCCACAGAATACATTTCTGGTCACAGAATGCAGATATTGGTCCCCTAACAGTTTCTTATATCAAAGCATGCCTTCTCCAAGAGCCAAATACAATACAGTGTTTGACTTGTCCTGTTTTTCTTGTAAACTTTAGAGTTGTCCTTTGTGTGGCTCTTGCTGCAGGCCCTGTTTCCATTCTTGGAGCTGTGGAAGTTAAATGCCCAGTACCTTTCTGGAGATGCTGATGGAAATCCAGCTAAATGGAGCTTAGTCATTTGAGCTGTAATAACATGATCTCTGCAGAAGCTCGTGTTTTGTAGACAGCGGCTTGTAAGCTTACATAACTGGTCGGTTTTCTTGTAGCATCTTCTTGACAGCTGCCCTGGGTTTTCCTGAAGCTCTGATTCCTGTCCAGCTGTTATGGGTGAACCTTGTGACGGATGGTCTCCCTGCTACTGCTCTGGGCTTTAACCCTCCTGATCTCGATATCATGAACAAACCACCCCGAAACCCCAAGGAGCCACTGATCAGTGGGTGGCTCTTCTTCCGTTACCTGGCGATTGGATGTAAGTAGTCAGAGCTGCTTGGTTTTTTCTGAAGGAAACTAAAGCATGTAGACTTTATTTCGTGATCCACTTCGAAAGCAGCACCTGTTCTTTTATGCTCAAGTCTTGAAAGCTAGCAATAGATACTCCATGGAATTGGTTTTTTTGCAGTTTATTCAAATTTTTTGTGTATTTGCATGTGGTGCTATGATAGAATGGTAAAAGTAGTGTTTTTTCTTTCTGTTGGTAACAGCGGAGGCAGAAAAAGCCATAGTTGTGTGACATAAGCATGACATTTACCTCTTCATCTGAACCTTTTGATTTTTGACACGTGAGATCTTTTCAGTGGGATTCGTAGCACTGAGAAAAGCACTTTGTTGTCCTTAAGGTTACGTTGGTGCTGCCACAGTGGGTGCTGCTGCTTGGTGGTTTATTGCTGCTGATGGTGGTCCAAGAGTTACCTTTTACCAGCTGGTATGCACTCCATTTCACTTCTCGGAGGGGGTGAGGTGGGAGGGAAGGGACACTTAAAATTTCTACTTGAAAGGACTGTAGAAAAACGCAGTATTATATAAAGATGTTTTGTGTAATGACACTTCTTTTCAAATGTGATTCATGTTCAAGCTCTGTTGTTGCATTAGTCTTAATATCGAGCTGAAAGTTGGTGTGCCTAAACTTGTAAAGCATCTCAAGGAGCAAGTGGTGTCCTGTAAGTAGAGACTAACAGGAAAATTTCTGATGCTGTTGAACAGCTTTGGGATTTTTTTTGCTTTTAGTGTCAATATTAGACACTGCTGTGTCTCCTGTATTTCAGTGCTTGCAGGATTTGTATTATAAAGTTTTCTTAATACTGCTCACTTCCTGAGCCTATTTTACATTCTGAAAGTTAAACTGTAGAAATGAGTTCACATTTTCCTATTTCAGAGTCACTTTCTGCAGTGCAAAGAGGACAACCCAGACTTTTCTGGTGTCGACTGTGTGGTTTTTGAGTCTCCGTATCCAATGACAATGGCTCTTTCTGTACTTGTCACCATAGAGATGTGCAATGCCCTCAACAGGTTTGTATCTCCAAATCAAGAAGGAAAGCTTTTGCATTGCTTATCTAAAATTGTACCTTCTGTGTAGCCCAGCTCTCTCAGTTTCTGGACAGCTCAACTAGTAAATAATGAGTCATGTTTTCTTTCCAAATCCTGGTAGCACAAATAAAATGACTCTTCTAGATAACACTTGAGACCTCTTATCTTAAGGTATATTGTTATTCCTGCCAGTTCATTCTGGTGTTTTAGTAAGCATGAGCAGCTGAAATATTTTCCATTATTTTTAATCTTAAGATTAATCAATCAGATTATCCCTCCTATGTTGGTATTAAGTGATACCAAGGAGAACTAAAATAAGAATATTGAAGATATGGAAAATAACTTTTCCTGCCCTAAGGGAATGTGGGTTTAGCCAATTAATGTTAGATTATAAATGGAAACCACTTTATAGCACAGTGTCAAGGGTATATTTCTTCAAATAGCTTAGAGGTCAGTTAATTTTAAAAACAAACCAAATACAAGTGTACTGCAGTAGTCCTACATAAGAAGACACTGATCTACATTTGATGTTCCGGATCTCAGGCTCTTCTGCAGCATAGCCTAAATGCAGACTGAATCTGGAAAGCAGCTTTTAAGAATAAGCATTACAGAGGTGCAAAGATCTGACCCTCAGTACGTGCAGTCTTTAACTGAGCTTTGAGGGAACAGCTGGGCAGGCAGGAAGGCTGTCATGTGCTGTTGTAGCCAGCGTTTCCAATATCAAAGTTGTAACCTACTTAAACAAAATTTGGTGCCCTCCTTTCCGTGGTGACTCAGATAATTGGGACTTGCCACGCTGCTTCCTTTACAGCAGTTTCTGATTCACTGAATTTCCTTTGGTGCCTTGTATGTACACACACATACTGTGTTTCTTTTGCAGTCTGTCAGAAAATCAGTCCCTAATGAGGATGCCCCCATGGGAGAATATCTGGCTGGTGGGAGCAATTTGTTTGTCCATGTCACTCCACTTCCTTATCCTCTATGTGGAACCGCTGCCAGTAAGTGCTTCTGTCTTATATCCATCCCTGAGCTCAGAGATGGAGCAGAAAACCTTGTGTGGAGCTTAAGGCAAGGGGCGAAGGTGAAGCAAAGCTGTAATGCTTGGCTGTTCTTTCAGATTATCTTCCAGATTACGCCTTTAAACGTGACGCAATGGCTGATGGTATTGAAAATTTCACTACCTGTCATTCTGCTGGATGAAACACTTAAATATGTGGCCCGTAACTACCTGGAACCTGGTAAAGATAGTGTGCGGCCTGCCACCAAACCGTGTTCTTTGTCAGCATGCACCGAAGGAGTTTCCTGGCCCTTTGTGTTCATTACCCTGCCCTTGGTTATCTGGCTTTACAGCACAGACACTAACTTTAGTGATATGTTCTGGTCTTGACTGACATGGTGACAGTTTTACATTCAAAGAAAAAGTTTAACTTAATCAATTTTTTTATTGTTTAGAGCAACTGTCTATTTCTGCTGAATTTTCACATGAACATATTTGCCGGTGATGGAGGTTTCATATTCTAGGTTTTGGTTTTGTTTTTTTTTTGCTTTTTCTTCAGTGGGGGCAATATATTCCTCTTTTATACACAGTTAAAGTGTCCATTGACATGTACAGAGAACTAACACTATTTTATGCAAATATTTTTTTGTAGATGAAAAGCATGTACAGTGTTCTGTTCGATAGTTTATTCATCATGTAAAAAAAAAAGTTTTCTTTTGAGCCAGCGGACACTAGCAAACTAAATTGGCAGCAGATTTTAGGGAATGAATGTGTGTCGTCTAAAACTAAAAAGAAAACAAAAGCATGTAACTGTTTGTCTTCTGCATGGTCATCCAAACTTAATTTGTCATACGGTCAGATTTTGTTTTATCCATAAGCCGAACTTTCTGCACTGGGTAGAGAGTGCTGCTGCCTGGTCAGCATTTCTTCTTGGTTTCCCCTCTTCCTGCTCCTTTGCTCTGGGTTCTTGACTGTCCTTGTTTACACCAGTTTCTGTATGAGGTTTGCCTAATCTTGCTCGTGCAGAAAATGCCATTCCAGGTGCAGCCTGCTGGGGTTCTTCCATACTCAACACGCATAGGTTTTTGTTTTTTAAAAAAGATTATTTATTTAAGTGTCTATTGTATTTTTATTGTAAGAGACCTTGTTTTGCCAGCGTTGCCCGTGATGCAGGGATAGGGAGGTCGACTTAAATCTACACCAAGCCTTTTTAACCGACACAACCTGTTATATTTCCAAAAGAGGGTTTCAGTTGATTTTTTTTTTAATACCTTGTGTCAGATTGTTTCTCCCCCGCCATTTTTAAGATCAAAATTTGTAATAAGACCTGGAAAAATAACTTGCACTGCATAGCTAGAAATGGGATTGAGTACACTTAGGGCACTAATGATACGTCGTGTACATGGAGTTGCTCTGCTGGCCTGTTGTTAGCCTGACTTGAAGTAACAAGCTCGTGTGTGTTTTTTGTAAAATCTGTAAATAGCACATGACCAAATTGAACATATTGTATAGAACTATTTTTATTTTGATGTGGCACTAACCACCTTCATTATTACGGTAAATGTTAAAGCATGTTTTCAAATTCAGTCCTGTACCAACAATGTGTAAGTCATTAACAGTCCTAACTGTGGTGTTTTTCTCCAATGCCTTCCAACTTTCATCGACTAAAGTGAGTATTTCTCTTCCATTTCACCATGCCAGTGGTGACTTGCTGTAAAATAGCGTATGCTGTATTCATGTTGAAGAATAAATAGTAATTTCCTTCATTCCCATGCTGTGTTTTGTCAAATTCTGCTGTGCTACATTATTATCACCACTTTAGACTCTTGCCTTACGGTATGGAGCTCCACTTATTGATTCTGAAGGTAAAGAGCTTGCTTTTGTTTTGGCATATTTCAGATCTTACGCTGTAGCACTGAAGAGCCTTAGCCACCTCCATGATCTTAGCTTCTGCTCTTAAGTTGGAGATAAAACTGGATAAACCTCTTACTGAAGACAGTGGCAGCTGTTTATGAGTGTTTAATGTCCAGAACCCTTGTGGTCAAGTGCTGGCTTATCCTTAAGCTTTTCCTGCTCTGAAATGCGGGAATGCCCTCAGAGCAGACTGGCCCATCTCCTCTAATTGGTGATCCCAGTGCTGTATGTGCAGGTGCTCTTCTTTGCAAAAACAGCTTGTTTCCAGAGCCTGGAAACACTTTGAACCACAGTCACATGATAAGACAAAAGAACAGGCTTGGCTTAACAGGATAGGCTTTGAAAATTGTACTGGGGTCACTGTGCTTTTGTGGAGTAGCAGGTGCTGTGTTATCTTGTGTTGGCTTGACTTTAATAATCCAATTCAAACAGCTTTCTTATTCCTCACAGAGGAAAATGATAGTTAAAAGCCATGTTCTGCTGGTGCCAGCTGGAGTCCAGTGAGCACAGCTAATCCTTTAGGTTTCGGTCTTCAAATACACGCACTAACCCCAAAATACACAGAACCTGTTTGAAATCCCACTGTGAACTGTGGGCATTGTGAATGCTTGCTGTTTGTAGAAATGCTGACTTCCTTTCTCTGATGCTGAAGTGACCTGGAGATATGGACCTGATGTAGTAGGTGTTCTGCAGGACTGCAGGCACTGATCTCCCTTGAATGCTCTCTTCAGTGAGGCAGAGACCCGTCTGCCAGACGGGATGTTCTGAATTACCATAAGGCCAATGGCCAGCACCAGTCAGGTGCTATATCAATATTGAATGAGCAGTGTGAGGCATGCCTGTTTCCTGAAACAGGGAACTAATAGATGACATGCATCTATTTTGGTCTGAAGGAATCCTAAATCACAGGTGTTGTCATTATTTGTTTTAAAGAACACTGGCAGGTGTGTTCCCAGCACTGTGGCCACACTCCTGAGAATTCTGCTACCTAATGCCTTTCTTCTTGTCTCTAAGAAGCTGAAGAGGAAAATGACTGGAGAAATTAAATTTGGTCTTTCAACACCTTCTGCAGGATCTCTGTCTTACGCACTCAGCTGTGTGTGTTGAAGACAAACCTTGCTGAGAGCTCCCATAGCAATTAACTCGGGATATCTCACTTGTATTTAGAGCCTTCTGTTGCTTGGAGTTTACCTTTGAGAGCTGGACAGCTGGTGGGTAAATGTGGCATTTATCCCTTTGATGGCATCTGCAGCCTCAGGAGCCCAGTTCTGTTAGAATATTCCTAGCTTGTTCGGGCTGTCTTCATCTACCTGCTTTTTCTTGCATTTTTCCTGGTCTAGTCTGGATTTCCTTGTGGAAATGGAGCAGTAGGTTTCCCTGTGATCAGCACTTAATGCCATTCAGTGGCAGTGTCACTCTGCTTTCAGTACTTGTGCTTTCCCAGTGTCGCTGCCATAAGATGGGTGCCAGGCTGACATGGACTTGGTAGCCAGCATCTCAAAATTGAAGTTTTTGCTTAATCTCCTTGTCCTGTATTTCTGGCCTCCTCACTGGGGTCATCTGGGGACAGAAATGGCACTCCTGTTTCAGTGTGTTAGCCCTGTGAGCATGCTAACAGAAGCACTTATGTAGGTAGAAGAAACACAAAGGTATCTGTTTTATCTCACTCTATTTTTAGAAGGTAACTTCCTACCTTTTGTTTCCCTTTGCTCTCATCTCACTGAGCTGCTTCATCTCTGCAGTCTTTTGGATTCTGTAGCACCCTCAGTGCTGTTGCGTACTGCTGCTTTTTTTTGGGGGGGGGGGGAGGGATGAGATTAGTGTCCATGGTGACTGGTGGTGCACAGAACATCAAGGCTACAGGCCTGTGTTGGGGAAGCAGTGAGTTTTGCTATGACGGCAGCTTCTCCTGAAGTCAGTGTTCTGTGGGCTGGTCCAAATCAGAGCAAAGATGGTGGTCAGGCAGCTGCAGTCATGTGTCAGCAGCATGGAGACAAAAGCTTTTATCTTCCCCTTGCCCCGGGCTCTCTTAGCTTTCACATGCGAGTGGTTCCAAGTCCCACTTCAGAGCTCCACAGCTAGCTGTGCCTTTTTGTTGCCCAGGCACTGAAATTAGTTCAAGGTTTTTGCCCAAAGCATTACTGCAAAAAAATACATATATATCAGTATGAAAGAAGCCATAGAAAAATGCACACCAGTCTGTCAGAGTGCTGCGAAGCTCGTGGTTGTAGAGGGGCCATTCTGGAAAAGGCTAATGGTAAGAAAACGAGTTTTTAATCTGATGATAAAATGCAGTACAGCAGTCCTCTGTCACTGTTCCAAGAACACAGCTGATGCGCAGAGTAAATCTGGGAACTGCTTAAAGACTCGAATTTGCTGAGATGAAGGGAGGTAAAACTGATACAAAGCTGTCTGTCTCTTGCACCTGTCTTGTTTACCTTTTTGCACTTCTAACCACTAACCATTTCCCTAATCTCTGCTATTTACATCCTTAATTACATTAATATCATGCATTCTCAAATCCTAGCAGGAGAAGCTAAATTTTAGTGTTGAAGCAGAGTTTTGAAGAGCCACCATTCAGTTGCAGGCAGGCAGAGATACGCCCTTCTTCCTGACACAAGGCCAACCTGGTGCTGGGGTGTGGGGTGAAGTACAGTCGGAGCTGGGTTGTACTCTGCCCCTTGCCTACACATTAATCTGCTTAGTTAATGACTTCTTTAAAGCTTTCCTACTGCTTCACAGAACAAGCTGCAAAGCTTGAAAGAGGGACATTGTTAGGTCACTCCTGGGCTAAATTTGCAGTGTAATGTCTCGATTAGGGGGGAAAAAAATACAAAACACCTTGAAGGTATTTTTAGATTGGGGGAAAAAGAGCTCCGATGTGTGATGTGAGAACTTGGAAGTAAAAAGTGAAGCGAGACTTGAGGCAGGGAAGCACGGGAGCTCTCCAAACACTCCTAACTTCCCTTCGCAGCCTTTGGCAGGGAATGCTGCCCTGTGCTGCTGATAAAGGCAGCTCTGCTGAGTTGAGGAGAGCTGAGTCGTGCTCCAGAATGCCCCGGCTTTCAGAGCAAAGTAACCTGAGAGTGTCCCTGCAATGACAGAGCAGTTGGTCATCAGTCCTAACATTCTTTCTTCTGTCACTGTAGGTCTTAGTCTTGCTTTTAGAACGGTACTTTGCATTCATCTTTTCATTAACTGATACCTTTTCTTTCTTTCCTTTTCAGCAATACTGGAGTAATCGCTTCCTAAACAATTTTGCAGAAATGTGAGGTTGTTTTGTTGCGTGCATGTGTTTTTAGCAACACATCTACCAAAACTGCTGCATGTATCATGTGTAAAGATTCTTTGCTTTCCCTCAAAACAAAGCTCATTGTGTTCTCTATGGAAGAAATGTGTGGTACCAGTAGGACTTCAGATGTACAAACGTGCAATATAGCTTACAGAATTGGAAACTCTCTCCAGAGAAGTTTGGGTTCTGTGCTGCATGGAGAAGAGCTTGTTTATCCCTGAACAAGAAGCGCTGAGCTGTCAGCCAATTTTCCATATTCCTGTATGTAAAATGTCAGTTTATAAAATGTACAATATGGAATTAATGCATGCCTTGGGTTGTAGACAAACCTGTATTGTATCACCCGAACATACTGCTCTATAACAGCTTATGTACAATGCGATCCTATTTATAAAATTCATGGACAAGACTACAGCTGAATGTTAAACTGTGAGCCTCCAGTTCATAACTTTGGGTTTTTTATCATGTGTGCAAATCGACCTGTTTTGCACTGTAATGTAACTTATTTAAATCTAAGGCAGTGAGACAGATGTTGGTGCAACACAAAATGTCGTGATGCATCCGTTTAGACAGCAGCAAACGACTCAGCCAGTTACCACAACTGCATGTATGACCTTTAGAAGCTGTAAATAAGATCAGTTGTCTACTTCCATGCTGACAATAAGAAGCATCACACCCAGTTTCATTTGTATCAGGTAAATAAATTGATTCCTCAATACATACCTGGCGTGTTATTTGATGCACTTTGTGTTCTGCAGGTACGTGCGTGCGTCCTTCAGCGTGCTCTGACATTAATGCCGGATGGCACAAACTCACACCAACAGCATTGCACTCTTTCCTTCTAGAACTATGCAGATGCCAGCTGCTCTTCCACCACTATGACCTCCTCGCTGGTGTGATTTCCTCTGCCCAGGGGCTTGCGTGTGTGTTTAAGGGACACTGTCAAGTAGTTTGATCACTCAGTTTTTTTTTTTAAATGCTCCATTGTTTGTAAATCCCTCTGATAAACTTAAAATAAACATTTCTTTCCCAATTACACATTCATTTTTTGTCCTTTTCTATTTTCTAAATCCTTTCAGAGCTTAGTAGCTGCTTGGCTTTTTCTTCTTCCCCAAAGGAAGATGAACCACCTGTGTGCTTGCTACACCCCGCCTGCACTGGGCAGCCTGCACTCAGCTGCACTGGGGCTCTCTGTTCCTGAAACCTGCACACACCCACAGGCTCCCAGACCTCCTTAAGCATTAAGCAAGACTAAAGCACTCAAGGGATAAAAGCTACATCTGCCAAGTGTCCTCTGATGCTCTGCTCTAAATCTCATAAACTAAGTTTTGTTTGGAGTAAGAGGAGGGGAGTAAGGGTACAAGCAGAGCCTCTCTAAATAAGCAACTTCAAAAGCGAGTAATGTGTTTTAAATTAAATGTAATGCCTCTTAAACTCTGGGCTGTGATAGCAGCACAGTGCTCGCAGGCAGTGTTAGCCAAATTAGGTGACGTCTGAGACCCTTCGAAAACAACTGCACAAGGTTTAAAAATACTAAAGCTGAATTCCACTGTTGGGCTCCGCTATATGATGTTGGGTGCTGCGCTGATACATGGGGCTGAACTGCTTTTCTGGGCTGCTTCCTACTATGGTAGTGTTGCTCTAAGCGAGCTGAGCTCTGCTCCTCACCTCTGGGCCAAAGCTGTCAGAGCCGAGAGCAGCACTCACTCAGCGCTTATCTGCAGCCGCAGCTCTTCCCTCTGCCTTATTTATGGGCTGGCTTCAGCACGCACCGCAGCGCTGTCACCAAACGACCCAGCATCTGCTGCTCCTGCACAGCACCAGAAGGCAGCGGCGCGTGGTTGTTATGCTGTACGTGGACACCTGAATTCAACAACTGAAATAATTTGTTCACGCTACGGTGGAAGAAAGCACTTCGTTTTAACACCTCTAGCTTGGCTTTAAGGAAGCCACGAGAAAAATGAGGCTCATTTCATCAGCTAAAGGCGGCTGAAGTCTAGTTTTGCAAAGAACAAACCTTTTATTTTAAAACATTTTTAAATTGCGATCTGCAGGCTTAGCCAGTCCCCCAAGCGGACTGCAAGCACTGCTGCCATACAGAGAAAACTTGGAGCAGCTCAGTGCATTGCTAAGTACTCACACATAAGGGTATGGGGTGAGAGATGCTGAGATAAACACCTTCATCTTCCCCCTCCTCACCTCCCTGTGACCCTGGCTCTACAGCAGTGCAGGGGTGGGCCCACACCCACGGCTCCCCCAGCTCTCAGGCATTACAGACACATTGCATCAAGCACAGCACAGAGGGCAGAAATAGCCCCATTTTTACACTGAGGTGAATTTAATTGTGCAAGATTAAAACCCACACCCACCTCCGCAGTTGTGGGAGAGAACTGAGTAAAGCATTTGGTAGAGGAGAGAGCAAATTTGCTTCACAACTTCAGTGAGGAAAAAGCCTCAGGAAAACCTCCAGGCCAGGCCTACAGAAGCAGCAGCAGAAAGCAGGCAGCCCCTCTCCTGCTCCTGCAGAGCCTTAAGACATTTTACTAGAACAATTCACCTGCAGCAGTTTAAGTGCTTTACAGGAAATGCTGTTGGAGCACCAATATATATCCCTGACCCAACACAGGCCAACCCCTTCCTTCAGCAACCCAACCTGTGCCTGCTGCAGCTTATTTAGCCCCCAAAACAAAGCTGCACAATAAATAGGGAGCAAATCTAATGGCTATCCATGGACGCCTCACTAGCAGTAAGCTGCAGCTGAGACCAGAGGCTCTGCAAAGCCCACACTGTAGGACACTGCACAAAACACACAGGTAAGTGGGGCAGCATTAAGAGCAGCAACCAGAGGCTGACGTGAAAAATGTAGGTTAGCTCTGCTGCTGAAGGAGCACTGCAAGTTCACCTCAGAAAAGGGGCTCTGCCCCTCAGCAGCAGCCTGTGGCAGAGCACAATGCCCTGAACAGCTCCGACCAGCAGCAGCAGAACCCAAGAGACTCCTGCTTAAAGATGCTGCTTCAAACCCAGCCCACTTCACTGAGCACCAGCAGTCAGCAGGCTGGGAAGGGCACAGAAGCCTTCTCACACCCCGTAGCAGGCACTGGCTATTTGCTTGGTACGGCCAAGTCCCTGCTCTTGTTTAAACAGAGACTGTGGGACCTGTATTCGTGTGGGTGAGTTACCCCATCAGCCTCCTGGAGCAGCTTGAGAGAAATGTGCAGTGTCACAAGAGCATCTAGAAACTTCCATTTATATTTATATAATCGGGTCTTGTGGAGGCAGTGCAATTTTCACTTGCACATCATCCCACCAGCGGATTTTGCTGACTCACCAGCTTCAAGAGAAGGAAAATTCCCCAGTCTTGTTCCTGAACAATGGTCAGCCTCCAGGAACTACCTGGTGTGTCCAGTTCTGTAAGGCAGAGAGGCAACCATAATCACTGCAATAACGCCCAGAAACAACAACAAAAGCCACAAACTGATAAGCCCCGACTGCTATAAACCCATGTTATTTTTGCAGGTGGCAGTGTCAATTTTTCCTACAGAGGCAGGCAAAGAACACTGCTTTACTATTGGGGTAAGATAACATCGGAGGCTAACAATCAAGTTGCAACCAGCTCATGTATTCGTAACCAAGTCACACAGCTCCAGCACGCTGCGATTGCAAAACACCAAGCGTTTCGGTCTTGCACTTATTCCTGCCCTCCCCTGCATTCAGCGAGGCATGACATCCCAGACAGATTTCATAACATAAAAGTTTCTCTTATCACTGCTTTTCCTCCAGATACAGCCATTGAGGTATGAGAATAACCTTCACCGGGTGAAGCACGGGCACACAGGGAGCTCATCCAGGCGTGGGTCCTTCCTGCTGCTGGCAGATCAAACCCACTGCCCATAGCCTGACTGCCATGCCAAAACCAGACCCTACTATGATGGAACTCCTCCCAAGAATTCTGTACTGATTTTCCTCATCTCACCATGCTGCAGTGGACTCTCTTTCACAGACAAGTTACACCAAATCCTGTATATCACAATACCTGAGCCTCTGTCAGCCTCTTCTCAGGACATCCCACCGGGTGTAGGCTTTGTACCTTCAGTGAGCTGATGGCACAACAGCCACACACCCACAGAACAACGGGCAGGTGCTGGAAGCCTCAGCCCCAGTCAGACAATACTGACTCATTACAGACTGCTTGCCAAAATCCACGCTGCCCTTGAACATATTTCCCAAACCTTTTGCACATCAAAAAGAAAACCAGAAGGAAATTGCCATGGCATTCACTGTCCATCAGACAGTGCACACAGACTGTAGCTGGCCTCTCAGAAAACAAGGCCAAGTTTCCCTGAACCTGCTTTAACAAGTTTTTCACCTTCCACAGCTACAGAACCTCCCAGAGAAACACTGCAGACATTTCTACCGACATTGCAGCATTGAGTCAATCAGATTCCGCAATAAAAGAGCAAAAAGTTGTATTTGAAGTGCCAAAACTAGCCTGGAGGATGAACGTGTATGCTGCACAGCACGAGATCTGTATTAGCACATGTAGCAGAGAAAGGCCAGTGCTGCAGCTGGCTGGCTACAGCAGTGGGGAACAAGATGTTCCCTTTGTCTGGGTGGAAGGAAAGAGCTAATAAGTGTGCTGAAATGAAATTCAAGTACCTAAAATCCTGGAAAAGTACTTTTTCCAGCTGACGCTGACCCTGGAGCACAGACTCCCTTCTCTTTCTTCCCAGAATTGCTCTCACACCTGATGCTGCCTTTCTGCATATACTCATCTCTGCACTGGTAAGACCAGCACAACATTCAGCTCTTCCCTGCATCTACTCAGGTTCCACACATCACAGTTCCCACCTTTAACCATGAGGGCCTTTATCTGACAGATGTAAGCTAAATCATTAACACCATCCAACCTTCCACAAAACAGAGCTGCTCTCCCACTGCTTTTAAAGCATAATAGGATTAAGAGCTCCTCTCCTCCCCTCCACAGCTGGCATTTGTCTTTGAAGCCCTCACCAAGACACTCCAGCTCAATGAAAGCCCCACCGCCAACATCCCACAGGCTGCTCAGTTCCCCCTGCTGACATCCCAGTGAAAAGGCAGTACTCATGGGGCGGGCACTAAGGTGGGCACTAAAGACTGCCCAGGGCTGGATATGGGACACACAATCATCCCTCCCCTCAGGGCAGGGGAAACCAACAGCAGCGAGCAGAGTCCAGGCAACATTTCCCTTCATGCAGATAAAACATATTTTTTATCATGTAGAGCATCAGAATTCACAGCATGGATGGTTGATGATGGCACCCAGGGAGATTAAAGCCACCTGTTTCCTGTTCACTCTTCTCAGGCAATAGAGGCAGCAAGAACAAAAGCTGAAAACAAAGCGCAGCAGAGGAAGGGTTAAACTCCCTTAGCAAAAACTCAAACATTTCTGAGGCTGGAGTGTCACTGGGTGGAAGGTCCTTGAAACTACTTAAAGCCCAACATTGCAGTAAGGGCAGTGAACACTTGACAGAATCCTCCAGCCTCACTAAGCCGGCTGGATTTCGGCACAGCATCCCCTGCAGAACAGACACAGGTTAGCAGGACTCCCCTTCCTTCCTACTTAATAAAAGCTGTTCTAAGGAGCCAAGGAAAGATTAAAGACTGTCTCCACAACGTATCTCCTTTTGTAACAATCAGTAACAACACCAGAATCCAGCAGGCACCCAGGCCAGCTGGAATTTACACTACTATAAAGATTTCAGAAAAAGGCCAGCTTTCCACCAGATAGTCAGATAGTTCAGCAGAGGAGATAACTGAAGTAGAAGCAGGAAAGTGTGTGTTCTGTGCAAGTTTGTTAGGGACCTGCATTCTAGGTCACACAGGTCTACCAGCCTGGCAGGGACAGTTCAGTCCATGGCAACGCTGCCTCCTTCTCACCTTGACAATGGACTTAAGCAGGAAACACAAACACTGAGGCTATTTTCCAGTTCTGATTGTTGGGACCCCAAAGCTGAAAGAGCTCCTTGGTTGCAGACTGCAGCTATTTGCTGGCTTCCCAGGCTTTACAGACATTTATTTCAGGAAACATATGGACTGCAGCTTACATAGACCAGTATAAAGCAGATTCATATCTGTAGACTGCTGCTCTCACTCTACTGATGTCATCATGCTTCAGTTTCCTGGAAAACTGCTTAGTATTCCAACAAGACGAAGCCAACTTACCAGCTTCAACACATCAAACCCGACTGCATGACAAGGAAGAACACAAAATATTATACAATAAACATTAGGCTAAAAGCAGAACAACAACAACAATCTGTTAAACAGTTCAGGGAAACGGCTGGCATCTTAATGACCTTTGAAGCAACGCACAGGGCAACGTGCCACCCCTCCAGCCAACAGAGGAGCAGGGCCTTTTGTGCCGCCAGCTCAACCCAAGCTCTTGGATCAACTGCCAGTGTAAGCATCACCCCTCTGCCAACTACTGAACTCTCCCAGCCCGGGGAGCCCAACTGAGAGCCGTTCCAAGTCACCAAACCCCCCATGATCTAAGCAAAGCATGCTGCTGCTGCCTGCCTGTCAGGCAACTTTGATGTAATTGGACTTTCTGTTCTCTATAAATATTTCAGAAATTTAAATCAAGTCCAAGTCTCAGGATGCGGGCTTTTTTTCACTCCTTTTTCCTCTGGACAAGCACTCTGAGGCTCACTGTGCTCTGAAACACACAGCCAACAGCTGAAAAAAAAAGACAGCTGAAGTGTCCAAAGGCAGATTTCAGAACGCAAGGACACTGTTTCCTGCCATGCCACACACCGGTCCAACATTGTGCAGGCAGGACACAGAGCAGGACTGCCAGTTCAGCAGATGTCATCTGTTCTCCCTTAAGAAATGGTACTGCCTGTGAAGGGATAGAGGTAAAAAATCCCATTTTTTTTTTAATCTGTACATCAGGAACTAAACTGCGAGATCCCCAAACTGTTTGTGTGCATCAGTACTTTAACAGGATGACAAAAAGAAAGAAGGAAAAGGAAACTGATCTCTAAACTTCTGAAGTCCTTTGCCTCTCCTGGGAGATGTGACCCTAGGATCTTAGCTGTAAGGAATCCTTAGGGTTATGTCTGCTATTGCATTTCCAAGTTATGCAAGAACATTGTAGCTAGGTATCTTCCTTCAGCAATATTCACGCTCCTCTCCCATCCAAATTTATCTTTCTAACTCTGCAAAACTTTTCCCCTTTGTCTTTTGTTTGTTTGTTTGTTTGTAATGCTACTCTTCATTTTTAAAGCCTTTATGTGTTTGCTTCATGGCCCTGCAAAAGGCTTGTTGGCTTGAGCACGTCGAGGAGGAGGCTGGGAACTGTGATGCTGTGGAACTGCTGTGTTGGAGCTGTGGCTTAAGGCTATGGTGAGACATCTCAATGAAGATTAAACTGTTCATGTGGGAAATTTCAATGTAATGATTTCCTGTGTCTGTGTATCAAGTGAAGCTGTTTGGCCAGTCCGCGTTCACCACCGTTGATGCAAAATAGAAAGAACAGTCTGTTTTCACTTACAGTCTAGAGCCCTGTGCATGCTTTGCTAACCTTAATGCTAATGGCTGTTTAATGCTCTGTGTGGAATGTGCAGGGGAAGCTTTCACTGTGGTGGGTCACTGACAGATGTTTACATTGCAAAAGCCTCCGTTTAAAACTGCTTCCCTGCTTTGAACCATCTCCCAGGAGAGGCAAAGGACTTCAGAAGTTTGGAGATCAGTTTCCTTTTCCTTCTTTTTCTTTGTCATCCTGTCAAAATACTGATGCGTGCAAACGGTTTGGGGATCTAAAAGTAGCAGTGCAGTTCCTGACATGCAGATTTTAAAGCAGGGTTTGCTGAATAAAAAATACTTCTTGCCTCTGTTCTGGAGGGATCAATTTCTGCATCACTGAGCTCCTGACAAGGGTAGAAGGATCACTACAGAGAACAGAACCAATGAGGAAAACAATTACTCAAAGGAAAATAAAAGCCCTAGTTAATCCAAAATAATCTCCATAATCAGCACTAATTTAAGAAGAAAAAGCACTTCAAATAGGAACATTTCCCATTGGCTAGTGGTCCTCAGCTCCTTCTATTATCTCTACTTCACAATTCCAGATTCTCAAGATCTAGAAATCAGAATTATAAATGCTGTTGGTATTCCAAATGCTATCAGCACATCACAGAAAGCGTGGCCAAGCCACATGCTACAGTATTTACATTTGGTAGCCACATCATCAATGCATGATGCTTTTAGATTCTGGTAAATTAAGACGTTTAGCCCATACAAGTCTATATAAGGGCCTTAGGTTTGAACAAACTCTGTCCCCTGGCATCACTTCTGTATCTTTCTGTTCATAAAGCAGGACAGAATTCAAAACCTGCTAATGACATCTGTGATTTCAAAGTCAAACACAGCTGTCAGGATTTCAAGCACAGTCTCTTTATCCCTACGCAACCCCAGTGAACAGCACGTGCTGCAGAATACCACTGGATGTCAATTGCTTTTTGGTGTCACCTAAGCATTGCTTCACTTCTGGGAGCTTACATCACAGATCTAACAGATGGAACGTCTGTTTTGGGCTTTATTACCTTCTCTTCTAGGGTGCACTACGACTGATGGACAGAATGAGGTCAACTGCTTATTAGGGACTACTTGTTCTGGTCCCTAAACTAGAAAACCAGTAAATGAATGCGAGAGCACAAAATCTACACAAATCTAGAGATTATATTCTAAAATTAAAGCAATCAATGCAGGCTCGTTGACAGACAAGAATCCCTTTGGATTTCTGAAGCTGGTGCAAAGTATGTTTATAATATCAAATGTATTCAGCATATGTAACACTGAAGTTCCTCACTCCTGTGCAGTACCATTAATAGCAATTATCCAGCCCTTCCCAGCCCTCACTTAAGGCTTGGCAGTGGAAGTGAGGGGATTTCTCTGGAGATACTGCTTACTGGAGGTCCTCTAAAGGTAAGCAGTTTTGCTTTGTTTCTGTGTCCATGGCTGCTGCATTTGAGCTTGTTTTCATTTGCTGCAGCCTAGGGTTGTGCCACCTACTATCACTGTACTTTCTATCACATTACAATACTGATCTATGTATTATTTGACTGAAACTTTCAGTAAAGTTCTGAGAAAAGCAAAGCAGCAGGGATAAAACTCTATTTTGACAGCTCCCTTAAGGTGTTCTTACGTGTACCTAAATTTAGCTGCACAAGTTACACGTAAGCACACTGATATTCTGTGGTTTTGTTTAGCAGCACACTCAGCTTCATTTTATCAGATTATCAACAGACACATTACAGGATGATTCAGTAAAACTGTGGTTCTCAGGTTTCCTGTTCCATCTAAACATTGTTTCAGAGAAATGCTTGACGGATGGTTTTTACCTGTAGCTTGTGGTGGATTTAAAGGAATATCACAACGAAACGGCTGAACAGCTCATAAACTGTGCACCACATACCTCACTTGTCAAATATTAGTTGCTTTAATAACATTAAGAAGCCCATTCTTTGATTGAGTAGGAAGGGTTGAAGTAACGCCTGGAAAGCTGCTGACCCTACCTACCTTTCAGATATAGAATACAATTTGATGAAAGCTTGAGCCTGAGGGGGAAAAAAAGAGAGTTTCAATTTGCTTGTAAATCTGTATTTTTTTTTTTCTGTTACAAAAATATAGGCAATGAGCTGAAAGCTGTTCACTGCATCACATAGCAAGGCCATTAACAGTTAGATTCCTCATTTTAAAAAAGCTCCTGCTCTCCCATACACCAGAATGCAATTAGCAGAATGTTCACTGCAACTGAAATGAAGCTGTTCAGTGTATTTATTTAATTACAGAGCAGTCACAGCTCATGCCATTTCAACCACCAAGATAGCAGCACATGCTTTTCTGTTCCTCCCACAGAATCTTCAACTCCATGTAATACTTCAGAAAGTCTAAAGCCCCCAGGATTCCAGAGAGAACAGATACTCAGCTCTTCTGTTTGTTTTTAAATGGATAAAATATTAAGATTCCTTTGTAAGGATGTGACATAGCAAAATACTTCAAAAACAGTTTGTAAGAGAAGTAATCTATGTAGTGCATTTTTGTGATTTATATAACACGTGACAGAAGAAGAGCTTTTACCCTTATTGGCACTGTACTCCTACAGTCAGGGAATGCTTGTTCTCTGTGTCAGGTATTTGTACAAAGTAGGTATTCCTCTGTTAGCTGTTACTCTGAACTGCTTTTTAGCCCCGTGTTAAGGTCTGTCTGCTCCAGCATAACTGTGGGAACAGAATAAATACGAAAGAAGTTGAACTGGCAACATAAAAAGATATTTCAGGAGACTGTAAGGAAAACAGAATGGTAAGAAACGTAACAGCACAAAGTAATTCCTCCTCCTACACATCAAGCCCATAGAACTGAAACAATTTCTAGATTACACAAAGATCACCCTCAAAGAGATGATACTGAAGTGATAACATGAATTCAAATATTATCTAACAAAGTATATAAACATGACAAAAACAAGATGATACGTATTTGTATAATTTAACATTTTTACAGAAAAGTGGAACAGGATGAATTCTTATATCTCCTGTATGCAGAACATGAAGTGCTTTGAGTCACTGCTGTAAAACCCTTACGTAATACACTGAAGTAAAAGTAAACTGCATTTAAAACATGTTTATGTACAGACAGGTTACAAGGTTTAGTAAGGACTGGTTTGATTCTGTACACATAGAAATCAATCAGCTACAAAAGTGTCCTTTAGCTCAAAGCTGCCTGGGGTACCAAACTTCTTTATACCACATGCAATGCCTTGCAGAAAGACAGTAATTAAACCAACACAGCAAGAGAAAAGTGCTGCTTTCAGCCACAGCCAAGTGACTCCTCAAAACTTCAGCAGGAGTGTGAGCCCAAATCACAGCATACAAACAAGGGAAGAAGACCTTTTTCACAAAGGCATACCAAAATACTATTTACAAATTAATAAAGCACACTTAGCCCTGAATGCAAATTAGACAGCTGTCATCAATAACAACAGGCTTCTAGGAACTTTAGATTCTAATGCTTTTGGTTTTAGTAAGTTGAGGTTTTTTTAAATGAAAGATGCAAATGACTTCCACTGCAGCTAATTCCTTACGCCTAATAAATAAGAAGCATCAAGAATCTTCATGGCATTGAGATGCATAGACTGAAACCATTTAATAGTTCTATTAAATTAAAAAAAGATAAAAAAGAAAGTCTTCTGTTCTTGCAAATATCAGAGTTCAGAAAGGAATGGCCCTAGTGGTATGTTCGTGTGCCAAATTGACCATTGGAAAGAGTAGCCATCACTGCATGCCAAACCACTGCTCTTGATCTGCCCACTGGGCTGCCTCACTGTCACTGCCTTCCAAGTCCCCCTCTTCTCCACTTCCTTCCATATCATCCACATCTTCTTCCTGGGTTGCATCTGTTGGACTTTCCTCTTTTTCCATTTTCTGCATTCCTTCTAGTGACTTCTGATCATTTGGATCCAAGCTGAGGGAAAGAGAAGAAAAGCATGTATTGCCTTAAGACTTATTTTTCTTATATTTGTGATATTACCATAAAAATGGATCACTTTTTTCTGCACTTCCTGTTTAGCACCACCAAGAATTTCAGCCTGGTTGGCACAACTTCACCTGACAATAACACCAGGTACTACATTCTCATATAAAAGCATTTTGAACCTCAAGAGTGCACTTCTCTAAACACCACACTCTCAAAGAAAAGCTAGTCAGCTCCTCCAGACAACACTAATCATAAAGCAATGAGAAAGTAATAGAAATGTCAATGGCTATGATCAAACATATCACATACAAGGAAAAAACAGCTGACCTGTTTATGTGTTTGCTGCAGATATGAAGTGCTAGATTTAAGGTAAATTTAACTTTCTGAAATAAAAAAATAGTAACACTTAACATAACTTCAGAAGGTAATGTTAAGGTTCTTTATTACCTATTTAAATTTACACAGTAGCTCCTCTTTATACATAATCTTCTGCTCAAATGGAACAGCTCACAAGAAGCCTGCCTATATAATTATTAATTATAAATACATCCATGCCTCAATCACTTCAGTAGCCAAGGAACTCCGTGCCCAGTCATGTCTGCAATTAACAGAATACCTGCATTTTGCATTCCTCAGCACAAAGCTCTGTACCAACTAATTAATTATCAGAACGCATTGTTTGTCTGCTTTGAAGAAGCATGATGTGAAGCTACCTCTGCTGCATGCCCTAATCAACCAGTGGCCTGATCCTCAACTTTTTACCTGGTCAATCATTCATTTCTATACATACACTACAGCCTTGGCTCTCTGGCTTACCTTAGGGCAATACTGTACTGGTCCATTGCTTCCTGGTACTCATTGACAGCTACAAGGAAGTCTCCCAGTATTCGATGCAGAACACAGTCGCTCTGATTAGCCAATGCATTCCTCAGCAAAGCAATACCATCTTCATACTTTTGCTCTCTACCTGTTAATTTGCAAAACTAGTTTTAATTAATAGTTTAGGTGAAGCAGTACGCAGACTGTAAGCTAAGGGCTATCACAACACAAAACCATTTCTTCCCTCAGAGCTGCCGGCAGGAAGGATGGCAGTAATACACTTCTTGCTAGCAGTGACTGCTACACACGTTAACACATATACTGTGAAGGGAAAACATTTTGTATGCAATGGTTTGAAGTGCTGTCATAATGCCAGTTGCTGGGTACAATTAATTCCCGTGATTTTTCCTTTCAAACAGAACTGGCAACATCCCTGTCATATTATTTGCACTGGTGAGGCTGCAGAACACTCCTGTATGTGACAGAGTATGTTATAAGAAAGTTGACATGAAAAAAGGAACTCACTTAGAAGTTCTGCTTTCTTTACCACAGCTTTAATGTAATCAGGTCTTTGTGTCAGTGCTTTGTCCAGTAATGTTTTTGCTTTCTCCTGTGTGACTGGGTCTTCGAGGCAGACTGTTGCTAACAGAGTGAGTGTCTGTGCATTTGCTCCCAGAGTTTTATACACGTTATTTGCCATAACCATAGCTTCCCGGATACTGTTCGATGCTAGGTAACATTCAATGAGACCTGACAATAAAGAAGAAAAGCATTTCAATTTCATTTGGTACTGCAGTCAATCGCCCCTCCTCAATTATTAGCACTTGGTCACCATGCAAAACAGGTAACAGTGGATCGGGAGGACTGCACTGTAGTTCTCCATTGGCAAACTACATTCCATAACGAACATCCTGATGTAAGTGCTGCCAACAGTTGAAATATTCTACAAGCAATTCTTAAGACTGCCAATAAACAGTACGTTGGAACCACTATCATCAATTTCTACTTAATACTGTTTATCTTCTGAGGTGTTTTATTTTGCTAAGAAAAGTTAAAATAACTTTTAACTCTATAAGAAAATGCACCTTCCCCCAAACACACAAGCATTTCTCCTGAACTACTTACCATCTAAACTTGTTCATACTTAGGAGGTAGTATGACAAAATGAGGCTCCTGGTATGACTAACCATACATTGAATGTCATCATCCAAAACTGATCTGCTCAAAACACCCAATCCACTTAAAAGCAAACAACTTTTTTGAAAATAATTCTTATAAATACATGCATTCTCTAGCATCTCTTGTCTGACTACTTCTACCAGCACTTTACGGGTTTTGGGGTAATAATAACTTAGGTGTTAGAAAGTCAACAGGGAAAAAGAGCTTGTCTACTCTCTTTTTTAATAATAAGAGCCATCAGTGATGCACCAATGCAGTCTGAGTAGCTTTGTTTCACTCACCCTCATAGCAATCCAACCTGCAAGGCGCAAGCCGTATTGCTTCACGGAAGTGTATGATTGCTTCCTGTACTCGGCCCATGTTCCTGAGGGCAGCTCCCTTCAGCAACAGAGCCTGAACGCTGTTGCTATTAAGCTGGATAGCTTTGGCTCCTAAATATAAGGCACGGGAGTATCGTTTACTATAAAAACTATGACACCTATGGAAAGACAAGATGGATTGTAAACATGTACTGCCTGTGTACATTCACAGAGACTCAAAAGAGAGAGGGAAGAAACAGGTTACAAGTAACTGCTGAATCTTCTGTATTTTAAGTCAGAAATAAATGTTTGCATAAAAACAAACACCTCCCCAGAGTTGGAAAAGAAACAAAAAAAAAATTAACCATCACAGCTATTTAACACATCACTGTTATTGCAAAGGTTTAGTAATTCAAACCAGTTTAGGCTTAACGAAACCAACCAAAATAGGTACTCATGAGTAGTTAGTTACCTCCAAAACACATCAAAAAAGTTGATTTCACTCTATCAGCTGTAATTGACCTCACTCAGCAAATCAAGTCAGGGTAAGAAAGGAAAGAGAGCATCTTACCCAGACACCACCCAGGGTTCTGCATGTTGATCTGAAATATTGAAGAGACGGCAGCCTAAGTTTTCTACGTCCTCCAGTCGACCTTCCCGTGCCAACAAATAGCCATACACATCCATTCCTGCAGGGAAAACATTGAAGGTCAATCATCAAGAAACAGAAAGCTCCTTCACTACAATAAATTCAAATTTCCTAACTAAACTATTCCTAACATACACTGCTTTGGCAAACCACATAAGTGGATGTGTCACCTTCTAGATATTTGCTATTTTAAACAACTTGCAACGCAACCACTTACTTTAAACTGCGTAACTACCAGCAACTGGTAATTGTACAGTTTCTGAATGTAAACTCTGAACTGAAAGACAGATACAAGTATACTCAATAGTGCACTTAATATTTGTTTGCTACTCCAACTTAATTTACCAGATCATTAGGTAAATGTTCCTTTACGATTTACTCACCTTTTATTAGGTAAGGATCCAGCATTTGAGCTTGTTCAAATTTTAGAATAGAGTTTTTATTATCTCCAGCTCTGAAATACAGGTCTGCTAAGCTCCCCAGTAGATCTACATTATCCCTCAGCAATGACTTTTTCTCTAAAGAGCTTTAAGAGAAATAAATTGCTATTATTTATGTGTAATGATATTAAAATAACATTAAAGAAATATTTTATGGCATTGATTACATCACGCTCTTTCAATTCTTACCAAATTGTATTGATTGCTCTAGTGTTATCTCCAGTATGCACAAAAGCATATGCTTTGATCCACACTGAAAGCCAGTCCAAGTTTGGAATGCTCTGAATGATATTTATTGTCATGGAGGCCACTTCTGCACCTTTCACCGACAGCGAGAGCAAACCTGTTCAGAGAGGTATTCAAAATAATAAAAAACACTTTCAATTGTCTCTACTGCAAATTATCTGAAGACCAGGAAGCACAAAAAAGCAGTTTGCCATGAATTTATTGTTTGCATTAAATACATTTGCATTAAATATTACACAGAGATGGCAGTCAATTACCCATTCCAAACATGCTTCAAATTATAATGCTTCTTAGGACTGACATACCTAACAGTGTGGAAAAACCTACCTAGGATGGCATCAAGTGCTAATGGACACTGCCTCAGTACTTCCTTGTAGCTTGTAACAGATGAGCGTTCTTGACCTGCTTTCTTGTATAGATTTGCCAGCATCATATTGATCTGCAAGTATTAGAAAGGAGTTCTCATTAAGATAAAGTCACAGCTTTGTCCTGCCTCCAGCATGCTGTCTCCCTCCCTTCCGTTCCGAGTAGTTCTTTTGAGATCACTATAACCTACCATGGATTATAAAATTAATACTGATTCTTGAGTCCAAATATAAAATTTACATTTTTTCATTTACATAGTACATCTGGAAATCTCAGCATTGTGACATCCAAAAATGGACAAGTGTCTTAACTGTGACGAGAAGAACCCGCATATCCGCTCCATCAACTTTCTTTCAGTTTGTTTCTTTATATCAATGGAAGCTCTCAAGAGAAGGAAGGCACGGAATGTTTCTGTTTAGCTTCTAAATAGTAATGATTGATAAAAGAACAGAAATGATTCAAGCTCTGTGCAGTCCAACTAGTTGGGTCCTGCTACAAGATTTTATTATTCTAATGTATATAGATTAAAAGTTTGCTTTCCTGAACCTTCTTTTCTACCTTCTGAGCAAGCACCAGTGACAAACATTTGCCAGAACAAACCTTTGGGGTCCTCTGTCTGGAAGGAATCCCATCCAGAATGGCAATGGCATCCTTATCTTGCTTCAGCATTGTGTAACATTCAGCCATTTTATATTTTACTTCAATTTCAGATGGTAAACACTGAAATAAAATGCAACTATAGTCAACTGTACTGGACAACTGGACAACTGTAGTGGAAACATTATGTCACAGACTGAAACAGTGACTGAACACCTGGTGGAAGGCAGGGCCAACCCAGGGGAGCTCAGGTGCAGGCAATGGACATGAGATTGGAAGGGGTGGAGCCAGGATCCAGCCCTTCCCAGTCCTCATTTAAGGCTTGGCAGTGGAGGTGAAGGTATCTCTGTGGAGATCTCTGCCTACTAGAGGCCCTCCAAAGGTAAGCAGATTTTCTTTGTTTGTTTCTGTACCCACAGTTGCTGCAGTAGGGCTTATTTTCATTTGCTGTAGCCTAGGATTGTGCCACCCTGCTATTATTACTGTACTTTCTGTCACATTATAGCCTTACAGCATTGCAACATAATCATGGTTACGTTAAAAAAAATAATAATGTCTCCTCATTAAACGTTTAGTGTAAGTTAAAAAATACCTAGTGCAAGAAAGATAAAAATGCAACCTACTGCTGGCTCACATTGCTCAGCTCTTCCAAAGCCATTAATTACACATATTTAAAAAAAAAAAAAGGTAGTCCACAGTCTAATGCTACAATATTGAATCTTCAACATTCTCTAAAGCAGAGGGAGATACACAATCATTTCATGCAGCATACTGCTCAGTTTTTAAATACCTGGCTCTGGGGAGCTGATGCAGCATTCCCAGTAGAAGGCCTTACTTTTGAGGTTTTACTCAATGCTTTCTTCTGCTGCAAAGCCATCGTATACTTGCTGACAGCATTTCTATATTCTTTATCGTGGAAAAGAGAGTCTGCGTGGTATACAAGGAGTTGGTACTTCTGAGATGGTGAAAACAGCTCCCTAGAAAAGATGCAGACAGGCTGCGATCAGCTAACAGCCTAAGAACCAAGGACAGACCTGAAGTTATTCATCCAGCTTCAACTTTAAGCTGTTGCTGCTGCTTTGCTATGTGGGTAACAGCACAGCTCCTCAGAGAGCTGCATCCTGCTGTGTTGAAATGCGAGCATTTTGGAATGGGGCCGTGATTCTAACCAGTATTTCACAAAACTACCCGAAACGATCCAGGAAAGCCCTGAAAAACAACGGGAACCGCGAGAACGAGGCGAAGAGCTGTGATGTACACAGGGCACCCTTGGAAAAAAAGGAGGAAATCGCTGCATCTCCGCTGGGGAAGCCCACGAAAGGGACACGGACCCCTGCTGCTGCTGCCCAACCGCGGGCAGAGGTGGGCTGACAAAACACAGCTTCCCCCCTTCGGGGCCCTGAGCAACAGGGGCCTTTTCCTTCCCGGTCCCGTCAGCGCGGCGGGAAGGCCACTCACGGGTTGTTGCCGCTCATCGTTAGGAGAAGCCCGCTAAGGAGCCGCACGTTCGAGTGGAGCCCGGCGGAGGCCATCTCCCGTACGTGCTCCACCACGCTCATGCCGGCAGCGGACGAAGGGCAGGACAGAATGAAGAACGCGGCGCACAACGGCACGCCAGCCGCCACTCACTCCAAAATGGCGCCAAGGCGGGGGCCTCGCGCCGCTGCCTGCAGGCGCCCGCGCAGTGCCTTAACGCCGCCCCGACGGCGCGACAGGCGCGCGGCGGGCAGCCCCAGGCGCCGCGCGAGGCCCCCGGTGGTTCCGCGCACGCGCAGTGGCGCTCTTCCGCAGTGGCGCTGTGAGGTGTGTGAGAGGAAAGGGGCGTCGCTGCTGGGTGCGTCCCTTCCCGGCCCAGCATCATATATATGTTTTTCTTATTTGAAGATTTAAGCATTGTGTCTGCACAGCTCTTGAGCCTGGACGCTTTTCTCCACAGATGTCGCTGTCTGATGGCTGCAGCAGTGATGTGAGGTGGCAAAGCTCCTGCTTGTAAGGCAGCTGAGGAGGAAGACCTCAAAACCGAGGCTGCTGCTGGCCCACAGCTGGGGAAAGTACTTCGCTGGTGCTGCTGTAAACTACAAAGCACACAGTACCTCTGTAGGAGAGTTAATCCTGCGCAGCAATGAGATAAAACAGTCGTGTCAGGATATTTTTCTTTCAGGGAAGTGCCACAAAAAGGCACGTTAGTGTTGTGTGGTGATGGTGAAAGTATTGCCACAAAGGAGACAAAATGAGCTTGGACCAACAGCTCCTCAAAACAAACACAATATTTTCCAATATCATAACGTGATGGCCTCTTCATCAAAATTTCATTTTTATTTCTTTGGAAGTTAACCATAAGACATAGAGCGCTTATCACATTAATTACAAGCTAAGTTTATTGGGGGGGGGGGGGGAGGGGGGGAAGTAAAAAATCACTGCACTCAACACGATAGTGAGACTCTAGCCAGCAGAGCAATTACATAGCACTCCAGGCACAAACACTTCTCTCTAAACAAAAGCCCTGCTCTAAATGCTAGCTGTAGCCACTGATAATAAAACAGCCTGCATCTGAAACAGCATGTTAGGAATCATTTATTAAGCACCAGCTTAATAATACTTGCTTACAGTACTCAAATGATCTTTTTACTTTACATCCCTCTTCCCCTCGTTGACTCTTTTCTTCATAAACACTTTTTTTTTCCCCTTGGTACAAAATGTATCCAAAACAAAGGCAAAATGTTTCATACACCTTGCTGTGGAAATACTTCATATTGTTGCTCTACCTATTCACTGCCCAGGTCCAGACAGGCTCTTGTTCATGAACTGTCTCTTCACAAAGCAGATCCACCACTGCAGGAGAAAACACATAATCAGAAGGCAGGCAAAAGAAGCTTCCATCTTATAAATGAAATAGTGACTTAAAAGTATGTTTACTACCTATTCCAGTATATTGCAGTATAATAATGAACAGGGACTGCATCAGAAAGCTATGTCTTTGAAACTAAATTAGCCTGAATAATTTCATTATTAAATGCAAACATATTTGCACATGAAATACATGATCAGGAGGTAATTCATGCACTGATTAGCTATTTTTTTTAATCCAGTTAAAAGGCAAAATGGTCTATTTCAAAGAAGCAATGAGATCAGAAATGCCTGGAAATATAAACAGCATCTCTCATGTCTGTTAATTTCTATTTGAAAAGAGTCCCTAGCCAATGGCAAAATTGCAATCCTTTGAAGAGTTAAACTAGAACTGCTTATCACTGCCTCATTTTTTTAAAGTACCTTGAATTGGAATTTGTTGTCTTACCACGTTACAGCTGGAAATTTATTGACAACTGGCAGTCCTCTGTTTCGCTAGCCTGGTAAGACCAAGGAAGCCTGCTCCAGAGTTACCCACATCTGATCCCCCACCCTCTTCTCTTGCTTATCTGCATCTTTTGGAAAAAACAACCAAGCCTCTCATTAAATCTGTGATGGTCAGGCCAAATCCATACCTTACTAGGCTTGTCACTCTGAGGATCAAATACTTTTTCACAAAGTCGAAGACCAGTTTCTTGCCTGAGCTGCTGCAAGTATGCTCTCATCACCTCTGAAATACAGCATAACAACAAAATAGCATTAAGTCAAACTAAATTGAGCATGGAAGCAGTAGACAACACTGCTTAAAGCAGAAAATGTGAGCTTTCACATCTGTAGGCCCTTGCTGGTTGCCTGTTCAATTTACAGCCACGCTTGGATTTTTTATGATATCTGTATCAGTAAAATGGATCATCCAAACTGTTTTTTTCTTTCAGTTAAACCTTCACCCATCATTCTGGGCTTCCTCTTTGCCACTGTGGGAGTTAGATTCTATAACAGAGCGTGAACCATCTAGCAATTACACTGATACCAAAGGCAGGCTCAGATCCCTATCACTTTGTCCAGTTGGATCTACAGATTGAAGGGAGTCATCAGGCTCCTAAGGTCAGAAAACCTCAGAAAAAAGAGCCAGAAGTTTTCAGGGTCAATTTTCTAGTCATAGTAACAAAAATGCAGCTAGTAAAGCATGGACCAAAAGAAGCCTTCAGAATTCTTTGTTTAGTTTTACCTTCCTCTTGCTTGTTGGTAGGTTTGGCATAAATGGCGTTAAGCGGAAAGCCAGGCTCCCCAGGGATTGGGAAATTAGTGATTCCTAGTGTGTACATCTCTTTCTCTCCTTGGCCTTTGGAGTTGCACTGAAAGAACCAACCAAACAATTGATTAAAAGTTACAAATGAAAACATTAAGAGTAAAACATTTTAACAGTCACTAAAACATAAAGACTGATTAAGAACAGCAACACAACATCTTCATGCAGGTCCACAACCTCAAGTATTTGTGGTTCTGTCCATTGGGACTGTGGTGAACAGAGGTTGTTATGCCTTTAGAGAAGGTGCATATCAGCAAATGCTCTCCTGAGTACATACTGGTTCCCTCCTTACCTTTTGCAGCTTTTTCAAGCACTCAGAAATGTAGAGAGTTATGTAGATCAGTGTTCTGTCAGCCTCATTCTGCAAAATAAGAGTAAGCACAGAGCCCAGTGTGTTAAGACTATAGGGGGGACTTCATGGAACTGCTAAGAGTTTGAAATAGGAATGAGTTCATGTCATTGTGACAACAATTTCCTCATAAGAGAGGAACTACTGCAAAAAAAATTACCTTGATTTCATAATTTTTGAAGAAAACATTGGCTTTGAAGTAGTAGATGGCTTCATCTATAATATCTGTATCTTTAGCTAAAAAAAGAAAAAAAGAAAAGAAAACCAAAATTAAGCAGTGCATCACTACACCACATTTGGTCATAACTTTTACACAATGAACTACACAAACAATAACTCTTACAAAAGCAAAACTGTTTACAAAAAGTAGAGGACTACACTAAATCTTAACCATATGAAAGCCTGGTGGTGAACTCTAACCAAAATATTTAAGTTTCTTACTCTTAGTAGAAGTTTTAACTCCCTTCTTCTCTCACTATGACTTCACAAAGGGCAGCAGGTTGGCACTTCTCCAGTTTCCTACCAGTTGGGTGACTCACTAGAGTTTTAACAGTATAGAATGCTCTGTTAAAACTCTGAGGACCCAAAAATATATTTGGAAGAAGTTCTACACCACTGTCAAACAACCTTCCTCATTATTCTCTTAAAAAAAAAAAAGGGAGGAAGGGTAGATTACGTAGTTACGTAGCTGTAAGTTGACTTACAGCTTTCGCTTTCTTTTACAAACATTGAAGACTGCTTGAATTCTGAAATATTTCCTTTTTCAAACTGAATTGCCACACTACTGAGAGATACCATGCCTGGGAAAGTCAACTCCATGTGCTAAAGGGGAATTTATAGCAGATTGTCCGTAAAATTCATCAGTACTGAGATGCCTAACGTTGAAGCTTAGATTTTTGCTGCCCTACAGTGTTGCCTATCTCCTTCCTCATCCTTTACAGCAGCTAAGCATCCTCAGCCATTGCACCAAAGCTGAGTTCTGCAGCTAAACCTCCACTTCCTCTGACAGCAGAGGGTTCTTCACACCATGTCCTCCTCACAGTCTCCTGAAAAGCACACCGAGGCACAGGAGGAAGTGTGAAAATAGCATCTGTAGGCAGCGTTAATTGCTAAAGCAACTGAATTACTTGGAGCTGCTCCACATAACAACCATAGCATCGTTATTTTCTGTGTTTTGCACCACTTCAGTATCTGAAAATTCTGTCTTCCTCTATAAAACGTTCAATTTCTAAGCCAGCACTTTTCTGCTCTGGTAGGCCTGGTCTGGAGCAAACTGAAAAATGATTACTAGCAAAACACAAAGGGCTTTTCACAGATTCTTGTAAACTTACTTTCTCGAGGTGCTGGGCCTTTGAACTGGCTTCTGATGGGTAACAGTGCCATGTTACCCACTAGCTTGGTATCTGAGTCCATTAAAGTTGAATGGTAAGCCTAGAAACAGGGGAAGGCTGGTTGTTATTGCTGCAGGGAACTGCCCTGCCGGCAGCACTCATCACAGCTCTCCCATGTCATCAAATACAAATCAGAGTTGTGTTGCTTAGTGATGTTTCCAGCAACCTTTCCTTGCACAAACAACAGTCAGTTCTTAATTAGGCCCTCCTCAGCACCATTCTGGCGATAACCACAAAAGCACCATCCTAGAACCATTCATATCAACGGCGGTGGAAGAGCCACGGGCTGTGCCGCCCAGAGAGAGGAGTGGGATCTGTGGAGAGCTGAGCCAGGAGGGAAAAAAAAAGAGGAAGCGAAGAGGAAGGCGGCAGCCTCCAACCACACCGATCCGCTCCTCGGTGCGAGGCTCCCGCTTACAGCCCCTCTCCCACCCGCGCAGCCACCCCCAGCCCGGCGCTCAGCGCCCGCCCTGCCCCTTCCTTCCCCGCGCCCCGCTCCCCTCACCGGCATGGCGAAGGGCAGGGCGCAGCTCGGTGCGAGGGCAGCGTCGCTGAGCTCGCAGCAAACCTTCCTCTTCTTTCAGGAAATGAGGCAGCTGGGCGGTGCGAGCGGGGGAAGCCGCAGCCCGCGCCGCCCCGAGCAGCCGCTCCCAGGCGGGGAAGCACAGAACCGACCTCCCCCCGTCCCCGGGTTGGGTCTGAGGGGAGCCGTCGGCTCCTCTGGTGAGGCGCAGCGCCCCGTTTGCCCCCATCGCTGCCTCGTCGCACGAGTCAGGCCGAAAAAATGGGGAGATCTGGAGCGGAAGGGCTGGGTTTCTCCTTTCCGCGAGCAGAGGAAAGCTCTGCCGTGAGGGTGGGCTGAGGGACGTGGGGTGTTCAGCCCGGAGGGAAAGAAGGCTGCAAGGAGTCCTTACAGCGACACGAAGGGTGCTACAGAACAGCCGGGTGTTCTGTCAGCCGTTTTAAACTAAGAAGGGTGGGTTTAAATGAGATATTAGGAAGAAATTCTTCGCCACGGGTGTGGCGAGGCGCTGCTGGAGAGCTGTGGGTGCCCCGTCCCTGGAGGTGCTCAAGGCCAGCTTGGATGGGGCTGTGGGCAGCCTGATCTGATGGCTGGCAGTCCTGCCCGTGGCAGTGGGGTTCAAACCTGGATGGTTTTGAAGGTCCCTTCCAACCCAAACCATTCTACGATTTGATGACATGTCCAAAGGATGTGCAAGGCTGGAATCAAGCCAGATCAAGCCCTGCCAGGATGTGAATAATTCAGCATAGGCATCAAAGGACTTACCACAGAATGAGGTTTACTGTAACTATTAAACATGGTCAGGATTTCTGGCTCCATGCATCATAGTGTCCATGAGCTGCATTTTCTAACCTCTTTCTGGTTATAGCAATGACTACCCTGAACTCTCACCTAACTGTCCAGTGCTGGGTTTGTCATATCCTCAGGTTTAGATGTGCCTCAAAGTATTCAATCATTGGTTTGGTTTACCAAGCTGCTCCTCCAAAATGACTTTAGATGCTCTTATTCTACTGAAGTACTTGGCTGACATTTTGCATGGGATAATTTCTAAAATATGAACTATATATTACATAGAGAAAGATGACATGCCTATATATGGGCATTTACTGATACTAAGCTTTACATAACTGTGAGGCCCTTTATAGAAAATACTTTTATTCAATAACTCCATGAATAAAACTCATTTCTTAGGATCAAGGAAAGGTTTATAAATACTTGACATGACTAGCAGGAAAACATCCTCCAATTCATCTGAAAGTAGCTAATGAATTGGACTAATAAATTTTCGGAGAAGTAATAAAAAATATTTTGAAAACACTCTAGAATCCAGGAATATTCTGTATTTACAAAAGAACTATAAACAGTAATATAGCTCACTATATTCTGTCATATTAACTGTCATATAGTTCACTTTTCACTAGAAATGTTAGTTATCTTAAAGGCAAAACATCAAATAAATATGTTTGTGTGGAGGGGAATGTTTTTTCTTTTTAAAACACACAAGCAATGTATTTTCTTCCTCTTTTCCAACATTCGCTTTTTACTCATTCAACGTGATCTTGAAAATACTCATCCACAAGTGCAGATTTATCTTCTTCATATTCCTGCCAACAAGAAAACAAAAAGCATTAAACCTGACTTTTCTCTAGTGACTGCTGGATATCATCAGTTCTGCGATGCTTTATTTTAGTCACCACAACAATGTCCAACATTGTTCTACAAAACAAGGAGCAAAACCTTCTGAAAAGCAGTTTGTTTCTAAAGCTATCCAAGATGTATACATCAAAATCTAGATGCAGTTATTTTGAATATTTAGAGAGTAGAAAACTGAATTTTAAAAAGTGTTACAGAGCTTCTGGACTTATTCCTTGGACATATGAGCTGAATGATAAAAGTAAACAGCTTGGAATTGATTTTAACCCGTTGATCTTCCATCATGCATTTTATATGACAGATGTATGAAAGATTAGGAATGGTTTTACAACACATGGACTCAATGCAGAAATTTTAGAGGAAGCTTGAATAGATAGGCAGGTAGAGATCTTAGTAGTATACAATCATCCTTTCTGATCTTTACAATTCAGAGAACATATTTCTATTTTGATCTGTATTATGGATCCTTTCTAATGTTTCATCTTATCTTCAGAAGTACCTTACCTTCGGTTCTTTAAATTCAAGATCTTCTCCATACTGGATGGTAGTGTCTATGTGCTGCAGAACTATGTTTATACTTTCCTCATCGGAGCGATCGAAAGGTAGAAATCGAACCATACCATAGTCATCAATCTACAGCAAGGATTCAAAAGACATCAGTAGGGGAATACACCAAATTTTCTTACCACACCATTGCTGCAAGCTATGCTGCAAGCAGTCTGGACAAGGAAAATCTAAGGCTGCTTAAAGCCACACTGTAAGTTAATGGCAATTCCGCACTCCAAATTCCTGGCTATCAGTCCAAACTTTTACCCAGTCAATAAAGCTGTCTCCCAAATTGCTAATAGAATATTATTCACATGAATTTTACTGGCTACAGCATACAAATCTTATGCTAACCTGAACCATCAAAAGCTGAGTTAGGACAGGCAAAAAGAAAAATGTTCAAGTGCCTGGTGATCTTTTAGATTCAGGCTTTGCAAATAAATCTGCAGGTAAACACATGACCTCAGGGGGCAGGGGGAGAATGTTATAGTACATACAGTATCTAGCACAGCAGTGAAGTCAGTAACCACAAAGTATAGTTTACAAGTATGCAGCTGAATTAAAGAATGCCAGTTAAAGAGCACTATACGTACCAATCCACATATGGATTTAGTCAGTTTTTTAAACATTTTGCTTTTCAATATATTAGTAGAATCTTCAATCATAGAATACATATCTGGATCTAAGTACCTGAGAGAAACAAAGCCATCATTAACAACGAAATACAGAACAAATGAGTCACTATGCTTTTACACAACTACCACAACCACCCATCATTCTGTGATTGTGAGTGAAGTTTACATCAAGATATTACACTACAGAGTAAGTAATGCTTTGGAACTTACTTTTCTATTTCCTTCTTAGCTTTCTTGCTCAGCAAATCCATTTTAGTCATGATGTTAATCTGTGGAATCTCTAAAGAGATCATTGCACTGAGTGCTGCCAGAATTCCAGATATAAACTTAAGGAATATAAAAAATGTAGTTAAGTACAGAAAAGCACAAAATCTTCATGCAGGACACTACCACAGACCAAGCCTAACTTATAATATATTGTATATGGGCATAAGGAATCTCTGTTGGAAAAGGGAGGTGGTTAAGGTACCTGGTTGCAATCTATCTCCAGAACTCTGAAGCATGATATGCCACCAAAAAGGAAATTAAGAAGACTGAAAGCCCTTCTCAGGATTCTTATTGCTAAACAGGGAAGGGGTCATTCTCTCTCTAAACTGAGAAAGCTCTTATAGAAGAACAGTTCAATTTAGGTTGAAATGGACTTTAAGACATTGTCTGGTCTCTATAACTGAGGCAGCTGAAGACAGCAATCAGATCTCCCCCCGCTTAGCATTCCTTCCTTTGGATCAAACAAACCAAGTTCCCTCTCTTATTCTATACCAGTATGGACTTTTGTAAAACTTTACAAGAATTTGTAGAAGATTTCAAATGGATACCTTAAAAGATTCCACCATGAATTGAGAATCAACAAGAAACACTCCACAGACACGGAATTCCCACTGCTGAAGCTGTTCCACCAGCTGTTTCATCACTGGCAAATGTGTATAGAGTTCGATCTGACCTAAGACACAATTTGGATATCAGTATGCAGAAATGTAAAGCTAATAGGAACAGCTCACAGTTATTAGTTATAGAAATATTGGCATTACACTTACTATGAATAACAGCTAATAAAGCACAGTCTCTTTTCAGACAACCCTGCCTGTATTTGGATGTAATAATAGAGTAAATCTGGAGAAGAAAAAAAAGCTGTATTTTCCTCTCTTGATCTCCAGTTAGCATTTGTTAGCAGTTGCCATAGACTTCCCCCACTGTATGATGTTATCAAAAATCAGTGCTGTCACCCAAATTCAAATGGGGCCAAGTTCACTTCTGAAGCATCTGAAAGTGATTCTTGACAACCGTTAATAAATCAAAAAATGTGTGAAAATGAGGCTGAGGGGAGACCTCACCATTCACTACAGGGACCTGAAAGAAGATTGCAGCAAATCATGTGACAAGAGACAGAACATGAGGAAATGGCATTAAGCTGTACAAAGGGAGCTTTAGATTGGATGTTGTATGGGAACTGTCTGAACCACTGACTAAGCACCTGGAGAAAAGACCTGGTCAGCCATGGAAGCACAGGTGAAGGCAATTCATGTGTGTGACCAGAAGGGGTGGAGCCTGGCTCTTAGAACTCATTTAAGGGCTGACTGCCACTGTAGAAGGATCTCTTTCTGGAGATTCCTCCTCTGTGGAGTTTTCTCTACAAACCTAGATTGTCAGAGATGGGTGAGCAATTGTTTTCCTTCTTATGTAGTATCTTCCTATTGCACTGGTCTTTCTAACATTACAGGTGTCAGGAAGAATTTTTTCATGGATTGGGCTGCCCTGTGGCGAATCTTCCAGCCCTGGACTGAGGGGAGGCCTCATGGTAGCCTACAGCCCCCTCACAAGGGGAGAAGATAGGAAGTGCTGAGCTCTGGTGGTAGTGATAGGGGCTGAGAGAATGGCATGGAGCTGCGTCAGGGGAGGGCTGTCAGAGTGGGTATTAGGGAAAGGTTCCCTAATGCATTAGGTACATTAGAAACCAGAGTGCAGAGGGCATGACCCTGAGCTGCCAGAGTTCAAAGAAGCATTTGGACACAATGGTTTTAGACACAGGGTTTGGATTTTAGGTGGTGCTGTGTGGAGCTTGGGATTGAATCTGATGATCCTTACGGGTCCCTTCCAGCTCAGGATACTCTATGATTTGGGATTTCAGGTCACAGTTCTGTGGTGGTCCTGGCAGCATTACGTGGTGGTTGGACTCGATCAATTCATGGCTCTCTTCCAACCTCTGCGTACCAAGTATGACACCAAAACACACACATCTGTTTACCTGGGCAGTCAAACAGTATATAATCATCTTCCACATGCCCAAGGCTCTCCTCCAGCCAGTTGAAGTTATTGGCAAAGTACTCCATGCAGAACACCAGGCCACCATTGGGACCGAACCGCAAGGAATCATCTTCCATCACATCATCCACCTCTATGAGCTCCCGTATATCTGCAACAACAGTACACTTACGGACGTGGGTAGCACAAGGCTGCCATGCTAAGCTCCCGCCCCCCCATTTCTCTCCGGACGCCAGGTAGGGGCAGACAGCACTCACCTGCCATGACGGGGTAGCTGAAGAACTCGGCGGCCGGGTCCAGGTTGACCACCTGCACGGCGCGGCCCAGCGCCTCGCAGTGCTGCAGCATGGTGGAGCAGTACGTGCTCTGCAAGGCACACGCACGCCGTCAGCGCCCTCTCCTCGCCGTTTCCCTCCCCTCCCGCCTCTCCAATCCTTCTCACCTTGCCGCTGCCCGCCGGGCCCATCACCAGCTGCGCGTAGCGCGGCATGCCGGCCTCCGCGCAACGCAAGACCGGCGGCGCTTGACCCCTCCGCCGCTCCGTAGCGCGAAGGTCCCGCGGGCGCCTCCCGGCTACGGAGCGGCTGAGGGCTCAGATGGATGAGCTCTCGCGAGATTTCGGTGGCGGCGCAGTGAGGGCGCGCGTGCCGCGCGGTGCGTGCAGCTGCAGCCGCCGCCTGAGGAGGAGCCGCGGCCTGAGGGGCCGCCCGGGTAACGCCACGGTGCTGCGGCCGCCGGGCTCCGCGCGCCTCTCTGCCTCATTCCCCCCTCCCACGCTCCTCATGGCGCCCTTCCCCACCCCTTCGCCGCCTCCCGGACCCTCTGCACCCTCCCGGTCCCTGTCGGAGCCCAGCAGCCTGCCTGCCCCTCTCTGCCCGGGGCCCATCGCCGCCTCTCGGGGGTTCCCTGCCCCTCCCCGCCCCTCGGGCTCCCGGTCCGTTCCCTCGGCTGTGTTGCGGCTCCTGCTGCCTCCGAGTCTGCGGAGACACAGCCCTGGTGGTCCCGGGACTCCCTCGTGCACTGAGCCCCACTGTTGGTTCCTATTTTGGAAACCCCTTACATAGAAATGCGTGCCTATAAACCACTGCTGAGGGTATCAGTTGAGTCGGGTTGGCTTGTGTTTTTTTTTTAATTCAATTTAATTGTTTGCCGTTGTCCCGGGATCAGCTCTGGACTTCTCAGACACTGATTTAAATAACCTCTTGTTTCCAAATGCACCCCTTCCACATCGTGCTGCCACTGCTCATCTGTCACTGATAAAATACCCCGTGTTTTGCTTCAGTTGCTCTGTATCTCTGTGTTCATGCACATCTTCCTTTATTTTACATTGAATTTTGTTCCACTTTGCTTTCTCCCTTATGTACTACAATTCCAAACTTCTCGGTATCTTTTGCATCTGCTTTCCCCTTTTCACTGTTTCTTGACAGCTGTGTTTTTTGTTTGTTTGTTTTTTGTTTTTTAACTCCTTGACTACTTCTGCTCTTATAGTTGCACCTCTTTTCTCCGGGCTTTGTAGTTTGGTCAGTCTCTGGGGGTTTGTTATGTAGGGAATGATGTAAATAATACAAAACGTAAGCCCTGACTCTTTGGTTTTGCAACCTGCAGGCTTGTGACATGGCCACAGACGTAGCTGAGCCTGTGGTCCCTGACTGTAGAGGAGACATAAGGAGTGGTGCCAGGTCAGATGCTGACTACCCTCTTCGGGTCCTCTACTGCGGAGGCAAGTGCTGAAGGGGCAGCTGCCCGCAGTTCTTACAATGGGGTGTTAGTAAGGGCAGCCAAGCAGAAAAAATGAGATGGTTGGAGGTTTTCTTTTGGTCAGCTTCGAGTCAGATAGACCATGGTCAGGGTGACCTTTCTGATGGAGGTGCTGATGACTTTTTGTATATGAAAGCTCTGTTAAAGGAGTGGTGCTCAGACATCTTGAGCAAAGGTTTGTTCCCACAGAAAGCTGGTAGAACTTTTAGTGCAGAAAAGCCATCTGACTGTTGGTATGAGAACAACGAATAAAATTAAGGGAAGTAATCGATGCACTGTTTGGAATGGTGCTTTGCTTATATTTGTAGTCATGTGTCTGGATTTTTAAAAGGATATAATGTTGAGGTCTGTGCTTTAGATAAGCATGTTATTTTGCATTGGGTTTGAATACTGTTGCAGGATTCTTATTGTGAACGAGGCTGCATTGTTGGTTTGGGTGTGTTCTGTAGGATGAAGACCACCCAAGAAGGTGGGCGTCTGTCATAGCTGCTGTTCTGGTAGATTTATCTTAATGCACAGCGTGAAAGCAAATGACTAAGAGAAAAAATACAGAGTGGTATCAGTTGTCATCTTTTGAATCAGCATATGTTTATTACAAGATGTGATGAAAGCAAGCTTCAGAATACCAGTTTAACTAGAACACTAAGGCTATAAGTTGAGAAATCAATTGTAATTTCTTTTTTTTTTTTCCCTCCTGCTCTAGTCTGTTCATTGCCAACAGAGGTGAGTTAGTTTTTTTGTTTCTTCTTTCCAGTGTATGACTTCCATGATGATTCTTTCTGTTTGCTTTCAGTTGTGCTGATTCTGTACTTTTATCTGCTGTCATCTTTAGGATGTCATGTGTCTTCCTATGTGCTGGTGAAGCACTGGTATTTGGAGAGCTAAGGAGAAATGACTGGGCTAAATAAATAGCAAAAGGATTTTGTTGTTTTTGTTTGTGATGTATCTTGTAATTACTTTGCTAACAGCATTTATGTGGCCTTTCTTCTCTAGTACTGCGAGTATATGCCTGATGTGACTAAATGCAGACAATGGTTAGAGAAGAATTTTCCAGATGAGTTTGCAAAACTTACAGTAGGTAAGAATCTTCCTTTATTCCTGGTTAATACATGTACTCGGACATACTCACAAATTCTTGAGCTTGCCTATTTCTCATCTCTTCCATATGCATTGCGTCTGAAAATAAAATTATTTTCCCAAAAGTTTAGTATGCTTTTGGATGCTGTGAAAACAAGTTTGATTATGTCAGAAAAAAATCAGAAATAATGTTTGGCCTGTGTTAAGGTTTCTACAGTGAGCACTGTGACAGCATGCAGTTGCTTCGTGTCAAACCTAATTTATCCAATTGTATGTCTTTGCAGTGTAGGCAGTGGGTTGCTGGGGGACAGGTCATTAGAGCTGTGGTAATTGATGATTTGAATTTCCAGTGTCAGTAATTCTTGTCTCTTTCTGGAGATTACTGAAGGAGACTGTTAAAGTTGTAACTATATCTTTGATATGAAGGTCACAAGCCCAATTTGACCAAGGGCTTTAAGGAAAATGCATCAGTCAGGGGATGCTGCACTAGAGCAAGCTACTTAGGGGCCCAGTGAAATGTCAGTGTAGTTGATTTCTTGTTTCTTTAAGGGCATGTGTTAGTCCCTTCTAATTTTGTTCTTTTGTTCTCTCACCATTCCTCTCTGATGCATTTAAGAAAATTCACCAAAACAGGAAGCTGGGGTTGGAGAAGGCCAAGGCACTGCAGGAGAAGAAGAAGAGAAGAAGAAACAAAAGAGAGGCAAGGTCTAAATAGTTGCTTGTGGTATTGATTTATAAGCTCTTGGGGTCATCTTTTCCTGATCTATGGGCTTAGACTGTGACACAGCTTCCTTGCATTTTGGTTGTGTTAGCTATGCTTTGACTGCAGAAAAAGTACCAAATAAATTCCTTTCAATTAGCAGCAGAGTTTGCACGGAGGTATATGCTAACAAAGGAACTGTATAGTCATAGAAGTAAGTGAAAGGTGAGCTTCTTCTTTCTGCACCTATCATTGCTGTGGCACTTATTCAGAGAGTACTTATTCTTGACTTTAAATCAGCTGTTGTACCTCTCAAAAGGTTTCTGCTTTGTTTAGTAGCAGTTCATAGGTTGCTTGCAGAGTAGAACAAAGATTTCTTTCCTCTCTCAATGCCTCAGACCACTACTTTTGCCTTTTTTTCCTTCTCTCTCCTCAGAATTCTCATAACAGAATTTGGTTTTACACTTCAGCACTACTATCTGTCTTTATTAACACCTATGTCTCTGCTAGCAGAGACACAGCATAGCATTTTTTAAAATGTTATTTCATTGTGTGGCATGCTAAGGATAGTTCTCAGCTTGGCTTTGGTCATAAAATAAGTGTTTAAAATATTTGTGGGTGAAAATGGAAATCCAGAAATGGAATCTCAAGTTTTGTGACAATTTAAAGTATAGTGTAAAATATGATGGCACGATTCTGAAGAGAGAGGATGAAAAGAAAACAGACAAGCAGAAATTTACTGCAGGTATTGACTGAAGAAACTGAGAGAGAAATTTACTGTCTTAAGTTATATATGCCAATTTCTAGTAATGCAGAATCAAAAGTGCTGCATGTTAGGGGGGAAAAAGCATTCACAAGAAGTTAGTTTGCTTGACATAGATTCTTTTAAGTTTTCTTGGTGAGAAAGCTCTGGAACAGGACTTTAGTTACCCTGAGGTACCTTGATGAGTGTATACAAAGTTAGCTGAGATCATCATCTGATTTGAAGAATTCTAATGAGTGGGATTAATCTTCTGCATGCCTTACTCTAACTTATATCTACCTAATGTGTGAAGCATTCCCTCAGGTTGACGTAGAAATAGACAGTAAATAAGAAATGAAATCATGTGCAAGTTTGGCAGTCAACTACTGTAGCTGCCTTCTGCTTGAGGTGTGGTGTTCTGATGGGGTTGGGTTTTTTTCCTGCTAACCTTTATATAAATTTGTTTTGTACTGCAGTCCTATTTGATACTTAGAACTTCATGTGCTGTTTAACGTAGCATTCTAAGCAGGCAAGGTTTCTTAACCTTAGTAAATAGACGTAAGTAATTTTCTTTGCCTTAGACAAAAAACGTAAAGATATTAATGTAACAATTTGTTCCTAACTTAAGATGAATAGCAAAGAAAAATCCTTTAAAGAGGGGTTAAATGTAGACCAAAGGCAGCGATCAGTGGGATGTGGGAAACTCCCATCAGGGTTCTGATGTGCGTTCTGTACTTTAATGCACATTTGACTGCATATGTTGTTTTTTCTTGTAACAGTAAGTTTTGGCCTGGGACCTTTATTTTAAGAAATTAAATTAAAAAGTTCTGAATGGGAGATAATTAACACCCAAAATACATTTTTGTTTACATACACAGACTGGGACATAGGCTTCTTCGTTTACAGGACTGAAATGTAGCCTTATAGTCTTTTTTTCTTCAACTGTTACGTCATTAAACTAATCATGTAATATGTTCTGCTTTAAAGGTGGAAGAGGTCAGATAAAACAGAAAAAGAAGACTGTACCACAAAAAGTCACAATAGCTAAAATTCCTAGAGCAAAGAAAAAATATGTCACAAGAGTCTGTGGCCTTGCAACGTTTGGTGAGTTGACATTTGTTAGGTGTGTTGTGTAGATTTTAGATGTGCTTGCCCTTAACCTCACCTTATCTAGTCTTAGCTTCTTTAATGTAAGGAGAAAAGGTGACCTTTAAGATATTTCTTGTGATTGTGTTACCTTGAGTTGTTTGCAGAATTTCAATGGAAATACTACAGTCTGGATTTTAAACTACCACTGGTTAAAGCAGTTAGTTTTAATTATGAGAAGAGCTGGTATGACGATGACTGTACTTAAACTGTCAGTTTTTCCATACACAGAAATCGATCTTAAGGAAGCACAAAGGTTTTTTGCTCAGAAATTTTCCTGCGGTGCCTCAGTAACAGGAGAAGATGAAATCATCATCCAGGGCGATTTCACAGATGACATTATTGATGTAATCCAGGAGAAGTGGCCAGAGGTAATCAGTGTTTCTTCTGTAAGAGCTCTAGTTTTCAGTGATTTTCAGAAACAGATGTAATCTTTGGCAGCACAGGCTGTTGTGCAGAAGTAAACAACCTACTGTTGCCCCCCTACCTATGAACCATTAGGTTAAGGGGTGATTAAATTGGAATGCTGTTTCAACTGTCCAAAAAAAAACAGACTCCCAGAGCATGGAGTGCTGAAAGCTTCCCCACTTCATTGCACGTACAGCAATGAGACATGCAGGAAGGAAATATATTTAATACGGTGTTTTGGCTTTTGTTTTTTCTCCCCTAGGTGGATGATGATAGCATTGAAGATCTTGGAGAAGTCAAGAAGTGATGGTTGAAGACTACCTTTATTTAATTATATGGTTATAAATGACATAGCCAAAGTTAGGCTTCTAAACCCATGGATTCTGCAGTGATGCTGTGGAGAGCTCACATCCTTGGCAATTTCACTGTTCTGTATAGGCTGCTTGGATTTTTTTGTTGTGATATTTGCTGAAGTAAAATTGGGGTCTATCATGCCTACGCATGAAGATTTAAATAAAATTCCTCTTCTTCACTGAAGATGGCTTCTGTTTTCTTCAGAGCTACTTTCATTCCTAATCCTATAGAGAAACAGTAATTTAAGTAAGTAAGAGTTTTCTGCTGAATTAAGTATTTAAGGCACACAATAAGCATACAGAAGCATGCACCTCTGACTTACCTGCGTAAAGTCTGAGAAATCAGAGTGGGAGGAACGCTCCACAGGTTTGCTTGCAGGAAAATGTATTTTAAAAGATGGTGGTGCTTCTAACGAGATAACTGGATCTCTGTGGCTGTTCTGTTCTAAAGCTTAGCAGGGCAGTTAGGTCCCTTCATTGACCTCCGGTTGGGTTCACACGTGTCCGCTCAGCATTATCAATTTCCACGTTTTTCCCAGCATCTCGGCTGTCCCGCAGATCCTAAGCTGGCAGCCCACGGTCCCCCATGCGGGGCGGGATTCGAACCCGCGGTGCCTCCTCTGGGATGGGCGGCGCTCAACGGCTGCGTGAGGCGGGCGGCGCGGTGACGTCACTCGGAGGGCGTTGGTGCGTGTGGCGTTGAGCGCTGTGCGGTGCTGTGCGGGTTCCCCTCAGATTTAGAGGAGATGTGTTTGTTTTAATCCGTTCACGCCTCGGAGGCAGCCTGGGCGGGTCACCCTGTAACCGTCGGCTGCCTCCTTGCTGAGTGTTCCAGTCAGAATCACTCCCCGTCGTCCCCCGCATCTCCCCCAGCACCTCCGCGCTCGGCTTCTCCTCAGCGCTGGCTGTGGGGTAACGCCGGCCGCGGGCTGTGCTGCCCGCTGCGTGCAGCTCCCGCCAGCCTCCTCACAGAGCGCCCGTTGGGGGTGGGCTCTGCCTGTAACTCAAAAACATTCGGACTTAAAGTAACCTGGAGTTCACTGTCTGCAATGTCAGGATCATGGTTTTAGCCACAGCTGTACAATTGTATCTGCGTAGTTCTGCAATGAGCAAACACTACCCTCAGAGCAATAAAGCGGGGCACCTTGATGAGATAACAGCTCTTGTGTGTGAGCTGAAAGGCTGAGAAGTCCCTGAAAGGCAGATGGAGGTGAATGTAGGGCTGCACGTGTGCCTGAGAGGACTCGTGCTGTCTGAAGGGACGTGGTGTACAAAGACATTAAATAAAATGGTTTTCAAGAGACTTACAAGTCTGTGTTCAGTTGAGCTTTGCAAGGCACGTTCAGTTTTTCTGTCGCAAATAATTGGTGTGTCATCTTTCATGTTTCCATTTCCAAAAAAATAATATTGAAATAATTCCTTGTTCTGGAATTCTGCAAAATTTGGAGGCACGTAATAACAATTTATGCTGAGCATCAAACAGAAATAAAGTTCCTGTAGTTTTGGTTTGGCATGGTTTGCTTTTAGAGGACCACTGCAGTCCTGCAATAGAAATACTGTGTATTGCTATGCAGTGTTTTCCTAAATGCATGCAGAGATGGCCCTGTGGATTTGGAAGGCTTTGAGTGTAATTTGATTGCAAATATATAAAAATAGTTTATTCAGAGCAAACAAAGCAGCACAGGTATGAACAAACTGACTTCCTTCCTGTCTCCTCCAGGATGCCACTTCCTACATAAGTAAACTGCAGTGTGCGTTGCCTGAATCTCAACAGGTTGGGAGCTTAGCAATCTCCTCTACTTGAGTTCTTGCTGCAGTCCAAACAACAGCAGCATTAACACAGTACTTACTGCTCACCTACAGCTGGGAAGAGTAGTTGTGAACATGATGCTTGACCTGAGCAATGATGTGATAAATAATGCTCTCTTCACGCTTTGCTGTAGAACACGTTTCTATGTGGTTTAGTGTGAAACACCTGAATATTTCTGCCGGCTTCTTTATGGCTCGTCAAGGTTGTGATGAGATTTGACTTTTTCATGCATCCAAAAAGATGGGAGGAATAAGTCATTTTAGAGCAAGCTGTAGGAGGTCTGGAAAAAAGTGAACACAAGTGTGATTTTCACTCAGAACTAGTTTATTATCTGTCTGTACTTATGGAAAGGAGGACGGTGTAGGAAAAGGTGGTATATAGAATAGTTTTCTGTGAACTTAAGCCTTACTCTCTGTGTAAATAACCATAGAATTTAGGTGGGTTAATAGTTCTAGTTTCTTCCGTTATAGGATCAGAGAACATACTGAAGGGGGAAAGAACCTGTGTATAGCTGTCGTGGCAGTGCATGTAATCAGTGTGAACTCTAACTGGGAGGTTTTGTTCCAAATACGTGAGCAATAGAAGTAATAGAAGTAAATAGAAGTGGCTCTAGTTTGTTTTCATAAATATCCATATCAGTTTCTGCCTTTTTTGTCATGATCTGTAATGACTGTACCACTAGAAATGAGTAAACTAATGTGTATCACAAAGATAGGATTTGGGCTTTTGGTTTTAAATCAGGCTGCTAATGAAAAGGCTGCTTGCTGAATCCTCAGCTCTGCTTTCGTCTGAAAGGTATTACTTCACCTTATAGCCTTAGATGAACTTGACCAGAATAATGTAAGGACCAGACAAACAAAAGGAACTCTGATAACATTCAGAACCAGAAAACCTTAGTTGTGCTGGTACTGACTGAGAGAGTGTAAAGATTGTGTGCCAGCATTTGCATAAACTGAAAGGGTATTTTGTTCAGAAGTTCATCAGCAGGATTTCATGCAGCGTGAAAGACAGCAGCAGTGTAGTGTTTTGCAAAGACTGTCTTGTGGGTTGGATTCCTGAAAAGCCCTCTGCAAAACAGAGGTTGCTTGTGGCTGTGGCCCATCCGCATCAGATGTCTGGCTCCTGCTGGCTGATTGGCAAGTCGCAGCTCAGCTGAACGCACTGTCGGTCGGGGCACGATGCTGCTTTACAGCCTGATGCTGCAGTTGTGAGCTTGGAAATTAGCTTCTCCCTTGGAACGGTTGCTGTAGAAAATGATGCACCCCCGTATTTACTGTCAGGGGTGTCGTCTGAACCACATCTGTAGGACTTTGATCTACTTTCAGAGCAGTTCTGGGCAGGAACTTGCCAAGCGTGTTCTGGTTAATCTATGCACGCTAACAAATCTCTGCTTACAGCTAGCTCTACCTGAGGCTGTTTTAAACTCCACTTTAAAACACAGTCTATCAAAATTAACCCTTGAAATGTGATCAGCTAGAATTTGTGCGTGATGAATTCCGTGCCCTGTTTGGAGGAGGGAGGAGAAAAGCAACTTGAAAAGTGTGTCATTGCTGCTTGCCAGTTTGAATCTGGAAGCTCTGTAATTCTGCATTGTCTGAGTTTTTTGATCTCCATGTTGTGTTTTTGCATTACAATACAGACAACCCAACTTGCAGAAACTCAAAACGGGACGCAGTTACCTGCTTCAGAAGAAGATGCTTCAGTTCCTGTTCTTTTCTCTATGACGCTGTGTATGTTTGTTTCTTTGTTTTCCAACTTGATTTATTTTTGTTTGTTTCCCTTTTTTATAAATGCATCCTCAACATTAATCGAAGTCAGTGGATTTCTGAGATGAGCCTCTCAAAATTCCAGGTGTCCTGCTCTGAATGCATTTCCAATAAAGCTCTTGTGTGTCCCGTAGCAGCAAACAGATACAAAGGCAGCCAGTAATTCCTTTAGTCCAACAATTAAACTTTTCTCAAGCGTCATGCTCCCTGCCCAGAAAAGCTCCAGCCAGTCACATCTTGCTGCTCCATTCCTGAGCTGCAGCCCTTGTACCTGCACACAGCTCATTGTAATTAGAGTCCTTCTGCTAGTTACAGATAACACAGTCAAGGATATGAACATTGTTGGATAAGAGATTGGGAAGTGTTTTTCAGTGACACAGCCAAGGGTTGTGTCAGCATATATTGTTCTGGGCCTCAGAGCTCCAAAAGTAGAATGTATTGAATAGAGCTGTTTCAAAAAGCAGCCTTGCCCATAGCAGGTTGCTTTTTCTTATGTATAAATCCCGGAAATTTCTCACTGTCTGATTATTTGTTTAACTAATGTGAATGGGATGCTTGCAACAGGCACCACGTTGCCTAGTTTTGTGGACAAAAGGGTAACTGGATATGGTTAAAGTCCAGAAAACCACATGAAATTGAATTAGAACTAGTGACAATGAAGGAAAAATTAACAAAAAAGGAAATCTTCCAGTGCTACCAGCACAACCTGAGAGCACGTCTGCAAAGGGAAGTGGGTACACAGCGTGCTGCAGTGCCAAGCTGTGTGGCACTGTTTCATTCCTCATGGGAACACCAGGGGTGCTTTTGTGCCACCTCGGTCCAGTAGGGAGCTGCTGCTGTATTCAGACTGCACGCCCTACACTGGCTGTCTCCAGTGAAGCTCTCCCCTTTGTGCCCCTGGGAGCAGTGTTAGCTTACGGCCCTGCTCTGCTGCTGTTGCTGCAGGTACGCATCGCATTAAGTCCAGAGATGCTCGGTCTTCTTTCAAAAGAAGTTGGGTTTGCTTAGGTCACACTAATGGGGCTCTCAGAGGACATGGATGCTGAGTAGCCAGAATGCCCTTACTTTGCTTTAATACTCCTGTGTGGAGATCTCTCCTTTCCCTACAGAGATGGGCTTTAGGCCAAAAGAAGCAGGAGGTTTTGTAGATCAAAACCAGCGCTATGACTTGCATCCTGAAACCACTGATGTTTAAATGTTTCAGGAGCAAATCCCCAAAATTGCTGAGCACCGTGCTGATGCAGCACAGTGGTAAGCACATGCTTAGCCTACAGAAATAATCTCATTTGCCTCAAGTGAGAAAGAACTGATGGCACAACTATACCCACAACTCTCTAAATCTACAGCAAGATTTAGTGACCTGCAAGTCACTGGCTACTGAATAAGTCGCAGTATCTTCTCTTAATAAAGGGCACTGAATCAGCTGTGGTCAGTTCAATCATAAAAGGTGCAGGAGGAAGGAACGTGTTTCATACAGAAAAGTGTTGGTTTTTTAAGTCACTTGATGGCAGGTGCTGTGATAAACACCAGGTGAATTGCCTACTGGCAGCAATGCAGCCATTTTTATCAGTTGATCATTATTCCTTTAGAGAAAGATTGAGTCGGGGAGAGCTGATGAGCCACACAGAGGAGGACAGCAACAGGAAAAAGGGCAGCAAAGCGTGTGCCACTGCTCATGAGCTGTGAGTCAGGAGGTGGCCAAGGGCACAAAGATCACTCACTTGCAAAGCAAACCAGAAAGATTTTTATTCTGTAACACACGAGTGGTATCCCTGAGGTCATTGTCCGACTGTGCTGTGCTTTGCTTACCTTCTTATCTTTCTATTTTTCGGTGAGTCTGCAGGATGAAAATGTATAATAAAAGGACATAGATGTGATTGCTTAATGTATTTTAGAGGAAATGTTCCTGTCTTTCCATACAGATCTTTAACATGCTGGAGGAAATGAAGACATTTCCACTACAGTTTTGAGTGCTGAAGATTGTGAACCCATGCTGAGATGTGCTCCGTTTTCAGTATGAACTTTCTTGAACAAAAAGGTCAAATAAGTAAAAACGATGCTTTTGCTACACCTTTCTTCGCGTTTCACATTCTGTCCAGCACACTTTTTTTCCCTGGATGGCTTCTTTTGGCTGTTCCCTCCCAGAACCACAAAGCTCAGGGCACCTCTGCCCCTGTGTTTTTGCTGAGCTCTCACCCTATCTGTTGCCTTGATTTAACTGCAGTGAAATACAACACTTGCACTGTGGTTTCTCCTTGTTAACTCTTTCACATGTTTTTTCACTTCCTCTTTAATTATCTCATTGCCAGCCTGGTTTCCATCCTCTGTGACTGGCCTTAAAATGAGTGGAACCACTTTGATCACTGCTGTTGTTGGCCTCTGAGCATCACACTCTGCTTCTCTGTTCCTTTCTCAGGACACAAAGGCTATTTCGCACAATAGCACACATTAATAACCTGCAGAGAACATTTCCAGGCCCCATACCCAGAGTTTAATATCATGGGCATGGCAGAAGTCCCCCAGGAGCAGTCCTTGATGGTGGCACAGAGCTCACCTGCAGCCATCCCATTGCCATCAACAAGTTAAACCAGGACAGCAGAGCCTGGAGACGTTCCTGTGGGCTGCGCTTTCTGCTTAAAGGCGCTCGGTGGCACCCCTGATCCCCTGTGAATTCAGTGGCGTTTGGATGGGGGTGGAAGACGGAGCTCAGGTGCTGCCCTACGTTCAAACTGCTGTGTTCTGGTGCCGAGTTTGTGCCCACAGAAGGCAGAACTCCTCCTGGCTCTGCTCACAGCTGCTTCTGGCACGTGGGGGGTTTTGAAGCTGGGAGAAGCGGATCGTTGGGGTTCATTTACTCTGTCATTTACTGACTTACAACCCACGTGTGCACGGAAACTCCAGCTGCGTCGAGCTCGGCCGCCTGATTTCTGGAAGCATTACAAACCCTCCAGGGAATCACTTCGCTATTGTGCCCTCCTCTTGAGTTATTATTGAAGAAAACAAAGCTGCCGTTCAGCTCACCGCGGGGGTGGGCGTGCTGCTGCCAGCGAAGGCCGATAGGAGCGAGCGTCGACGGAGCCGCGGGTCCCTCCGCTGCCGCGGGCGGATGGAGCCGTTCCGAACCTGCAGGGGCGGGCGCTGCCAGCAGGGGGCGCTGCGGTGCGCGGCCGGGAGGAGCTGCGGGCGGCGCCGGAGCGCTCGGTGCCCGGTGTGCGCGGTGCGTGCTGCGCGGTGTGCGCTGCGCAGCCATGAACAGCATCAAGAGCGTTCCCGCACGGGTGCTGAGCCGGCGGGCCGGACACAGCTTGGAGGCGGAGAGGGAGCAGTTCGATAAGAACCAGGTGAGTGGGGAGGTGGGGGTGTCCCAGGGTCCCGGTGGTGGCGGCGTTCGTCCCCGGGGAGCGGCCCGAGCCGAGGGGCAGCGCCTCCGGGAGCTCCGCGTGGGGCCTTCCCCGGGGATGGAGCGCCGGGAGGCCGTTTCCCCGCTGGCCCCACCGTCGGGAGCGCACGGGGAGTGTTGTACGGCGGTGTCAACGGGAACACAGTCAAAACCCCGCGGTGTCCCGCGTGTCCGCCCCGGGCTGGGAGCCGTCCTGCAGCCGTCGGGGATGCCCGACGCAAAGGCGCCGTTCTCCCGAGGGACGGCCGTGCTGCCCGCCCCTCGTCCTCCGCCTCTCTGCTGCGCATCGCCGGTACTCAGCCCCATTGCCCCACGGCACCGCCGATGCCTCCCCGTCCCGTCGGCTGCCGCGGTCCCGCAGAGCCCCGTCCGAGGGCCGGTGACCGTTCGGGGCAGTGTGCGGCCGCGGTGCTGGGTGGGAAGCGGCGGTGTTGGGTCTGGGGAGCAGCACGAATAAACCTGCAATTCCGGTTCCTTCGGGACTCGTCTCCTCCAGCCGTCCCGCCGGGCAGCGCCGGAAAATAACCGCGGTGCGGAGAGTGCTGCCCCGGGTGGGAGCGTCCCGCGTTCCCTCCGGTCTTCCTTCCGTCCCTTCTGGCTTTGCCCGGCTCTGCCCGAAGAGCGAGAGCCGCGTTACAGAGCCATGGTGTCCTAAAGGAGCTTCATCCTAAGCAGAACCTTCCCAGCATTGCTCTGCGGTATTGCTCTGCCCTGCTGTGAGCCAGTGCTTGCAGGTAGCATGAGGTTTGACCTGAGCCATTTTATGTCTGCAATGTGATTTGCTCAGAATGCTTTTTGGGGTCACACTGCATTGGTGTCAGCATCTGCCTTGGAGGTGAGACCCTACTGTCCTTTCCGGGTGCTCGCTCTTCAGTGTTATTGGAGGCAAAACTTCTGTTTCTGGTGCCCAACTTTTGCTTTTCTTGGCTACATCTGCCAGGAGGGTTAGGGTTGCATCTGCTGGTAGGTTAAGAACCGCCGTGCCAGGTCATCCCCCAGGAATACAGCACGTGTGAATGCTGAGTGGTGCTGTTCTGGTCCAGATGTGGAGTCCTCAGAACAGGAGAGACCTGGACTTTCTGGAGGGCATCTGGAGCAAGGCTCCAAAAACGATCCTAGGGATGGAGCACCTCCTGGGGATGCTGGGGCTGGGGGGAGCCGTGGGCGGAAAGGATCATGTTGTAATTAAAGTGGCTTGGAAAGCAGGGGTGGATGTAACCTGCACTCCTTCCTTTGGATGCTTTGATCCTGGTTTAGTCACTGGCTCGGTACGCCAGGGCTGTGAGTAAGGTGCTCAGGGCTGCACCCATGGTGGTTTTGTAACCTGCAGGTTTCAGAGTCTGACCCTCAGCCATCAGCACTGGGGTGGTGTTGGGGAAACTGTCTGCAGCTGCATGAAGGTTTCAGCTTGGCTCTTGGTGCTTGCCACCGGGATGTTCCCATTTCTGACCTGTTTTTATGGGGCATCCTTTTGACTCGGGGTTTGGAGCCAGCCCCGGGATACTGGCATTGGTTTGGTGTCACCCAGGTCAGTGGGACTCGTGCTGGATGTGAGGTCTCCCATCACGAATATAAAGTGGCTCAGATCAAACCTCAGCACTGAATCACCCCTTAGGAAGGCACGCTCTGGAGCTCCCAGGCTGCGTTTTGGCTGGGCAGGTTCATGGGCAATAAGCTCAATGAAATCCCAATGGGGATCACAGGTTTTGGAGCAGGTTCCAGCCCTTGATACCAAGCACTGAGGATGTTGGATAGGGTTTGCTTTGTCCCAGCCCTATGAGGCTCTCGCTAGTGATTTGGGATGAGTTTTCTGTCACTCCCGTGCCCAGCAGATGGCTCAGCCCTACTGCCCCTTGTGCCGGTGCCTTTTTCCAGGCACTTGAGTCTCATTAACCTTCGAGTTAAGAGGATTACGCCAAGTCACTGGCTTAACTCTGCTGCTGCTATACTGACCCACATGGCAGGTTAACGCTGGGGCTTCCCTGAGTGCAGGAGAAGCAAAATCACTGCCTGCAGCAGCACAGCCTCCCTGAGGATGCACAGCCATGTGGGGCACCAACACCTCTATTGTCATTCCTCGTGCTGAGAAGCAGTGACATGAACTGAGCCTGTACCCAATCCTGGGGCTGCTCAATCAAAAGCAGTGCTGGGGATGAGGATCCTCATGTGCGACCAGCTCTATATGGCAAGTTCTTGCTCCTGACTGACGCTCAGTGGCACAGTGCTGCACTGGGTTCCTCCTGCCCTGGTGACACAAAGCCAGTGCCGTGCATGCTGCTCAGAGCTTGGGCTCTATGAGGTTTTACAGCCTGTGTGCAGGGAGGGACTGTGTTTTTCTTCCGGCACGAGTGCCGGCAGCCTGGCTGCTTCCTGCCCTTCTGGCCCGCTGGTTTTTGCTGCACAAAGGGCTCACAGCTGTGGGCACAGCCCCAGTTCTTGTGCAAAGGTGAAGTAGTGAAGGGAAGTCCTCATGGTCTCAGCAGCTCAAATTTAGAGCTGGAGGAAGTGACTGGGCCCTATTTCTGGAATAAAATCTTCATTTTAGGGTGTGATTCAATGTATTGGTATACAGGTAATCCTCTTGATAAAGCTACTGCTCTGTGAACTGCGCTGCTGTGGTTTGTGGCATCATGGCCACTGCTCCCTCCATGTTCAGGGGCTGTTTTCCTTTTCCCCACTCGCTGTTCTCACGCAGGGACGCCTTCAAAGCTCTGGAAAAACACCCAGTTCAAAGGCTCCTTGTGATTGCACAAACAGCCCAGGAATGTGGCATCGCGCTGTGTGTTGCTGCTGGCAGGGCGCGTTGCTGAGCTCAGGCTGCAAAGTGCCACTTGTTCTGCAGGACAGTGGAGGACATCTGCGAATCCGAGGGCAGCCTGGCCCCGGCTGCTTTGTTCTGCATCAGAAAGCCTCATACTGCAGTCCCGAACATTTGACAAATGGAAAATTCAGAATATTCTCCAAAAGCCCCCAAGTGCTTGGGTTGCTCCCAGCTGGCAGAGCTGGGATCAAGGGGAGGTGGGTCCCAAGGGTTGCAGCACTGCTGACACCACTCTTCTCCTCCCACAGGCCATCAGCATCAGCAAAGCCATCAACACACAGGAGGCGCCAGTGAAGGAGAAGCATGCGCGCCGTATCCTTTCCCTCTGCCATCTGGGTGGTGCAGGAGCTCCATCCTCACCTACAAGGGAGATCTGGGGGCTGCAGGGCTGGGGATAGATGGGTTTCTCCATGGGGTTGGCCTTGACTGATGGAAAGGGATCATTCTGGGGACGCATCACGAGAAGGGTGCCTTCACCTTCTGGTCTTACGCCATTGGGCTTCCCCTGCCCAGCAGCTCCATCCTCAGCTGGAAGTTCTGCCATGTCCTGCACAAAGTCCTGCGTGACGGCCACCCCAATGTGAGTTTCCCCTCCCAGAGGCTGTGTCTGTTCTGTAAGCTGGTAGATGATACCAAGTTGGTACGAAGTGTCGATGTGCCTGAGGGTAGAAAGGCCCTACAGACGGATCTGCATAGACTGGATCGATGTGCTGAGGCCAATGGGATGAGCTTCAGCAAAACCAGGGAGGTGATGGGGTCACCGTCCCCGGAGGTGTTTAAGAACTGTGGATATGTGGCACTGTGGGACATAGGCAGTGGGCATGGTGGTGGGATGGGCCAGTGGTTGGACTTGGTGATCCTAGATATCTTTTCCAACCTTTGTGATGTTGTCATTCATAAATCAGCCTGTTATCTCACAGCTTCAGAACCTCCCCCTGCACAGTCCCGTGTTGGGGGCTGACCTGTCCCCTCGTGCTTTGCCATAGTGGTGCGAGGGGCTGAGTCCCTGTTGTCCTATTGTGCCCCCAGGTCCTACAGGACTGCCAGAGGTACCGCAGCAACATCCGTGAGGTGGGAGACCTGTGGGTAAGCAGACGGGAAGAGCAGAGGTTGGTGCCATGCTGGATGTGGGGCTTCCTGGGTGAAGGGCTTTGGGTTCGGTGCTAAGCCCTAAGCATCATATGCATGGGGGAAGCTTGCAACCACCTGAAATAACCCACAAGAAGGGGCAGTGGGAAAGGGGAGAGCTGTGGGGCTGGTGCAGGTTGACCAACACCCGTGGGATGGATTCATCCACTGCTTGTCATCACACTGGGCATTTTTGGCATCACTCCAGATTCAACTTATTTCTTTTATGTCTTCTGCAGGGCCACTTGCACGACCGCTATGGGCAGCTGGTGAGCATCTACACACGGCTGCTCCTCACCAAGATCTCCTTCCATGCTAAGGTGAGACCCCATGCTGGATCTGCACCACTGAGAGCTGTTGCAGGAGCAATTGGCAGCAGCCACTGTTCTGTTTTCCTTTGGCACAGCACCCCGAGTTCCCTGCAGGCCTCGAGGTCTCAGATGAGGTCCTAGAAAAGACAGCAGGCACAGACGTGAATAACATGTGAGTGTCCTCATGGGGTGGGGAGAAAGATCTTGGTGTGGGAAAAAGCATCCAGGAACAGTGGAGTCCCACAGGGGCACCTGCAAGCAGTGATCTGTAGCACTGATATGTGTGCAGCACAGTGATGGTGTTGGTTTTTGGCAGCTTCCAGCTGACAGTGGAGCTCTTCGACTACCTGGACTGCGAGCTGAAGCTGTCAGAATCAGGTGAGGAGTGGCAGCAGCTCCTTTCTGGCCGCTCCAGGGTTCTTGAGCAGTAGTTTTACTCTTTGGTCAGGAAGAGAGTTTGTCTGCATCCTTTCTCCTCCTCCTCCTCCTCGGTTAAGGCATGGAGATTTTTGCTCTGTAGAAGTGGTTTTAGGAAAATATTTAAGAAGTGTGGCTATTTTTAGCTCACCTGAGCCGCGCAGGGCGTGTAATGCTGCTATGAAATGGCTTTTCATTCCTTTTCAGTGCATTACCCAAATCTTTTCCACCTACTGGAGGAGAGGATGGGGGCTGTGCTACTGTATAAATATTCATTGCCCTGTGTTTAAATACCTCTGGCAGCAGCCCCTGCCCATATTTGCTTCTCTTGTCTCATTCTCCAGGAATTTTTCAATGGCTTAAAAATGTGCCATTCCTTCCCCTCCACCGTCAGTCAGGAGCACAGAGCTGCTCAGGGGAACAGGGTGTAGGGGAGGGGCCGTGTCCCAGCTCTGTTAGCCACCCGCATCTCCTCCTGACCCAGTTCTACAGGGAACTGATATTCAGAAGTACTTGAAAGCTGAGCAGGGAAGGAGTCAGCCGATGCACTGGCTGGATGTCTGCCCAGGGAAGGGATCTGTTTCTGTGCTGGGCAGGTGAGGCTGGGGTGATCCTGTCCCAGCTCTTTGCAGGATTAAATGGACCAGAGCAAAACCTGTTGCTTTTCCTGCCTGTACTGTGTGCTGGCAGCTACTGCTGGCAGCCATGCTGCCCACGCATCATTCCAGGTTTCACTCCTCCTGTTTGGGGTTGGGGTGTGCATGGCAGAGCTGAGCACCCTTGCTTGCAATGCCACCAATGTCGCTTTAGGTGCTTTTCTTGCACAGAGTGGGGCTGTTCCCAGCTCAGCACAATGGTTGGTGTTTGGCGAAGCCATGTCTGTCCTGGTTAATGATCAAGCTGGTTTGACTGCGGCCGGAAGGCTCTGCAAACACGTACCTGGCACTCACTGCTCTTTCCTCTCCAGTTTTCCGGCAGCTCAACACCTCCATGGCAGTGTCACAGATGTCAGCAGTGCAATGCCGCCTGGCACCCCTCATCCAGGTCATCCAGGACTGCAGCCACCTATACCACTACGCCGTCAAGCTCATGTTCAAGCTGCACTCCTGTGAGTCCCCAGTCACTGCAATTCTACCACGGTCTCATGGGGATGCCCTGCTCCCAGCCTGATCCTGGCTTGAATCTGGAAGGATGTGGGTGCATGGGGATAAATTTGGGGCTAAGTTTGCAGCCTGGATCCATTCTCGCTGTCTCCATTGCCACAGGTCTACCAGCTGACACACTGCAGGGCCACCGGGACCGCTTCCACGAGCAGTTCCGCAGGTACCCAGGGCTGATGCAGGTCAGGGAGATCCTCTCCATCTCCTCTGCCTCCTCTTTGAGCCATTTTTCTTTCCTCCCCTTCTCCAGCCTCAAAAACTTCTTTAGGAAGGCCTCTGACATGCTGTATTTCAAGCGGCTCATCCAGATCCCCCGGCTGCCTGAGGTGTGTGATGCTTTGAGAGCCCGTGGCTTTGGAATGCGTGGGGGTCTGCACATAGCCAGGGTGTCTGGTGGTGCTGCAGAGGGGTTCCATAACCCATAGGGTTGTCACTGTGATGCTCCTGTCCCCACAGAGCCCCCCAAACTTCTTGCGGGCTTCAGCACTGGCGGAGCACGTGAAGCCAGTGGTTGTCATCCCTGAGGAGGCCCCTGAAGACGAGGAGCCAGAGAACCTCATTGAGATCAGCACAGCCTCCACCACAGAGCCACAGGTGAAGGGGGATACAGGACGAGATGGGGACATGGTGGGGAGGAGACCTGCGGTGGGAGCAAGGACTCATCCTGGCACCTTCCATCCTCCCCAGGTCACCTCAGATATCTTTGAGCAAACCTTTGGGCCACCCAATGGCATTCGGGATGACAGGTAGGGGGGGGGGATGGTGGAGGGGGAAGGGATGGGCATGGCAAGGTGCCAGCCTGCTGTCTGCAGGGACGCACAGATTGAGAGCCTGAAGAGGGAGGTGGACACACTCCGTACTGAGATGGAGAAGATCAAGCTGGAGGTAAGGCCGGGTACTATGCTGTGGAGCTGTGTGGTGGAAATCCTAATGGGACACAATGGGATTGGGGCATGCAGCCCTGGTACACCATTTTGAGCCCTTTCCCATTGCCAGCACCCAGCTTTTGAGGAAGGATGTGGACATGTGAGACCCATCCCTTCGGGATGCAACTGCCAAGGGGAGGCCTTTGGGGCATCTCACAGCAGCTGTGCCCAAATCACAACCGGGGGGGGATTTGGGGGGATTGCCTGCAGGCACAGCGCTACGTCACACAGCTCAAGGCGCAGGTGAACAGCCTGGAGGGAGAAGTGGAGGAGCAGCGCAAGCAGAAGCAGAAGGCACTGGTGGACAACGAGCAGCTCCGGGATGAGCTGGAGAGGCTGCAGCAGGCAAAGCAGGACAGCAAGCGGTCCCTGCGGCTCTGTGCTGAGGCGGAAAGTACGTGCTTGGTGCATTGGCCACACAAAGGCCTTGTGGCCATTGAAAGCCCAACGGCCATGGGAAGGCCCAGCATTGGGCACTGACGTGTTCTCATCCCGTCCAGAGAAAGCCAGTGCCACTGAGATCCGCTACACAAAGCTGAAGGAGAAGCACAGTGAGCTCATCAACACTCACGCTGAGCTCCTGAGGAAGGTAACACTTCACAGGGCACAGGTGATCCCTTCGTCCCCCTGTCACTGTGCTCAGCCTCACATTGATCTATCCTCCTGCACCCAGAGCCCCTCGGCATCCCTCACATCAGTGTCTGTCAGTATTTTGGGTGCATCTCCCACTCCACCCCAGCCAGAATTTGGGCAAGAGGAGGGAGGGTGGGGTGCCGTTGTGCTGGGGGTCACCTCTCTGCCATCCTGCTGAGCCCCATGTCCCTGTGCAGAACGCCGACACAGCCAAGCAGCTGACGGTGACGCAGCAGAGCCAGGAGGAGGTGGCACGTGTCAAGGAGCAGCTGGCGTTTCAGGTTGAGCAAGTCAAGCGGGAAGCAGAGCTGAAGGTGAGCCCACGGGTGATGGGTGGTGGCAGTCCCAACTGTGAGACCCCGAGCTCCCTGCAAACCACTGGGCTCATTCTTGCTGAGCCTGGGGTGGGTGATGGGTTGCAGCTGGAGGACCAGAGCATGCAGATGGAGCAGCTGCGGCAGGAGCTGGAGGCACGGCAGGATGAGCTGGACCAGGCCCAGCGTTCGCTTGGCCACGCCAAGCAGGTACTTGCTACAGCTGGGGACACAAACCTGCTGAGCCCAGTGCTGAGCTGCTGAGGTCCCTGCAGGCAGGTGCAGCCCATTGGTGTCAGCAGCTGAGCGTGTTCTTGGCTTGCTCTGTGTAACCGTGGGGTGGTGGTCAGTGGGTGATTGGGGGTTTCTGGCCCTGCTGGCAGGCAGGCACGGAGCTCAGTGCCCAGCTGGAGACCCTGCAGGCTGAGAAGGAGCAGCTGAGGCGGTCGGTGAGTGAGAAGGAGTGCGAGCTGCTCTCAGTGCACAGCCTCGTCCAGGAGAAGGAGCTGCAGCTGAGCCAGGAGGCTGACAAGGCCTCCAAGGAGATCTGCGAGCTGCAGGGCAGGCTGCTGGAGAAGGTACAGGGCCGTGTCTCTTATGTTTAGGGGGGATGATGAGCACTCCAGCTGTGTGCCCAAGCCTCCTTTTCCTGTTCCACAGTGCAGTCAGGAGCAGAGCTTGCAGCAGAAGCTGCTAGATGAGCAGTTCAGTATCCTGCAGGAGACAGTACGGGAGGCTGAGGGCATTCTCCGTGATGCAATGGCCAAGCTGGATGACCCACTGCACGTCCGCTGTACCAGCTCCCCAGGTATGTCCCACAGCTCCTCTGTCCCCAGACTGATAATGTTGCATCTCCATTCCTGCATGTATCTCCCACCAGTGGTAAACTCTGGACTCAGCATTGTTTTGCTGTAACAGTACAAATTTTGGTATTGCTCCATGGCTGGGGCCTTGAGGACTTGAAATGCTACCATTCGGTGGCATTTCATGGAGATAGCCCTTGTGCTTATTTGGGTGCTTGTCGGCCTGACCCTGCTAATGTTGGGATATAAGGAAGAAACTCTTCCTAATGAGGGTGGGGAGGCTCTTGCACGGTCTTCTTAGAGAAGCTGTGGATGCCCCATCCCTGGAGGTGTTCAGACATTGGCTTGGATGGGGTTTAAAACACCCTGATCTAGTGGAAGATCTCACTACTTGTTGCAGGACAGCTGAAACTAGATAGTCTTTAAAGAGTCCCTTCCAACCCAAACCATTCCATGATCCTAATGAAGAGAAATTTGTTGCAGATTACTTGCTCAGCCGGGCAGAGGCAGCATTGGAGTCCACAGATGCCCTGGAGAGTGGGCACACGCAGTACGTGGCCTCCATGGCAGGTAACTGGGGCTTGGAACTCACAGCATTGCTGGAATCTTGGTGTCATTTTCATGTATCCAGCAGCCCGCAGAGGTTCTGGGGCTGTGCAGTGCCTATGGGAGTGGGATGACATGGGCTGGAGTTGGTGTGTCCCCATGAGCTCATTCGTGGAGCCACCTGCAAGCTGGGGAGGGGTCACTACCAAGGTGTTGGGTGCCTTTGTGGGGTGGCAGTGCCCTGGGCTGCCTGTGCCTGACTGTGCCCGACAGATGCTGCAGCACTGGTGGGTGCCCTGGCCCTCTTTGCTCACCTGACGGCTGACACCATTGTGAACGGCAGTGCCACATCCCACCTGGCTCCCACCGACCACGCTGACCGTGAGTGAGCACAGCAGGGACTGGAGAGGGTTGTTCTCAGTTTTGGGGCTGGATATGGGCCAGACTTTCCATAGGGTTCTCAGGCTCTGTTCCTTGTGGTACCACTTCCTGGGTTAAGAGTGTTCCTTTGCTTCTTGGGCACCATTTGGTCATCTTCTGGAAGGTATTTGTGGAGGTCTTATCTCTGCAGACATTCAAGGCCAGGTTAGATGGAGCCCTGGGCAGCCTGGTCTGGTGGGTGACAACCATCCCATGGCAAGGAGGTGATCTTAATGATCATCAAGCTCTAACCCAACTGACACCATTTTATGGTACAATAGCCCCACAGCTGGGAGGAGGGTGACAGGGCTGGGATGTGGGACAGCAGAGACATGGGGCCTGTTGCTGACTTGTCCTCTTTTCAGGGTTGACAGAGACGTGCCGGGACTGCGGGCAGCGCAGCCTGGACTACCTGGGCAAGCTGAAGGACAAGCAGACGTTGGGATGTGCTGAGCTGGGGGATGTGCGACAGGCATTGCGGGGCGTCCTGGGGCTGGCCCAGGTAGGGGATGGAGTGCTGTGCTTTGTGGGGCTGGTGGCTTGGGTGGCTTCTTAGGGATTTCCTAAAGGAAGAATCAAAACAGGTGATATAAAGCAGTAGGGTCTATCCAGTAACATGCTGTGAATTCAGAAGCTGTCAGCTATCCAGAGCCCTGCCATGCTAGCTGTGCCAGAACTATACCTGTTGAGTTTTGGTTTGGTACATTTTCTCCCTCTGAGGTCCCTGTGCTGTGTTTGCTGCCAGGTGGTGACACATGTGCCTCTGCCCTTGCTGTCTTGCAACTGTATTTGTGTAGAGGGAAAAAACAAGACAAAAGCCTTTTTGGGGAGTTTATTCATTATGAATACTTTCTCTCTCCTCTGCGGAAAACCTGCTGGCTGCTGCTGCCTCCTCTGGCAGGAGCTGAGGCCAAAAAGCTTGGACATCAAGCAGGAGGAGCTGGGGGACATGGTTGAGAAGGAGATGGCTTCCACCTCTGCAGCAATTGAAGATGCTGTCAGACGAATAGAGGTGAGGACAAAGCCATGGAATGGGCCCTTAGGGCAGCAAACCTTTAATTTTCCCCCAGTTCCTCCTCCCCTCCTGCAGCCCTGCTTGCTGCAGCGTGGTGTCCCACCTCCCCTTTCCTGTCTCCCAACAGGACATGATGAGTCGGGCCAGGAATGAAAGCTCTGGCATCAAACTTGAAGTGAATGAGCGGTGAGTGCAGGGGTTCCCATTTGGGTGGCCCATTGGTCCTGCAGCAAGGTGCTGCTCCAAAGCCCCACATGAACTCTGGAGCTGCATCTTCATGATGCTCAGCATTTTCCGTTGGAGGGTGGGACTTTGTATTGTGCATCTAAACCAAAATTTTTGGTGGTTTCTTCATGAGTTGCTTAAAAGTAACCTTCAGGCAGGCTGGGTTCTGGAGATCCCAGTTAAGTCCAAAGAAGGCTCTCTTGAGTGCTCTGGCAAGGAATGCTCAATGCTTTTTCTTGTTTCCCTACAGGATTTTGAACTCCTGCACAGACTTAATGAAGGTCAGTGCTGCAAGAGCTGATCTTCTCCTCAGGGGATCAGAAACCATGCAAAAATGTCACTTAAAACCACTGGTAAAGTCAGTCCTTCTGCATAAAATCCCCATCCACCACCTAAACTTGTTCTTCCTCATTCCAGGCTATTAGGCTTCTTGTAATGACGTCAACGAACTTACAGAAGGAGATTGTGGAGAGTGGTCGGGTGAGTCCTCCCTTACATTCATCCCTGTGCACTGATGTGAAATTAAGAATTTTCCACAGTTTGTATTAAAAAAAAAAAAAAAAAAAAAAAGCTGAATTTTGCACTTCTCCATGTTGATGACATGTTTGCAGTCCTGCTGGCTGGGGCTGGGCTGCTGAGCCTGGTGCACTTTGCAGACCTTGCTATTGCCTTTGTCCGTTGAGAGATGATGACCCAAACGTGACTGTGTTACACACAGCCTAAATTTGGAGCCCCTAACTTGCAACGTTCGGGTTTAAGCAAGCCAGTAAAAGCATCCTGAAGGGCACAGAAGTGCTGTCAGTCTCTGGACTTATGGGTTTATATATGGTGTTCTATATTGTTAGATGTGGGATTTTTTTAATACAATGTATGGATTTTTATATGATTCCATTAAATCGTAGAGTTGATTGAGTTGGAAAGTGCTCATAAAGGTCATCTAGTTCAACTCCCCTGTAATGAACAGGGACATCTACAGCTCGATTATGGATTTATTATATGCATATATAATGGAAAAAAGTTAACGTAGGCTATAATATTGTTGTAACAACAGGGGGCAGCAACAACTCAGGAGTTTTATGCCAAGAACTCCCGCTGGACCGAAGGGCTGATCTCTGCCTCCAAGGCTGTGGGCTGGGGAGCCACACAGCTCGTGTAGGTACCACAGCACTGCATGCAGGCAGTGCTGGGCTGGGGATGGTTGGGGTCAGGGCACAACACCCCTGAGCTGTGTGAGTATGGAAAGTCTGGGGTTCATTTGGATGTCAATGTCTGAATGCCATCAATCAGTGCTGATTCAGTTAATCAGTGCTGATTTCTAAGGGCAGGGTGGGATGCACATGACCCACACCTGTAGTGCATCTGTAATGTGATCTCCCTTCCAACTGCAGGGAGGCCGCAGACAGAGTTGTCTTGCAGACAGGCAAATATGAAGAGCTGATTGTCTGCTCCCATGAAATCGCTGCTAGCACAGCCCAGCTGGTGGCTGCCTCTAAGGTGAGCATTCTGTGGCTCCAGCCCTTCTGTTCCCATGGTTGATGAGTGATGAGCTGTGGTCCTTACCGCCTTCCTGTTTGCAGTATGTGTAGGGGTTTCAGCGAGCAGAGGGATGCAGGGTTTGAGGGAGGAGGGCTGAGGCTGCTTTTGATCCAGATGATGTTAAAAGGAAAAACATCAAGGGGGGGAAAAAATTCTGCCTGCACCCATGCTGCTTGTTCATATATCCTTAGCTTACATAAGAGCAGAGGTGGCTTGGTGTCCCCAGGCTGAAGGGGGTTGCCCTGTCCCTGATGGGCTCGGTGATTCCGTCCTTTTTACATCCACCTGCTCTCAGGGGTTTGGCCACTTTGGTGGCATCAGCCAGTCTCATGCTGGGGCCCTGCAGCTGTCAGAGTTCTCATTGCAGGTGAAAGCAGAGAAGAGCAGCAGGAACTTGGGCAAGCTGCAGGAGTGCTCCCGCAACGTCAATGAGATGGCAGCCAACGTGGTGGCTTCCACCAGGTCGGGGCAGGAGCAGATTGAAGATAAAGGTGAGGTTTGGTAGAGCAGGAAGAAGGGGGGGGGGGGCAGGAAAAACCAAAGCCCTCTATTTCCTTTATGGCTTGGCAAATATTCCCTGCTTTCCTTCTCAGACACCATGGACTTCTCAGGCATGTCTCTCATCAAGCTGAAGAAGGAAGAAATGGAGACACAGGTAAAGAAAGCCTCATAGAATCGTTAAGGGTGGAAGAGCTGTAAGATCACCAAGCTGTAAGATCACTGCAGCCTCCCCGCCATCTCCCTCACTGCCTCATGTCCCTGAGGTGGCAGGGACGTGGGGACCCAGGTGGGCTCTTATGGTGCAGGTGAAGGTGCTGGAGCTGGAGAAGTGCCTGGAAGGCGAGCGGGTGCGCCTGGGTGAGCTGAGGAAGCAGCACTACGCCTTGGCCGGGCCCTACGATGCGGCGGAGGACGGGGAAGCTCGGCCAGCACCAGCCCCCAGGAGAGGCATCCTCAAAAAGCCGGCCCTCGCCCAGAAACCCGGCCACATCCCAGGGCCAGGCGGGGAGGTAGGGGCTGCAGGGTGGGAGCACAGAGCTGGGGGCACGGCTGTGCCACAGGAGCCGTGAGCTGTGTCCACTCTCATTGCAGCCCGAGCGAGATGCCAGCCTGCACCGGGCCCACGCTGTCAACTTCTAGCAGGATGAAGGGGGCCAGGCCTGCGCCATCGGAGCTCTTACATCTGTGTTTTAAACAGATCGCCTTGCCTCTGGCGTGCCTTCATGCGTGGGGGTCTCCTCCTCACCCGGCCTGAGAAACTGGAATTATTATTTTTCTTTTTTTGTTTTCCCAACCAAAAACTTGATTTCTATTTTATTTTTTTTCCCCTCAGTTCCTCCCCCATTGAGCAGCCGGGCTCCCAGGCCCCACGGGATGCCAGCCCTGCAGCTCGTTTGGTTTAATTTAATTTAGGACTTATTGGGGTTGATTTTATTATTATTTTTTTTTAACTTTATCAGCACTAGACGCCTTCAGTAAATGTAGCTCTACTGTACTGCTCGGATCCTTTTGAAGAATGTGAGGTGTTTTTGAAGAAAGAAGCTGTTGGGCTTTTCTTGCACCCATATATTCTTTTTAACTTCCCCTTCAGGAATATTTTGACCTTGTTTTGGTGTGGGATCAGCTCTCAGCAAAGAGGGGAACGTCTCTTTTACTGGGCTTTCAGAAGGGAGAAAGCAGTTCCTGGCACACACTGGCAATAAGGATACAAGCATCTTTTTATTTCCTTTTCTATTTTCTATTACTACAGCAACACCAGAGGAGCCGTTGCATTATGTTTTATATTTAAGATAATTAGCAGAATTAAATCTAAATGTGGCCTGCAGGAACCCAGGTCCATTATATGTGGTGAATTCTGCAGCAATAAGGAAACCAATGTGAGGAGACGTGGGGGCACAGGAAACACAGTTGGCTTATCTTCTCTTTGAACTGCTACTGGATGTAGATTATTAAAGCAGCAATATTTAAACTGTGTGCAGTGCTCCATGAGCAGCAGGGTTGGCACTAACAGGGCAGGGCTTCAGTATGGAGGGCAACAGGGGAGAGTGGGATATGGCTGGGAGCCATGGGTGAGTGGAGTTGTAGCATCACTGGGTTTTGGAAAGATCTCTAAGAGCACCAAGTCCAAACCCCAGCCCATCAACTCCCACCCCACCCCCTGACCCACATTGACCACAGCTCTTGAGCACCCCCAGGGCTGGTGGTCCCACACCTGGTCATCCCCACACCTGGAACTAACAAATACGTATCTGTATACAGAAGGATGCCTGAGAGAAGGTGAGCACAGTGACCAAGGCAGTGTGGCAGGGCCCTTCAATAATAATAATATAGAGAATCAACATTTCCATCCTGTTCTTTGCAAATTGTGATTCAGGCAAGTCCAAGTTAAAACAAAACAAAAACCTTTGTGCCTGAGTTCACATGATTAACAAAAGGCTGTAAAGCTGGTGGTTAGAATTACAAGTTGTTCTTTCTAAAGAAGCATTTCCAAGGTATTATATTATTTATTTTAGGCCCTATCAGCCTCCTGGTGAGCCAAGCCTTCCCCGTTCTGCACCACAAACCACATTATGGGGTTGAGCAGCCATTGGGTGCCACGCACACAGCAGCTCAGCACTGCTTGGTTTCGTTTCTGCAACCTCTGCCCATGAGGAAATGCTTCCTGCAGCAGTTTCTTCTCTATTTATAGGCAGTGATAAAGGTGTATTTACTGAGAGGCTGATGTCATCCTGACCTCTCATGGTAGTACATTTCATCATGGAAATATTGATTAGCCAAGAATAAGAAGTTCTTAAAATCTAAGGACCATCAGTCTAACCCTAGCTCCACTTTTAGAGGTTGAAGAACTCCAAAGTATGCTAAAAGGTGACTTTAAAACAGTGCTCAGGGTGAGTGGGATTTTGATCAATGCTGCTGGTTCATTCTGATTTACTGAAAGCAATTCTTAGGCTGCACTTAAAGTAACCCACACAGGCATGTACAGCCTCAGAAAATAATAGTAAAACCAAGCCCCAAAGGTCACTTAGGGCATCACCTCTGTGATGTTAGTGTTAAGAATTCCCCAATTCCAACACATTTAGTCAAGAACTTGATATTTGCAGCAGCCATTAAGAAAAACAACAAACCAGTGTGAACTGTATGCAAAGGTGTGTTCTGAGACTCCACGAGACATCCTGCTGTACAGGATCAAATTTGTTAATGACTTTTAAATGCCATTATTCAACCTGTGGAACGAGGGAGATTCTTAGAACTGTGTACCTGCAACAAAGACAGTGGAAAATCACCAAAAGGAGGAGGTGAAATATTACATTTTCTCCCTTCTGCCAAGGTTGGTTCTGTAAAACATTTTGTTGTACAGGTTTTGCCTGAAGCAGTTTTCCAGCAGCCTCATCCCAGAGCCGCCCTCCTTCCCCACGCACCGCTGGGGCTGCAGCCAACCCTCATAACCACAAATCGCTTTGGACACGAGCACACGGAGCAGCTCGAGTTCAGTGCCGCTGAGAGTGAAGTTTAAAAAACACCCATCTCTGATCAATGGCAAGAAAAAGGGGCACTGAAATTAAGCACAGCAATAGGAAGCACTGCTCTAGGAAGCCAGGTGAAAGGCAGCTTTGTGAAAACATGTAAACAGAAAGGGGCAAATCTGTGAAAGCTTTGTGTCAGGGTTGATTAATAGGCAGCTGGGGATTGCAAGCGTACAGAAGGGTGTGGGTGGGCTTGCACAGCATCCAAATCCATCTTTCAAAGAGAAGGGAGGACACAAGATGTGAAGCACTGCCCGCGGACCCAACACCCCACGGCTTGCACATCTGTGCCGTTCTGTTTGGTTACCTGTGACGCAGCTGACAGCTGGGTCCCTCCAGCAGCACAGCACACTGTGTGACCTCTGGGGAAGGAATGATCCCATCTGAGTCCAGCCTCAGCACAGGCACTTCCTGAAGCTCGGGGTGCACCTCTCAGCCCCACAACACAGGGGCTGCTGTGAATTCTTCGAAGATCTGTGAAGGAGCTGCGGCTTTTACATAACAGCACCTCCTCCCATCGCCCACCCGACTGAGTCAGCATGGTTTGCTGTATCAGTCGTTTCCTATTTCGGAGTTAGCAGAAGGTTAGCAAGTCTCCACAGCCACCACAAATGGAACACATCAAGAAAAACATTTTTAAAGGGATTTTCTTCCATCTATTAACATCAGTTATTCTGCAGGAGGACTTCTATTCTACACTGCTATTCAAGTGACAGATCTTACATCATGATGTTCTTTCTGCCATCTGACTCATATTCCTAAATAACTTTGGTTGACTCATTTTTCCTAACTTGACTTGGCTGAATTCTTTTTCCTCCATTAACAAAAGAAAAGCAGGCTTCCCCCCTTTTCCCAGAGCAAGAATTTAGATGCTTCCATTCTAGGTAATGGTGGGAAACAAAACCAGATTCCAACTTTGCTCTGACTGAGACGTACAGAATCTGAGTACACCTGCCCATTACCAGTGACACACCAAGTGGACTCACTGTAACCAACTGATGAGAACATGAGCAATGGATTTGTTATGAAATTATTTTCCTGCTAATTTAAGTTCCGCATTCACCTACTACTGTTATCTCACTAAATACACACATCATTAGTATTACAAAACATGAGTCTACATGATTAAATGAAGCCACAATGGAGCGTGACAGCAAGAGATACGATGTTTTATTTAAAATCAGACCACAGTAGATTACAGAAAGACTTATTATGCAAACAAATCCACTGTACATTTCACAACTCGCCAGGCATATAAAATTGCCCCTTTATTTGACTGTCCAGGATTACACAGAGGAACTGTTCAGGTGCAGGACAACTCTGCCTCCTCTGAGCTCAGTGTTTGCCAAGTAGCTCCAAATTGTCTATGTGAGCTCTACTTCATTCCAGTCTGAGAGGGCAAAGAAGTCCAAAAGAGGTGGAGGCTGAGGTGGTGGACATGGGGGCACTCACAGCCACCCATGAGCAACGGTGCCCAGGGCCCTGCCTCCTGGAACCACACAGCTCTTATCCTAAACAGTCCCTCCAAGGTCAGTGGCACAAAAATGACCCATGTGGATCAGCTTAGTCAGACCCTGCCTCCAAGGGACAGCGTGGAAGTGCAGAGAACTCATCCTGGAGTTTGAGCCCTTCAATGCTGATCATTATTCAAAAAAAAATGCCCCAAACACACCCCCCTCCCACCAAAAAACAACCAAAAACCCAACAAACAAACCAACAACCCTATCTGCATATAATTGAATTAGTCATAACTTAGAAAATCTGCATACAAAAAAGACTGGCAAAAGTAATGCCATCCAAGTAGAGCATTTTCAATGCTACCAACACTCTAAAGCCGTGTTACACATCATGTTTAAAAGATTTTTCTCCACTCCAATTGCTTTGGGGAAGTATATGCTATTTGCAGCAGACATTAAGAATCCTCGAGACAACATAATATGTATTTTGGCAAGCATACTGAGCCAGCCCTCCCTCCCCCCCCAAGTCTCTGCTTGCCTATGGCATTATAATCTATCTTATCAACAGTGCAAATTAGTACAGTCCTAAACATCCTAGCCATAGCAGAATTGATTAGCTCTAACAGAACAGGAGAAGCTGTCAAAGGGCAACAGTTTAAACCACTGACACAGCTCTTGCCCGACTCATTCACAATAGTGTTTCTGAAAGGGTTTAAACAGCTTTCCACAACCATTTTTCTCCTATACCCTCAAACACCACCAGCTGTCAAGTATATATTTACAGTTTGTGCGCATCCACACGCAATTAATGGCAAAACATCTTCTGTGAGCAGCTGGATTTCAGTTATGGGACTGCTATAACTGAAACATCACATTAGTTATATCACCTATGTTCAAACTAACCCATCGGTGAAGGCAACTATAAGCTTACAAATAGCAGATACAGTTTGTTTCCTAAAGTACAAGGGTGAGAGTCTCCTAGAAGAAAGTGCTCTTGAAGAGCCCTTAAATCAGTTAAGCAATGGCTATTCAAATGATAAAATATCCTAGTATTACAATCACAGGTAGTGATCCTAAGGCACATCAGCCACATGCATATGCAACAATGCATTGTTTTGCTCTCTGACAGAAAAACTGCATTAGCTTTGTCTGTATTTAGTTAGCACAAGAGTTTGTTTTTAGATAAAGTATCCCTGAAAGGTCTCGTAATCACAAAAGTTACCAAAAGACAGAAAATTTAACAAGTCGTAAAAATACTTTTGAACTACTAACACCAATAAAGTTAGGTACATAAAATGCAGTGCAAAATCACAGTACACCTACCTATCACCTCTGTGACATCTGAGGATCTGCAACTCTGAGAAAAAAAGTTGGCACTGGATAAGTGTAAAATATACCTGGCTGCTTTTATTAAATGCTAGCAAAACTGATTGGAGAGTGTTGTAGAGTTGGTGTAGCAGGCTCCACGTATGGATTTCTGTACTCAGTCATCACACTGGGAGCTCCCAGCCATCTTTCTTCTTCCTAGGACACAAATCCTTTCTACAGCAGATTTATGTTTAGCACTCAGACACAACAGCTGCCATCCAAAGATCAGCACTAATAGCACAGCAAAATTATTTTGAAACGTGTCATAATTAACCATGCTTACACAAAGCTTCAATGATAAAATAATACCAAGAAAAGAAGATATTACACTATTTTAAAAAACACATCTTGTACCATCACTAGATTACAGAGGAAACACACTTTGCAAACAAATCCAATGCACGTTGCTTCACAAACTCCCCCATCTACAGAAACTTTCCAGATTTACACTGGGGAATAGGTTTAGATGCCAGTAACAGTGACCAGCCTTCTGCCCTTTGTCACCAGAAGGCAAACAAGCTAAATAACCGTATTTTTGGAACAGACAGCTTCCTGTTATGAGATTAATTTCAGATTAGTACTTGCTTGCAACCACCACACTCCAGAGGAAATGATTAAGGGACAATCTAGGGCTTTGCATAAAGAAAAACAAGATCAGATGTTCTATTTTGACTGAAGCTGTTTGTAGTACAGTCTTCCAAACTATGCAGCGTATTCCAGGACAATGATAAGAAAGTGTTTTAAATAATAGAGAAGACAGATATGACAAATTCTGGACGATGCCTTTCTTAAACTGCCATGAAGTATTCGAAAGTTTTTTTTGCAGAAGTGACAGTTAATTTGTGGTCATATCCTGCATGAGCAACAAGTACTGAGATTTGCCTCCCCTACTGCAGGATTCAATCACCAGCAAGCACCTGCACCTTAGGCTTCAAAAGTCATACTGAGAATGAAACACGTCCTGCCGTAGGAAGCCTCCCCCTCTGGTGGCATAAAAAGCCAAGAACAGATTATGTAAGAGGCAAATAGCAACCACAGAACTCAAAAACCTTCTCTGTTTTGACTTCTTGCAGAGAAATATTAACTGCAAATTCCAAATAGATAAGCGTGCCAAGAACTGCACAACAAAATTGTGGGCAATTACACGATATGAAAATCCAATACTTAATTGAGAAAATACCGTGCCCAGATTCCTGGAATCACATGATATCAAAAGGTAAGCACCAGTTTAAATTAAAAAAAAACAAAACAATCACTTCTGTACGCACAGTATGGAAGAGGAAAAAAAAGAACTATAAGAAAGACTTAGCAGGTGAAGAAATAAAAATGCCTCTGTACAATTTAGTTGAATTTCAAGAGACCAGGACTCTCGGGATACCAGCTATTTAGGAATGGGAAGAGTGTGTACATTTATTATGAAAAGCCTAAGGTAACAACTGAAATGTAGAAACAAAACTCTTGTAACTTTCAATATTTAAAAAGAACTTTATCCAACAACAGTTTCACCTCAGTGAGCTCGCTGTGCACCTGGCCAGAACTGCCACAGTCTGGGTGCACTACAAAAGCTGCTATTGAGGTCCATTTAAAACTCTTCACCCAGAATTCAGATATGGCTGTTACCATACAAACACTGGCACTGACAGAGAATTCTTTAGGGAGACAAACAGCTCCTGGTTTGCCACACTCACACCCAGCTGCAATGGGAACACACCAGAACACAACGGACACCGATCTGCCATCGCTAAAGAATTCAGAGAGATTTATAATGTCAGGAAATCCACTGTGCACTCCTGCACATCCAGCCCTTACCACCTTCCTAAAAAATCCTTGTTGTCATCGATATTTGAAAACAATAATATCCACCAGACACAATTTCAGACCTCTGTGCCAGAGCTCAAATTTTATACTCCATTGTGCAAAAAATAGAGGCTTTCCACTGCCTACGTCAAGTCTCTGACAGGGGGAGAAAAAGGAACAATAAGCACCAATACGTAAGTCAGGCGCACCAAAATATTCACTGGAGGATAAAACCAGGATGTGGTGGAAAGCGAGGCGGTCTTTGGGGAAGAGCTGGAGGATACTGTGGTACAAACTGAGATGGACATCCTGGCTGTGGCAACTGACTTGCAGCCTGAGCTCCAGCTCGAGGTGGGAGAGGAGGATACGGAGCACCTGGATAAGAAACAGCTGGTCCTGAACTCGCGGCCGCGGTAAACGGAGTAGGAAAGCGTCCTGCTGGGACGGAAGGTGGAGGGGGAGGTATTCGTCGGGGTGCAGCTGAAGGAGGAGGGTTTGCATCCGAATCTTGAGGTGCTGGTGTTGTGTCGGCTGCCCGCGGCTGAGGCTGCACCGCTGGAAGTCTCTGTCCCTTCAGCACCATCTCTTGGAGCTTCTCAATTTTCACCCGCCGCAGGTGAGCCAGCTTACGCTTGCTCTGGTACTCATCAATGAAGGAATCCAGGGGGATTTCACCATCAAGAAATTTTTCCGCCATATTCTGTCAAATATGGAGCAATCTCTTAGAAAACAGCACGTTCCAAGACTACCTAAAGAGCTCGCAGCCTAAAAATAACGTTTTGTCTGTGATTCTCCAGTTTGCACGCGCGCAGTGATGAGCATGCTAAGAGTTGTGAGCAGAATTCTGAAGCAGTTATTACTCAGATGCACTGGGAGTTAAACACCATTTTTACTGAAATTTATACAGAAGTTAACAGCAGTAAGAACATCTGAATTTAGCTCTGATCATTCCCTTGATCATCAGAGACAGGACTGAATCGAGTGCAACAGCTTTCCAGATTGCCAGCAAAGCTGAATCACAGTTTAGAACTGCTTGCAATGCCAACAGAAACATGGAGAATTCAGCACAGGGAAGCAGATTATTGCTAAGGCAGGTTTAAGACTCATGCTTATTTGCAGCAAAGTAAACCTTCGGGTAAACGATGCTTTAATAATTAAAAGACATGACCACACACATAATCATGAAATTCAACTTGTGCTGGGAACATCTTTTTGTAATCACAACTCAGGACCAAAAAGACCTTTTCCCCTGATGCTATGTAGTTATAGAGAACGTCCTACAGGCAGATCTGCAAACAAAACTAACCACTTCCACTGCTATAAAAATAAACCATCCATCAAGCACTCATATCCCAGCAAGCAGTGACCACTGGCATCTAGACAGATACGTTGAAATCACAATGGAATATTCCACCAGAACTGCTGCAAAGTGAGCCCTCTCATCCTACAAACCATCACAGGCACAGTCTTTCATTAGGTTACTAATTGATATTTGTAATGGATCAATACATACACCACGCAGACGCCATTAAAAAGATTTCCACGTTCATTCGTTATTCGTTTGAAGGCAACGCCAAGGAACTAAGAGGGTTTGGCTTTCATTGCTGAAAAACAGCATCTTCTTAAACTTCAAAGAGCTCAAGAGCAAAAAATTACTCAAAGAAATCTCACTGAAATCAAATGACTGTTAATGACATTCAAAGCAAAGATCAGATCATATTTTCAAAAACATCCATTTAGATTATTACGTTGAATTATTATTATTCAACGGTATACTTCAGCTACATACACCCAAAGCCTTCACTAATGGTTAGAAAGGTTAGAAGTGGGTAGAAAGAACTGAAGTCCTTTCCTTACCTCTGTGTCTTCCTCAATCTTTGCCCCCTCGGTCTGAAGGAGCGCTAGCAGCGTCTCCAGTGAGGCATTACTGGATTGTCTGTCTGCAATGGCATGAAAAGAAGAATAAACAACAGCTGTTTGTATGTGACTTCTAAATGAAGCTATAAAATGTCAGCCAGCACAGAAATTGCCTGTGGTGCATATGTACAAATAGTATACTCTAATGTTTTAGACGGGGTGATCTACAGTGAGAAAATTTAATATTTAGGTAGTTTAAGAATATAGGCACAGTGCTACAAAGCTGTGATTTAATTCTAATTTTACGTTCACAATAATGAAAGAAATCACTTTCTTAAGCGCAGTATCAGATGCACAATACTTCATAATTGAGTATAGAATGAGAACATTAAATACAAGAATGTTTGCTTTATGATTAATCACAGAGAATTCAAATTGTGTTTTGCTTTTAAACAAGATGGACAAATTCCGTTGTTTAGACAACAACAGCTAGGTAACCACAGCAGGAACAGAAAGAATCCACAGCGTGTTTCTGGGTGTAACAGATACTTAGCAGTGATCTAGCTCCGAGCTTTGTGAGAATGACATTTCATTTGTTACCCTAACTTATAAAGCCAAAAATGAGAGCACACAAAAATAACAAAGCACACAACAGCTTTTAGATTCACTTACAGAACAGCCAATCATCATAATCACCAGAAAATGTTACCTAATTTTGTTTTCTTTATCTGGTACGCTTCAAAAAGAACTTGCAGCTCTTGATATTTTTGAGTCAAAGTTGCTTTCAAAGACTCCAACTTTGGCTGGTACAGAAGATTGCCTTCTGCCAGACTGCGGTTGCTGGCGAGTGTCATGTCCTTGCTGTGCTGAACGTTTTGGGCCTGCAAGAAGAAAGGTCCGTGAAATGACAGTGCAAACATTAAGCAGCATTAATGGTTATGTAGACAACTGCAGAATTTCAAAACATGAGCGGCAGAAATAAGCAATTTGTGAAGTCAGCACTACTGCACCGAGCCTGAAGAGATGCTTTTGGACTTCTTGTAGTTTGCTCATACCTACACACGCTCACAATTTCATCAAGGCAGCCTTCATGAGCTTTGGGAAAGCCAGCTGTTTGGAGAAGTCTGCCCCAGATGTCATATTAGATTCATTAAAAGATTCAGACAGAAAAAACAAACAAACAAACCAAAAACAGGGAATAAAAAGCAAGGGATCCAATTTCAGTCTGGCTCAACAAGTGGGACAACTTTCCCATGGCAAAACAGACAGATTCTGTTAATCCACCCTCAAAATGAATGCCATGTTTGGTGCACTTTTTGTGACCTCCTACATATGAATACACTCCTTGTACAGGGCAGAACTGAAAAACACAGCGCCTTCCTCCTTTCACGCTCACGGGCTGATACAGGAGTGCCACACCTCTGAAAAAGAAGAAACCTGAACAAGCTATTGACAGCCCTGAAAGCGAGAGGATCAGAATCCAGGTGTTCTTGGCACTCTGGGCACACTGCTGGTGCAGCAGGTGAAAATGTTTCCCAAGTGTACAACAGCATCTTCAAAAGCACTTCCTTTAGGAACATTTATATGCCACTTTAATCTGCTAACTCCAACTTTGGCTCAGATACACCTTTGGCCCCAGATACTGCTCCGAAATACCAAAGTTGCACTTTTTCCCTGTTCTCCCAAAACAACTTTAAAAAAAAACAAACCATAAAGGATAATGCTGAGTCCTAAAGACTGCATCAATCCAAACAGAATTCTGTTCCCAAGTCGTACAAATGGAAGAAACTGGCTTTGTAACACTGTTTTGTCTTCTCAGGATTCTCGCATCAAGCCTCAACAGCTTCCAATCCTCTGCTTGTCTTCATCTTGAACCCCTTCCAAGAATAAAAAGAGAACTCTCTCTTCTCACTTTCAAATCCAACGCAAAATAATATAAATTGAACTGGTTGCTTTCTTGTGTTTGTTCCCACATGATCCAACTCTGCTAGACTCGCTTTTCAAAAGCTGAAGTCCCTGTTTTACAATATTTTCTTAACTATTATGAACGGAACCAAAAAACACACTATTTCACAGCTTAATGACTGACAGAGATTCTTACCAAACAACCTCCCTCCACCACAGGTTTTGTTACTGAGCTGCCTTTTGAACTGCCAAAGACTGCACTAAAAGATTAACGCTTTCTGACTCCGCTCCTCTTTCAGCTCTTTAATGAGCAAACAACTTCCTCCAAGCAACTCAGATCTGATCTGGTGATTGCATTTTTTCAGCTAGTAAGGCTGATGTTCTCATTTCAAAGCCGCTGTGCAGTCAGCCTGGGAGGACCAGTTTTATGGGTGGACTTTGATCTTTCTTTGGGATGAAGACGACGTTAGGTACATTTTTGCTAGAGGAAAAAAGGGTGGAATGAAAGATACACAAATCTATAAACGTTTCAAGTACAACTCCCAGGGAAAGGAAATTGCTTAAATCATATGCTGTAAAGAAGAGAAGAAAGGCAGAATAACAGAAGAAGCCTCCTGAAGTGAGAGGAAGCTCAAGGAACTCTCAGGCGCCCTGACTGACGTCCTCGGTCAGACTGCCAAGGAGGAAACAAACACCCAACTTCTACAAGGACTTTCTGAAGGACTTCTACAGCACGATGAATCTGTAAAGATGAATAAATATCCTCATAACAGGATATATCTTGTCAATATACGGAACAAACAGTACTACGGCAGCACTTGTAGACGTATTTACCTGGCTTGATGGCAAACAAGCAAAGGTGAGCCAGCTAGGTGCAACAGCGAGCGGTTCCCTCTGCTGTCCCTACCTACTGACATCTAATCCTTGTGGTCTAATGCATGTTTAGGTGAAAGCCTAATACAGGCTAGTTTAAAACAGAAGAAAAGTTGACATATTCTTAGTTTTCTTGAAATTACACGAGACTTAGTGACTCAAAGCTTTCCACAAGCTGCTAAGAAGGGCAGACTTTTCTGCAGAAGTTGATCAAAAACAGGATTCACACGTCATGATCAGGTGCCCTCACTTCCAGCATTAGACTGTCACATTTCTAAAAAAAATGGACCATTGAACAGATGAGACACGTGTATAGAATCCTGCTTAAAACTGTGAGAAGCAGCAAGCCTTTAATCACAAGGCAAACCAAAGAACGACTTATTTCCAAAGCAAAGGTGAAGACTCAGTCATTTGTATGGGACATCTGAACGCTTCACCTCATGGCAAGAGTTTGAAGTTTGTGGAGGGACGAAATTCTGTTCAGAACAAATAGAACAAACCAATGCAGCTTGAATACAATCACAATCTAAAAAAAAAAGCAGAATCATATCTGGCACAGATGAGAATTCAGTTTAATAATCTTTCCTGCAAATGTTCTGCCACACTTAGCAGTAAATTCAAGGAATCTGTAGAGCAAATACTTCACTAAAAAGCCCTAAAGAAAATCTTTCAAAGAGTGGACCGACTCAAAAACCAACAAACACACAGCTACGAAATAACATGAGCATCAGAGGAGCAGTGCAGCATCATCAGCCCATCAAGATCAGCAGTGGAGCACAACGTATGCCCTCCTCATCGCTTCATGGCTTCCACGTGAATAAATCCAACCTGAGTTATTTTGCTGTCAGACCTGTAATGTGACAAAAAAAAACAACCCACAAAACTGATACAGGAGGGAATTGCTGCTCTGCATCAAATGTTCACCTGCCCAACGGAAGCAGCAAGCAAACGGCACGCAACCAGCGGAATTGCTAACAAGACTTTGAGGTCATGAGCACTTCAGCAAGCAGGAAACCTTGATCTTCAAACAGATGAAAAATACCAGTCAGAATCATGAGACATAACAAGACAGGATGATGGTATTACTTTTTTTTTTTTTTTCTTTTTCTTTTTCCTGTTGAGGTCTCCCCATGAATCCTGAATGGAGCAAACAGGGCAGATGGATCGAGGGGAGCACTCGGAGACCAAACTGCACGCACAGGAAGGTTAACAAAGCCAAATTCAGGGCTTGTGCAGCCCTTCTAATCTTCAGATGCTTAAAAAGTGCCCAAGTCACCTGCTGATACTTTCAAAAAGAAGTCTCTTAAGGAGTTACAAGTAAAACAAACAAAAAAACCCACCCAAACAAACTATCCAACTGTTCCATTTTGACTGCTTTATAGATAGCAGACATCCATGCTTTCGTTTCAGGTTTCTCTGGTCTTTTTCCAGCCTTTACCATTCCCACATTCTTTCTTTCATTTTTAGGGACAAAGCTTGCTGTCACACTGCAGAAGTGCAACTGTACACATTTGGAGTGACAAATTAACCCCTGAAATAGGAGCTAACAGGTGCAGGGGAGGAGAATAAAGACTTCTGGTATAGAAAATGTATGAGAGATTTTCATCAAGTGCTGGTGAATGATAATAGAGCTTCTAAAGGCATCAGCTTGGTAATAAATATTAATACATAATCCAAAGTAATTAGGTTTGCTAAATTTAGGTTTCCCAATTATGTAAGTACTGGTTTTAAAAACGAGGAGATAAAGGTTAAGAGGCGAGTTCCAGTTCCTTGCTGTTTGCTCCAGAGGAAAGCGCTGCACAGAGCTGCGATCGGTGCCATTACACACAGGCAGGTTATCATCAGATGCTTTGCTGGAATACAGAACTCAGTCATTGTCACCATGTCTAAACCCTAACTCTGCAGCTAAATGTCACGTTTGGCAAACAAGAACACAACCACTTACACCATGTGGTTTTAGGGCGGGATGAGGAATCCAGGCACGCGTTCACATAGTTTGAACTCGGACTTTCTGCACTGCCCCTGCTTCTTTAAACAGTTTTTGAGAAGATAACACTGAAAACCCCTCCTGTGCTTGCCAGTGTACTCCGAAACGCTGGAGCAACAGGAAGGCAACACATTTTTTGATGACCCCATCTCACATAATTAAGGTCTTGAAAAGCAAACAACTTTTGGCAGCAGAACTCGAGCATGCAGTAACACAATGCTGCACTGTTCCTAAAGCAATGTTCCAGCACAGGTCAAGAGAAAACCAATTCTCACCACAGAAATTCATCGAAGCACCACCAGTATCACATCACAAACTTGCTGAGACTGACTTTTATGAACAATGTGCTTTTATTTCGTGAAGATGAATCCTGTCAATGTACAACAGATTAACCTCAAAGGATTATCACAAAAACTCCTCCGTTTTAAAAGCCTGGGAGTACCAGACAATTGGCTTCCTTCCTCTTTCCAATAGACAAGATGTTCCTTGTTCAGGAGCTGAAAGCCCAGAGGCTTCAAAAACAACCTTACAGACAGAAAAAGCAGCTTAGCTCTTTGAAGCCCTGTTTTCACATACCTGGGGCTGTGGTGCACAGGACATTACCCCAGTGAAATATATATGTGTGCACAGCCACACAGATTTTATATAGCTAGCTAGATAGATATGTGCATACACCCCCACAATGACACATACAAATACTGTTCAAGTGCTGCACACTCCCGTTAGGGCTGGGAAAGAGCCTATTTTTAGCTATTAGCAAGAAAGCCAAGTGATTTTCCAAATCCTCCTCTTTGTGAACAAAACATTGGTTTTTTGAGCTGGGTTTCCCTTGCAACAAGGAGTACAAAGGTTTCTTCCATTACGAAATAATCAGCTTTAGCCAATTTTGCCACAGAAAATACAAGCGATCTCAGAGGAGTGACTCAGGAATCACGATTTAGTTAGTGTGCCCCAATTAAGTTATCAATTTAAGGACTTTGGAACAACCCTATGACAAAGATACATACAGACCGAAAACGTGATTTCCACACAAGCAGCGGTGAAGTCAGCACAGCTCCCCATTAATTCCTCAGGATTTCCCTCTCCCTCTTCCTGCTGCACACTTCACAGCGCAAACTCGGAACCCAGCAGCACAAAGCCAAGGAGCAAAAACTTCAACGAAGGCAGAAACAGAATGAGGACGAAGCATTCAAGAATGGCCACTTCCAAGGTGGACAAACACTTTTGAGTTGGACAGGCTCTGCTAAAAGCCTCCGTGCACAATAAAAGAGGATTACAGCAGACAGTAGTGTCACTGTATTTCCACACAGCTCAAATACCTTCAAACCTAGCCACACTTTCCAAACACCACAAAATATTCCCTGAGGCCCAGAGAACTTTACTCTACAATTTAAAAGCCTTCTGCTGCCAACTAAAGAGGAAAGCTGGAGGGTCACATTGTGAATATACTGTAATTCTGCAGTAAGAGAAAATCTTTGTACTGAGGTCATGAGGTCTGCTGCTATTTCTGATGGAGTCTGAAGCACATATTGACAAAAAACAAGCAGACTGCTGAGCCAGGCCATCTACTACCATACCTGGACAGAGGTTACATGAAGTCAGTGATACTGCACCCACCTAATGCCACATCTGCACTGAGCAAAAGCCCATTACTACCTGTTGACTTTCTCCGAATATTTTGTCTTTACACAGAAAGGTTCTCCTGCCTCCCAGTAACCCACCAGCACCTCTAAGGTCTTTCCACACTTTGCTCTTTTTCAGCAGTATCAGTTTCTTCAACAGTTTCTTAAGTTTTCACATAAGCCTGTATTGTGAGAAGCCGTTACACTCAGCCTCAATGCACAAATCTATTTACACAAAGGGCAGAGGATGGACAGCACAGCAAGAACGTCCCTGGGTCACCTTCCTGCCACAGCCCAGCCCTGCAGGGCTGCCCCACCTGTGACTCCTCAGCAGTTTGCTTGGAGGTCACCCAGAACAATTTCCTTGGAAACACCAAAAGGGTTACAGCTACAAGCATTTTTCCCTGGGACTTCTCTACATTAAAACGACAGGAATTAATACAAGAGCCAGAGAAGCAGAGAGCGTTTCTTTCAAAACCTTCATGTAAGCTGCTCCATATTTGCTGCTGGCCGATCTTTTAGGAGTGTTTGCTGGGAGAGACTCCATCAGCACCGTAATACAGCGTTCACTGGCAGACAGAAAACCCCATAAAGGAGGAAGGCAGCAGCACGAAGCACACGGGCTTCTATTTAACGTGAACAAGCGCAGCTCCAGACGCGCGGCTGGGAGCCTGACACGCTGACAAAGACATTCCGAGAGCAGAGGAGCAGCGGCAGGCCGGGCAGCCCCGCACAGAGCCGCTCTTCTCACGGTCCCAGGGCTGGCACAGCCAGAACACCCCGACCGAACCCCTCCTGCTGTCCCAGGCGTGAAAAAAGGGCTGCATTAAACGGAGGAAACGGGGATAAACAGGAAAAAAATAAGGAAGGAAATAAAAGAATAGGCAGGGAGGGGGAATGGGGGGGGGGGGGGGGGAGCAACAGGGGAAAAAAAAAAACAGGGAATAAACAGGGAAAAACCCGGTGCCACCTTCGCTCCGGGGGGGGCCCCTCAGCAGCAGGCGGGCGCTGTCAGCCCCCCCCGGCCCGGCCGCCGCACAAAGGCCGGGAGGACGGAGGGGAGAAGAGGGGAACGGGCGGCCGAGCCCCGGGGCGCCCCGAGGGCAGACCGCATCCCGGCGGCGCGGCCGCGCAGCGCCCCGCTCACCTCTTCCATCTCCCGGGCCATTCCCTGCAGCCGCTCCTCATCGTCCAGCAGCGCGCTGAGCTCCTGCAGGCTCAGCCCTTCCAACCGCCCCGCGTCCAGCGCCATGGCGGCGCGGCCCCGCTCCCGCCGACCGGAAGTGCCGCGGCCCCGCCGCCCCGGCCCCGCCGGGCACCGCCCTGGGCGCCCCCTGCCGGGGGGGCGGAGCGGCAGCGGGAGGGGAGGAGGAGGCGGAGGGGCCGCGCCGCGCCGCGCTGCCGCGGGGGGGCGGCACCCCAAGGGAGGGAAGCGGGGCGGGGCGGGGCGGGTGCGCAGCCGGGCCCTCAGCGCCGCGCGTGTCGTCCGCCTCGATGTTCGACGCCCTCGCCGTGCCGCTGCGCCCGGCGTCGTGCGCTGCCTCCGCGCCTTGTCGCGGAGACGCGCTGGCAGGCGGTGGGCGCCCGCACGGCAGGTCGCAGTGGGGAGGGAAACCGGTGTGGTGTAAGCGTGGTCACGGTGAAGCACAGAAGAGGGGCTGCGTGATTGTTTGAGGCTGAACACACGTTTAGGTTAAAAATAGCTGAAAGTGGTATCGTGCCCAGCTTTGGTGCAGGCCCTGGGTCCACCTTAAGCGCTTTCTTCAGGCGTGAAGGTCAAGAAGCGATCTGACGAAGGTGTCAGCAGGGTCTGCTGTGAAAGGAGAAGGGGAAATGGCTTCAGACCTACAGACAGGAGATTTGGGCTGGGTGAAAGGAAGGTTTCACACCGAGGGCAGTGAGGCACTGCACGGGGTGCACAGAGAGGTGGTGGCGCCCCATCCCTGCAGACACCCACAGTCAGGGGACGAGGCTGTGAGCGCTGCTGGAGCTGTGGGTGTCCCTGTGCTCCGCGGGTGGTGGCACTACGTGACCTTTAAAGGTCCCTTCCGACCGAAATGATTCTATGAATCCACACCTGAAAAACACCACCACTTTGCCGTGTGCTCTGTGGTAACACTTGGGAGCAGCAGCTCTCCAATTACCGCTGATGATAGCGTGGCTGATGCATACAATTATGCCTGGAAATAATTAATTGTGTTAGCATAGCTGAGATTGTACGCATCTCTGGGCACGCACTGCCTCCTGCACTGGTTCTGTGGCTGACTGTGGGTGTGGGTGTGCTGGTTTCCATGTGTGTGACTGCAGAGAGAACCAGGATGAGCCAAAGAAGCCAGACAGGAAATGGCCATGTGCCCCCAGATTGGTATTTAGCATTTTTGATCTAACTGAAAAATCGTACCATGAACTGAATCAATCTCTGTTGTAATCCTATCTAGTTATAATGATATGAGTGTCATTCAGACCCAATACTTCCTGGCAGACTTGAATGAAGACATGACAACTGTATATTTGGGGTTTGTCCTGCAACTAAACTCAGCTGTCTGTTATCCCACAGGCCCAGAGACCAGCAGTTTGTCACAGTTCATCCAAGTGTGTTGCAAGTGGAGCACACCCAGAGGCAGGTAGGAAAGTTCCGTGCACCTGGCAGCTGTGCTTGATGAGGGTGGGGAGAACACAATTAGAGATATGGGCATGTGTCCGTTCCTCCACGTCAGCATGCCCATGTGGTGCTGTGGCATGTATGTGCTGTGCTGTTCCTCATGGGGGTGCTTTGCTCAGGGCAAAGATGAGTATGAAGCTGTACCCCTTGGTGGTGACATGGGTTTTTGCAGCCTGACCTTGTTACTTAAACCAGGAGATAGCTGCGATGCCAACATGGTATCATATACTGTGCTTGAACACTCCTGTCAAAAAAGCAGTTACACTCTGCTGTTACCCCATCCTGTACATCTGTGCACACACGCAAATACACACACACACATATATAAACAGGAATTAGTTGAGGGGTTAAAAGAAAGCCTTTCTTCTCAAGGATGATTTTAGCATAGCATAGCTAGATAATTGGTATGGGGGGAGTGTGGTTTAGAAGAGTCTGACTCAGCTTCATGTTGTAAATCTAGTCTTACCACTGCCTTTCTGTGTGATTCTGATTGCTCTCGGCTTCTCTTAACCATAGGCCTTTTGCTTAAAATGAAAATTAGTAATAACTGCTCAGTCCCACACTGAGAGTGGAGAGGGGGAGCTCACACTGAGTAATGCTTCTAGAGGTACTGAGGGTGAGTATCTCTGGGGAAGGGTATTGTTATCATTGTATCGTCAATATGCTGTCAGGAAAGATGGTTCAATATTGCAGTGATCTTCTAAGGGGATCTGCTCTGTTTTAGAGCTCTAGTTATTATGGAATGGGTTATTTGAATCTGTCAGTGGTAATTAGTACTAAATTAGTTAAAAGCCTCATCATGTAGAACAATGAAGTCCTCACAAAATGTAGCACAAGGAAAACATAATTTATTTGTGCTCAGGTACGACAGATCTTGAAAACACACATGTGTCTACGCAGGTAGGTTTGGGTTCTGGAGATATCGGAGAGGATTGTCAGTATTAAACATCTGGTGGTTTTTAGTACTTTGTACAGCACCTGTGAGTTTGGCCAGAAAAGCAACTGAAGTTGAGAAACAAAATAAAGGTCAGCTGCTTTGGAATATATATTGGGCAGGTTGGAAGGTGGTTGGAAGGTGCCTTTTAACTCAGCAGCCTTCATGAAAGTTTTTGTGGCAGCACATCACTTGGGCAGAATGTGAAGAATAGAAGGTAAAGTAGGATTTTTGGCTACAGGGATCATCAAATATCAGAGTACTACAATCTGAGATTTACCAGATTTATCCAAGCCCTGAATCCTCTTTACTTTTGCTAAAATCCTTTCAAAAGGTGACAGGATTCACGAACATTAAAAATGAAAGCAGGCTAAGTGCAGAAGTTGTGATTTCTTATTAGAGGAGAAGTAGAACAAAAAACATTCATAACACTACAGTGGAAGACATGTCATGATTAATAAGGAGTCAGGCTTCAGTCATGGGGAGAACTGGCATCCAGCCCAGTTTAATTTAAATGTTAGATTTGTTTTGTTGTTTTTTTTTTAAACCTGATCCTGGATTTTGTTCTGTCATCTCATATTCTTTTACAGTCAGTAGCACTATGTGTATGCACATTTATTATATTTAGACATATTTTGCAAGTCACCTTCACAACAACTTCTTTCCTTTTCCTGGAAAAACTGGTTGGTTATGTAGAGACTGAATTTGCAAGTCTAATCTTTGGGGTTTATTAACCCTTATTAGTCTGGTTGCTCAATAGTTAGGTAAGTTCTTGGGCTTATTTGCAATTCAGTTTCCTTTTATTTTGAAGTCCATGCTTCTATCTAGATTTTATGATTTAAATTCCTTCACATATGAAAAAGACCTGCATATTCAGCATTCTGGAAGAGGAGTGGTTTTGCTGGAAAGAGCAAGAATTAACTGTCAGTGCTTTTTCCACTCAGGAATCTACAGGCATAAAAAGAGAAATGGGTTTTACACTTGCATCTGCATTCCTTAGGCTCACAGTGAAGCTAGAGCAGAAAGGGCAGACTAAGATGCAGCTCTGAACCTGAATTGGAAACGCTCTGTGTATTTGCCTGTGGTATTTCCAGACCTGCTGAAGACCTAGAAAGCCCAGCCACTGAAACACACACAACTGCATACTGAGGCAGAGTTTGGTGCACAGGGAGATGAGCTGCTGGAATAAACATGGCTGGTTTTTTCCATCACGCTGCGTTTCAGTTTACTGGGTCACTCAGCTACACGCCTTGTCTGTGCAAAGGTGCAAAGGTCAACGTGTGTCTCTGGGGGGTGGCTAAGACTGTAGGACCTACTATTGAACTTTGTCTTGGATAAGGTCCTCCAGTGTTTAAATCAAATCAATCTCTGGTTGTATGTATTACAGCATCTGTTCTTGAACTTTATCTTGGATAGGGCTCTCCAATACTTAAATAAATCTGTGGTTAGACATATTACAGAGAATGGTTTAAGCTTATTAACAGTGAGGAAAACTACCTACCATGGAGCACGGAGTCAACCTTTACAATCATGTATGCTTTCAGGTGACTCATTCTTTCCAGCTCTGCCATGACGGTCGTCAAGATGCACTCCACAAGTTAAGATTTCAGATAAACCGATCTGAGTTCCCTTTGAGAAGAAGCTGATCTGCATCACTGTCATCAATAAGTGCCTGAACAGTCTTTTAAACATCTGTAAACATCAGCTCTGGGCAAACCCACAGCCATAAAATACTACATTGCATGCTTTCAGAGGGAACAGTGGCCTTATTTCCAGACTGTACAGATTGTCCACAGACAGTGTGGCCCAAAGACTTGCTGCAGTCAGGTTCCAGCACTAGAGGAACGGCCACTGCTGCACCAAGGTAAGCACGTCCTCACTGCTGGGCTTAGTCTGGCCAACTGGCACCTCTGACCCCAGTTATCACATCACAGACATATTCTGAGGTGGTGGCAGTTCTGTGAGGTAGGGGAGACCCATCATAAAAAGAAACCTGGAGTGATTTTGAAAAGCAGGATTTTCAGTATAGTCATGGGATTTATACTGGTTTGGCTAGCAGAAATGCCTGTATTAGATTAGTACTGCTGGATGGAAAACTCTCATAGCTTTGGCATGCACACAGATCCACTTGTCACATGCCAACAGAACAATAAAATAACTTGTAAAGCTCAAGGGAAAAGCAGCCTTGAGTTATCTGGATGCAAAAGACAGAATTCAGCACCCGCAGCAATGCACAAAATCAGTTCCTGTTATCAGCTTGGCCTGGAGCCACCAGCAGAGACAAACTGCTCTTTCTGTGTGTCATTTCAGTTGAAGCATTTTGGATTTTGGAGTACAATGCTGGGATTATTGGCACACCGGGCTTGGGAAGCAGGGATCCCTTCTCAAAATTTCCTGTAGCCTTTGCAGTAAAACTAATTCCTGCGTATCCTTCAGCTCCCTTTCTTGCAGCACTGCATGGTGGGGTACACATGACAGGATTTCCCCGTTCCTGCTATCTTACATAGTAAAGAGCGTTATCCTAACAGCACTTCCCAGGTGCTGGCTTCCCTCATTCCCAGGTTACCTTTCCCCCCCACGCTTTTCCAATTAACCAGCAATCAATTCCACTTCTACAAACCACTGTCTGCATTCTGTTCACAGCTACTGATAAGAATGCAGATTTAATTGCTTGCCCTCTGGTGCTGGGTGGAATCTCCAAACTCTTTATACCCACAATGAAGATTTTCATCAGGCAGAAATATACTGGCCATTTAGGGAAGTGTTGAATGATGAATGACTTAAACGAGGCTTCAGATTGTGATTCCCTCCTAAATGGAGGGAGATAAGCCAAAGAGAGCTCTCCTCCTGAGGCACAGCTTTTTATCATATCACAAAAGCAAGCAGCAAAAAGACTTCAGCTACAGAGCATTGTGCTTTGACAACAGGTTATACTGCCTGTACTTTTGTGTGAGACTGACTATCAGATGGGATCTGGGATGAAAACAAGTTATTGAATAGGTTATTCTTAGTGTTTCAGTGGCTGTTAGAAACCCAATTCTCTGTAGGTAGTTCTTCTTATTCCCCATGAGGGTGTCTGTCTATCACCCCCAGATTAACATTACCTTGAAGCTCCAGATACACTGAATGCAAAAACACAGCCCACACTTGGGCTCAGTATTTAGTGGCAGAGGTAGTATTTTATTTTTCTTTTGAGCATCCCTCCTCAAGGACACTAAAGAGTTTGTAAAACATTACTGAGCAAAAACAAAACATTACCAACAACAAAACTGCCAAATAGGAAAACACAGCAGCATTCAAATATTGGAAAACATGAGAGCTAAAGTGCTTGAGATCATTTCTTAACGATGCACATTCTGAGTCAATCATTCCCATATAAAATCCAATGCTATTTTTCGATAGCATCTGCCTGCCTGCATAAGCTTCACCACTAATCTATGGCAGGATAAAACTACAAAGCCAGAGCCATTATGCAGAAGGACTAGGAGCAACAGCTTGCTTTCTTTCACTCTTACTCAAAAGTTATTCAAATAAATACATTTTCAACTTCAGGCAGAGGAAGCCTGACTTCAAGGAAAGTGACTGTATGGGTTTCCCATGCAATGAAGTCACTAGCATTGCCTGAAGCTGAACAAAGCTTCAGTGGGATTTATAAAGTGCTGTCTTTTAGTATTTTATGCCTGTCTTTAGTAGTGTTTTTCAAACCAGCACCAGGGTTGTGAGATATAAAAAAATACTGAAATAACAGACTAAATTTGAGAGGATGCTGGAGCCAGACAGACATTGTGTAGTGCACACGGAAATATAAGAAGAAAAAAAAAAAAAAAGAAAACCAACCAAAAAAAACCAACCAAAAAAAAACCCTCACCCTAACCCAATTAGGGTAAAACTCTTCATCCTTAAAAACAAAACCAAATACCCACCAAACACGAGCAAATCTAAATGCAACACTTGCCTCCTGGTCCCCTGGCTTATTCCAGAAAGGATGGTTACTACATGAAACAAGTTCAGCAGCTGTGGTTGTGAACCTGAGCCTGCAGGCACTCAGTGCAAAACTCTCCTGGCATTCGGCCCCACGAGAGTGATCCACTTTTCACCGAAGCCGAAGGGAGATCCCTACAGACTTCAGACTGGCTCCACAGATTGACAGCAGGAGCAGGACCTTCTCCAGTCGCTGCTTTTCTATCTGGCTACAAGAGCCACCCCCTGAATTCCTGGAAGGGAATTTCCCCTCCGTGCATGCATTTTACATCCATTACAGTTAATATCAGTTACACATGCATATCAATGGAAGAAAAGTCCCAGTTGTGAGGAATTACTGGTAGTAAGAAAAGAAACCCAGTAGAAATGCTGGGAATTGCTAAAGACACAACTCCCAAATCTGTTTCCCCTGTTTAACCAGCAGGCATCTGCCCGCTGGGCAGTAATGCAGGAAGCTCTATAGTGTGTGGTTGTGTGTGTGCAAAGGTGTGCGGCGCACGCAGGATGAGCAGACGGGCACATTGTGCGGCGTGCCGCCCGTCGGCAAGCCACCTCCTGCCGCTGCGTCCCAGCATGCGTCTCAAGCCCCAGCCCTCGCTCCTTTCACTTATGAGCTGTGTTGTTACAGTCGTCCTGTGCCGCAGCTGGGAGGGAATGGTCTATCCTGAACTCTCCCTCCAGCCCACCGGGCGCCTTCGCTGAATCCCCCCGGGCTGTGGGTTGGCAGCTGTCTGTGCTACCCGCCTCGAGCCCCAGGATCTGTCTCTGCACCAGCTTGGAATAAAGACCTCCTTCTTCCATGAGCTCCTTGTGTGAGCCCTGCTGCACCACGCGGCCCTTGTCCAGCACAATGATGTTGTGTGCTTTCTCGACAGTGCTCAGCCTGTGAGCTATGACAAGCACTGTGTGGTTCTGCAAGTCACCGTAAATCGCCTGCTGAATCTGTTGAAGGAAGAAAAGAAGTTAGTGCATGAGCATCACTGGCACTGTGTTGGGAGGGGAGGAGAGCAGCTTGGTGGCTCTGAGTTAAGAAATCTCTGGACAGGAGGTCTGCTCTCCTCTGGTTATGCTGAAGACACAAAGGCAGGGCCCCTGTAGCCCTGTGGCCATCCCGTCTCACTGTGCAGCCCCAAATTCTCTCTCAGTGCAGCCACCTTTCAGATGGGGAATGCACACCTCCACTGCTGGTAAAAGAGTGGTAAAGTGACAGGCCTGATCTCATATGTTGAGCTCTTGTTAGAGCTGGGGTGCAGATCTGGAGGCCGTGTAGTGCTAGCCCTGCTCAAGAGCCTCACCCCATCCTGTAAGCCCGCAAACTGTCCTGAGATCACACTTATGCAGTACTCATCCTCTAGCACTGGGAGGCCTGTCCTCATGCCAGCACTTTGAACTAGTTTTTCATTGTGCTGATGAACTAGCCAGACCAAAGGAGACTACAGGTAGAACTGTTTGCTCATCACATCCCAGCCAGATAAACCATGCCTCAGCCTACAAGCGTGGTTTGTTTGGTGCCTTAGTTCAGATTTTAGCTCGGGTACTCCTCCCTACAGCAAGTTTGTCTATGGGCTAGAAATTGAAGCTGTAACCTTTCCTCCAACCCCAGACTGCTTCTTCAGCCCAGACATCCAAGTCACCCACTCACCGCATGTTCACTCTCTGCATCCAGTGCACTTGTGGCTTCATCCAGGATTAGGATGGGAGGGGTTCGGATCAAGGCCCTGGCAATAGCCACTCTCTGCTTCTGGCCACCTGATAGCTGAGCTCCTTTTTCACCTGCCTCTGTTGAATCGAGAGAGAGAAGGAGCAGTCAAGATAAAAATCAGCAATTGCCATTAAGTTCAGCACCCAGCCAACAACACCAGGACAGTATAATGCTCTGAAGCAAAGATGAGGCAAATGCTATTCTGTTTATTCACTTAGCAAAGCAGTTTAAATGTACTAAACACCTTCAAGGCTGCAGTCCTTCCCTCCAGCAGAAAGTTCTCCACTGTTGTCCCTGTGTGTGAGGGACTGATGCACATGGAAGGACCCAGAGCAAGAACTCTCTGAGCCTGAGAGATCATCCAAGCCCCAACTTCTCTCTTGTGCTGACTCACCTGGCTGTACTGCTGTAAGATGGAGGCAGCACAACTGAAGCAACAGTGAGGAGAAGCCTCTACCCTCTCATGGCTCCCTCAGCACAGAATGCTTTTGGTACAAACAGAGGGTTGTTAGTACCTGTGTGGTAGCCATCCTGTAGCTCCGTGATGAAGGCGTGCGCATTAGCCTTCTGGGCAGCCTGAACAACTGACTCAAAGGAGGCTGAAGCTAAGCCATAAGAAATATTATCGGCAATAGAGCGAGCAAACAGCACTGGCTCCTGGCTGACCAGGGAGATCTGCAGAAAGGAAGGGAGAGCAGTGTGTTGGCAGAAGACACAATGGCCGACCAGCATCTCAGATTATCAGCAATTGTTCCCACCAGTTAAGGACCAAGGCACAGAAATGCCTTGATGTGAGCTTACAGCAACACTACTAGGTGCCCAGTGGCAGTCCCAGTCCACTTGATGTTGTCTACTGGAAGCTACTGTGCAGAAATGTGTGATATGTTGGTATGTTGGCACCTGAGATGAGCTCCCCACTCCAGGTCCCTGTAATGGTTTTGCTTCAGACCCAGAACTCCCAGAACTCCTTGCACTTCTCAGTATGGAAAACCAGTTGCAGGGACAATGCAGGCTGGAGGGAGCTTTGCCCAGTCTTGCCAATTCTCTGCTTGAGGCAAATTAGGAAGTTAAGAGCTGCTGCAATTCCTTAATTGCTTAGCAACAGCCTCCGTGTTCTACTGTACAGACATTGCTGCTCACTCTTGAATTCAGCCTGCTTTGTTAAACAGTCTATATTGAAATAAATTGAACCCTCCAAATTACTGCTTAGAACTGGACACGGAGAGAACCAGTAGGATGCGGTCATATTTTAATTGACTTCTCCCCATGCTCCTAGCACGACACCAGGCTTGCTAAGCTGAAAGACTTGCTTGTCTTTTAATTTTCACTCAGCACTGGCAGAGAATGTCAATTAGTCACACTGACTCTGGCTTTCCAGCCTGCTTCTGATCAATTGTTTTCAGGTTTTCCTGCTGCTCCCGAGGCCATTCACTCTGGGGGCAAACAAAGTGGGCAGTTACTTCCAGAAGAGATGGAGGCTGCTCTGTGCTGACACACAGACAGAGCTAGAGGCCTGGATAAAGCACTCCTCTGCTGCTTCTAGAATTCCAAGTAGTTTAACTCCTCATGATCTGAGTGGTTTTAAGATCTTAAAGTAGAATATTCTGCAGGAATGCAAAATACTTTTTCCAAAACCAACTGAGACTATTAATAATCAAACAACCAAAACTGTACTCCTTTTGGGTTGGCCAAAAAAATACAAAACAAAACATATTTCTTGTTCTGTTTTCAGCAGACTTCCCCCTTCTCCTAAAATCAATCACCATCTTGTTCCCTTCTGCCCCCCCAGATTATCTGAATTTGTTTCCTGGACTATATCCAGCTTTCTGGGCACTTCAGAGGTTTCCAGATCAAACCCATAGCCATGTACAACACTGCCATCATCCCCTCTGACCACAGCAAGTGATAGCTAGAATACACTTATCAGTCGCTCGTACCACTGAGTGCAGGTACTTGTGATCGTACATGTTAATGGGATGCCCATCCAGCAGCACCTGCCCATCTTGCAGAGGGTAGAAGTTCTCCAGGATGTTGACGCAGGAACTCTTCCCACTCCCCGAGGGGCCCACCAGTGCTGTCACTTTGCCAGGGTGCAGGGTGAAGGACACATTCTGTAACACAGATGGGAGAATGTGCTCAGGTGCTGGCCTTCATCATGGTCCTGGAGCAGTGGCTTGAGCACTGCACAGGAGAGGTGACCAAAAGAGGAGATCCCCCCCAGCCAACCATTCTGGTTTGCTGCTTTGACCATCTCACCTCTAAAAGACTGTTTTCTTCTCTCAGCTCCCTCTGAGGAAGCATGAAGCCTCCACATTTGCTCTGAATTTTCCTGCTTGTGCAGCAGGACCTCCAGAAACTGCAAAGCAACCAACCTCTTTGCTTGCTCACCCTGCCCCATAACCTCAGCCTCTCTCACATGGAAGCAGCCTGAGACAGCTTGGCACAAAGCCCTGCACCATGCTGACGTGTTTAATGTCTGAGCTGGGAACAAGGGTTTTATTAATAAATTTAATTCTCTGTAAGGAAAGCCAGCCTTAAACACCTGCTGCTCACTATAATCTGCTTGCCAGCATGCTGCTGAGGCTGCCTTTATGCATCTCAAAAGTGGCGAATGACCTTCCCCACAGGTTGAAGATTGGTTATGGTCATTGTGGAGAAACATCACACGATGCCTTGTGGTGAGGAATGCTCTTCACCAGTGGGGCTCACCTGGAGGACCTGTGTTGCGGAACGAGTGCGGTAAGAAAATGTCACATTTCTGAACTCCACCTTTCCATCCACGCGTTCTGGGGCCAGCGACCCATCATTGACCATCGTTGGCTTGCGGTCGATGAACTCGAACACCTTCTCAGCAGCGCCCACTCCCTGCATCAGGCCGCTGTATACAGAGCCCACAGACTGGAAGGGAAGAGGCAATGTTTAGACACTCCACATTATGGAAATAGCAATCGGAACCACTCATAAGGAGAACAGTTGAAGCACTCTCTGATGCTAACTGTGGTCATCAGGCAGAAAAAGAACTTTTGCCCCTGCCCAGTGTAGAGGAAACATAATCTAAAGGGGTTTTTGCATGGGTAGACACAGGGGAATACAAGAAGTAAATAGATAGATTGGGAAGAGGTGTGTCAAGAGATACATAACCCAAACTTCTACTGAAATGTTCCTCCCATGGCTCTTTGCTCATGACCAGCAGCTCCGCAATCCAATGGTTGAATGCATCTGCATATGACAGTGCGCTGCAACAGCCCCAGAGCAGCTGGCTTGTCCCCAAGCAGCCTCAGGCTGGACCTTTCTAGACCATCATTAGGCAGCTGATATGGCTGTTCCCCATAGGAATATGGTCCCAGTGGAGCTACTGTACTTCCTCCCACTACAACTGCTATACACTGACACTAGCTTCGCTGGAATAGCCTCCATCTTGCTGGCTAATTTAAGCATTAAACTCAGAACTATGAACAGCCTGTACTGTAAGTGCTTCAAATGCACCAAAACTACAGCCTGGAAACACCACCGGAGCCTGCAGCTATCAGCACAGATGGTGAGAGCTGGGTGAGCTGCCTCCAGCTCTGCTGTGCTGCTGCACGAAGGATGAAGCAGCACTGAAACCAGGCTTGGCTGCGAGGAAATCTGGACTTGCTAATTTCTGCTTCAGTTGGCCAGGCTTACGCCTTTGCAACAGGGAAGCAGCCCTGAGTGGGCTCCCATCCCACCCACAATCCCAAGTTGCTAATACACTGCCAATGCAGCAGCTTGCAGCCTATTCCAGGGAGAGTTAAAAAATGTAATATAATTAAGCTCTTAATGAAGTCTGAAATTGAACAGGCAGCCACGCAATGTCTGCCTCCTTCACACCAGAAAACATGCTTGGAAGGCAGCCAGGACTCTCCCCTTCAGCAGGGGCAGCCCAACCCCTTTAGTACTGATTGTCTTATCTGTGATGGGGTGCTTCAGATGCTTTCAAGTGTCAAGGTGTTAGCAGTGGTTGTATTCATGGGGCCACAGTGGAAATGGAGCAGGAAGCAGAGGGAAGAATCAAGACTGCAGATGGGCAAAGCCACAGCAGATGGTAGGGAAGGCAACACTGGCTCCAATCCTGTGACTGTGGGGGTTGAGATCATCTCGAAGTCAAATGCTGCGATATGGGGTTGCCTGGAATGATCAAACAAACTCACCTCCATGCAGTCTCCTAAGACAAACTCATAAATGATGAAGGATATCAGGTTTCCACTTGTCATTTGCCCTGAGATCACAAGGTGCCCTCCATAGTACAGGATGCTGACCTGGACCACCAGGAGGGTGAGCTGAAAGCAAGCAAACAGCCCAAAATCAGCAAGGACAGAACACTCCAGTGCAATTGTAGTTACTCACACAAGAGACTGCAATTCAGCAACTGGTATTTATTCTCTGAGCCCCAAACCCAGCATCCCTGTCCCAGCACACAGCTTGGGTATGAGAAGGGAAAAACAACTTGGTTAGCTGGGCTGACTGAAGGAATTCAACAAAAGAGAAGTCTGGAGTGGCAACAATGAAGGAAGACAGATTTATTTGAAATAACAGAGCGTCTCGTGGACGTCTCTTGGACTAGCATAACCCACACTCAAATTATCCAACACATACAGTCACCTCACTGCTAAAATAACCTCTGCATTATATGACACATTTTAATTTAGAGCACAGAGCTAATGCACAAAATCCTCCTTGTGTATACAAGTCCCTGAAGGATAACCTCAACTTTTGCTTGAAATCAGTGTATGGGGGCACCACCGACTCAGCAAAGATATCAGACCAGCCCTGATGTGATCCTGATGTTTCACTCTCTGCAATGTCAAGTGCTCCATGCAACATTGGGCATGCAGGCTGCCAGTCACAGGGTGAAATGAGTGCCCCGAGTTTGCTGGGATCAGTCAGTGAGAAGGGCTGTTAGCTATGAGTTCACACAGAGGGAAAACACGGGGAAAAAGTTCCTCTTCTCTCCCTCTGCCAAGATCTGACCTTAAGATCCTGTTTCCTCTGAGAGAGACTCCACCAGGGCTGTGCTATATCTGTCAGCTTCTTTTTACACAAGCCCCACAGGAACAATTTTGCCTTTTCTGACTCAGTGGGATACATTCTGTCCCAGTTCCCACTGCTGGCTTCACCTGGATGCTCAGGAACAATGCTAAGAATGCTCTGAACTTGCTTTCAGCCTTGGGAACACATAAGCCTCCTGCAGCTGTATGAAGACATAACCCACACAACTCTCAGCAGCAGCTATTTGGATCCCTAAATGTGCAGGGTGAAGGGCAGCCCCACGTGACAGTTTTGCACAGCCTTAGTTAGCAGCAGATACAAGAAAAGCCCCAAACCATCTGTTCTCAGCAAAGAAAAAAACATTTTGCAAAAAAAAACCTAAATCAAACAACAAACCAACGGCCTCCCTTCACCACCGCCCACATGTAGAAAATCTCTGCTTCTGAGCAGAATCTCAACCAACACTGTGGCTGTTTTCCCAGCCGGAACCGCTGGAGATGAGCTGGCAAAGGCACGCAATGCAGCAGCCTGAAAACATGAGGTTTTCCACGACCTTGAGCAGTTATCAATTCCATTCTTATTTACAAGAGAAAACAGACTGTTCAGCACTATGATGTGATGCTCCCCTAAGGGAGGATGGAATATATTTTTGACAGAGGGCAGCAGACATCAAGGCTGGGCTCATCCCACAAAGCTCCCTGAGACCAGCACACGCAACACTCCACATGCATTTTGTCACCTGAAGCCATGTCCCCTGCCAGTCCCTGGTGCAGGCCACCTACCCCGCTGGACCACACGTAGTAGGTGTACGCCAGGGCTTCCCGCTTGTTGAGTCTGTACACCTGCTGCAGCTTCTGCCAGTACACATTTGCCTCTGTCTCCTCATTGGCAAAGCTGCGGACAGTCTTCATGGCGGAGATGGTCTCCTCGGCAGTGTTGTTGGCCTTGGCCAAGGCGTTCTGCACATCCTTGGAGAGCTTCTGCGGGAAGCAGAAACACAGGGTGCTCAACACACACCCAGCTGCCCACAGCAGCTCTCCCACAGGCTCTGGACAGAGCACAGTGACATTTTCCAAGGCAATGGGCACCAAGGTTGAGCGATGGGATACAGCCCTGACTTTGGAACAGTGGAAAGCACCAACAACCAGCACAGGGAGCGTGTGTGTGGTGCATGCACACACATGGTATGGAGCTTGCACAGTCTGCAGGACATAACATTAACCATGGGAGACAGCCCTTGGCACAGGGAGGAAGCGCTGGGCTGAGTTTAACCCCAATTCGGTTTACTCCAAAGGGAGAAGAGAGGACAGATGGCATGGGAACAAACAGGCACACGTTGAGCAGTGCACAACCAAGCTACCTCCTGTGTCAGACCTGAGACACTTCAGCTTCTGAGTGTGGAGCTGACAGCCAAGGTTGTGCCACCTGCCCACGTAGCTGTAATGCTGCCCTTGTGCCATACTGCAGGCAGCAAAGCACTTGAGTATCAACCCAGTGAGCTCCAAAGCCACCTGTAACTCCCACAGTGGGGACGGGCCGCACTGTGGCACAGCTATGCCAGTTGCTCCTGCCTACCTTGTAGTACTTCCCGTAGATGTCAGACACCAGCATGATGATGGGGAAGCCCATGAAGGTGACAAGCGAGAGCTTCCATGAGAGGCTGAACATGAAGAAGATCACCCCTGTGGCCTTCACCACATTGCGCAGGAAGATGTTGATGTTCTGGGAGACCAGGTCACTCACGATGGTTGTGTCCGATGTCAGGCGGGAGATGACATCCCCTAAAAGAACGAAGGGTTGGGGAAGGGGAGAGCAGGGACATGTCACTGTGACAGGTCGTCACCTGTCCATGTTCCACATCCCATCCTGCAGACTGTATAGCAGTCTCCTGGCAGATGGAGCTCCTCGTCCAACCCAGCCCCTTGATGAGGTCTGCAAAGCAGCATGGAAGAAGATGGCTGCCGTTGGGGATGCGAAGCAAAGCAGAGCAGCTCAAATTGCTGCGTGTGTAAAAGACATGAAACCCATCTGAAAGCAGGAGCTACATCCTTGGGTTGCTCAGGTTGGCTGCAGGATAGCACAGGGGACTAGCCCTGCACTGTACCTGGAGGGCATCCCACGTGGGTGTTTGGGTGAGTGGGTGTTTGCTGAGCTGAACACAGCTTCCAGTTCATTTTTAAGTGAAGCCAGGAGCCCTCCACCAGCTGACTGCTGGCAACTCTCCCTGCTGTCCTCAGAGGACCAGGAGTATGCCTAGCACAGTTCACCCTACAGAGTGCCAGGCAGCTTCAGAGAGGGCAGAGGAGGTTTAGCTGTGTCCACAGCCTGGAGAAGACCCAAGTGACCTGGAGGATGTAAGTGTAGCCACTAAGGGCAAAGCTCTTGCAGTGGAGTCAAATGCCACCTTGAATTTCTAAGTACTTGGCCCGTGTTCCAGTGCAGCCAGGGCTGAAGTCCCATGTTATTGCAGAACTATTAGTCGAGGGTTACCCATATCCCACTTATAATAACACATCCAGTGTCCTTAGCTAACCAGGCAACAGGCAGCAACTGCTAAATATGGAAACAGCCTCAAAACTAAAAATATTGCCAAGAAGAAATTAAGTATGGGAAAAGTTGCAGCTAACTGGAACCACACCAGTATGACAGATGTGGACAGGACTAGATGGCAAAGAGGAAAAGCCACAAGCACACACAGCAAGCTTTACATGTCTGAGGTTTCCAATGCCTGGAGCAGACATGGAGGGCAACTGATCAGTGGGAACTGAAGGGAGGTACAGGAAGAAGAATGGAAGTATTTTGGGGATGAGATGACTGGAGATAAAAATGCCAGCCCTGGGGCTGCTGGATATCAGGCTGTTTGGTGGCAATGTGGCATTCTGAAGGTGCTGGGCAATCCTGACCCCTGTGGCAAGAAAGCACCCAAAAGGAAGAGCTTTCTGTTGCTGTATCTAAACATGAGCATTTAGATACCACCTCTAAAAGCCCCTGGAGAGAGGGCATACCAAGGGGGAAAAATACCACGTGCTGGAATAGAGTAAACCCAGGGGAAAGAGGAACCCACCTGTGCGATTCTCATCAAAGAAACTCATCTCTTGAGACACCAGCGACCTGAAGAGGCAGTTGCGAAGGCGGATGTTCAGTCTCGCAAATATGAGCGTAAAAACGCCGCCCCGGACACCTGCGGCAAATGAGCTAATTGCAGATAAGAAACGTTATAGACCAGTGGACACGAAACCCACTCCTCAGCAACACAAACACACCAGCACCCATATCAAGGGCTTGGGCAATGCTGTGTTGGTATCACTTTCCACCCTGGGTAGTAATGATTAAACCAGCCCATGGCTCCCCTGGGTGCTACCAACATAGGGACAGTGGTCCTAATCCCTGTAATGACAAGCTAAGGGCAGGGACAGCGATCACCAGAGAGCCCGTCCCCTATGCCTGCTCCCCCAGCACCGGCAGAAGGACATGGAAATCTCATGACCGCCACCACCATAAGAGCACAGAGCAGTTATATATCCTTGCTGGGCTCCGACCCCTGCGATTACCTTCCTATGGCGAGCAGCGACATGACCAGCACTGCCGTGGAGAAGCGGTCCATGCTCTTCTGCACCACAATGCCGTCAATGGCCAACCCTGTGTAGTAGGGCAGGAAGGTCTCTCCTGATGCAGAAGCACAGGACAAAGAATTACAGACACACCAAGTGGGTCCAGAATCCAACCACGGGTTTAAATTCCCAACCATGAAAGCCCACAGTCAACCTCCATCCCAACCACAGTTATTTACCCATTACACAAGATGCACCAAGAGGCATGAACCTTAGCAACTAATGGAAAAGTTTAATTTCCCATGGCATTTTATCCTCCACTACATTTGTCTGCCACATTTAATTTTTCCCTCAGCCTGTGAGCAAGCCCCCAACACGGCTCCTCCCCTCCCAGTGAACAGCAGAGCATCCCACAGCCCCCTCCAGCTCCTTCACTTACCCAGAGCGGCCACGAGGAGGAAGAAGGAAGCAATACCCAGGAAGACGGCATCTGGCTTGGTGTAGGACAGCAGCTTATGGATGGTGGGTCCCGCTGCCTCCTCTCGCTTGTCCCGTGGGGCGTCGCAACTCTCCTCCGCCTCGGTGCGGGACTCGGAGCCGTGCCCCAGTGCCTCACGGGAAGATGTCACACAGGCCAGCAGCTGCCACAGCCCAAAGGTGGCCACTAACGCCACGTAGGTCCAAGCAAAGAGCCCCCAGAACCAGGGGTCCCTGATGGTCCTCCGCACCTCGGAGTACAGCAGCAGCTTCACCATCATGTAGATGCCCATGAGGAGGCAGATGACAGCAATGAAGGTCCGTGAGGCCCTGAGTCGTCGGGGGCCATAGGCTGTGTTGGTGGCCACCCCGATGGCAGCCCCCAGCAGCACACAGCTACGGTAGAGACAGCCCCCCCAGATGTCCAGCAGTGAGTTGAAGATGTTGAAGTGCCGCAGGTCCTGAAGGATGTCCCGACCACGCCGGCCGTGGGCATAGAGCAGCGTGGTGACCACCACATCGGCTCCGCTCAGCACCAGCGTGCTGGCCACCGCCTTCCAGGCACGCATCCTCGAGGTGGTGGGGGACAGGCCTAGCGCAGTGAGGACATGGCCACAGCCTGTGCACAGGGCGAGAAGAAGGGGCGGGGTTGTTATTAGCCATGAGGAGTTAATGGGGTTGCAAGTGCCACTGGGGAAGGCCACAACAGCCACCCACTGTCCTGATCTCAAACACTGCTATCTGTTCCTTCATCCTCTGCTCTTCCTCTCTATATACGCTCACTTTGACTTTTACAAAGTCAAAAGCACAAATGAAGACAAACTCCACCCCTTCCAAGACAACTCCATCTATCACAAATCCAAAACCTGCTTGTGCAGGCAGCTTGGGCTGGATGATCTCCAGAGGTGCCTTCCAACATCAAGCATTCTGGGATTCTTGTACCTCATTGTGAAACCTCATTCTGACTGGGTGACACTGAGACATGGGCACAGGACATCCATGCAGACCTCATGCCCTGCGCTATGGGGCTGCAGAGTTCCTGGGCTCAGACATTTCTGCTCTGAGGGTCCCTCCCTGATTTCCTGGGATGAAGCCGAAATCAGACATGCAATAAAAACCAGCGTCAAGGTGTAGCAGAACATAAAGGAGAGCAGTTCTGCTTCGTAACAGATTATCCTCTTTGAAAAGCAATACATAATATCTAAATGCAATCCAATAAATAAAAGCATGACGGCCACAGCGGCCGTATCACCCTTCAGATTATTTATTCATTTGGAGCAAGCCACGAACGGGCAGCGCTGTCGGCATGCAATAGGGTGGCACCCAATATATCACGAGGAGATTACAAAGCAGCTCCGAGCGGGGACTCCGCCCTTGCCATCACGCGGGGGCAGCTCTTCCCCACGCATTGCTTCCCCCCCTCCCCACCCCCTACCACTTTTCTCCTTTCTATGCACAGAGGATTACGCAGCAAATCCTAAAGCCAGAAGGCAGAACCCAGCCGGAACGTGCCCGCTTTCACCCACGCATCCAGACGAGACCCTGCTCCTACCTGCGGCGGCTCCGGCCCGGTGCGACCGATGCGGCCGAAGGTCGGTGAGGGGCGGGTCTTCCGCCGTGACCACGCCCCCCCACGTTGGCCACGCCCCCACGCTGCGGAGCGGTCCCGGCAGCGCCTCCGTGCGCTGGGAACGGGGACGAGCGAAGGGATGGACGGGGAACCGGATTCCGCTTCACCCGAACCCTCAGGCTCCCCTCTCGGTGCGAGGTGCTGCAGAAGGCGGCGCGAGGATGCGAGTTTATTTTATTTCTACAGCACTGGAGCGAATAGGAAAAATCTAAAGGTGCTCTAATGCAGCTTGATGGGGTTTTAAATTAACCCCTAAAGCAAGGAGTGCAGTGAAGGACTTATTTTCAAGAAATCCAGCTTATACTTTAGTCTTCAAGTGTGGACAACTGCATGCCAACCCCAGAGGGATAGCAGCGCTCAACCTCCTCCCCCCGCTCAGCATCTGTGCACCCAGGTGGGCAGCACGTGTGACACCAGACCTGTGCTCTCAGGTGGGTGACCTGTGACACCACGCTGATCCGGGTCACCACTGCAGTGTTCAGGGTTCCTCGGTGCTGTACTTCAACCTCAACAACCCCTCCAGCACAGATCTACACTTCACCCCATTTCTGGAGAGCACAGAACAGCAGTGTTACTAAGGAAGAAGTCATTTTTCTCTGCCTGGATAAAGAGAAAATAAAAATCTCGTGTTCTGTCGTTGATTTTATTTTTGCTAATGAGTGGTTGCAACTAAAAAGCTCACATCGAGCCATCCCCACATCCCCGGGATGCTGCCAGACCTGGCATGGCCCTTCCCATGTCACACTGAAAAGTGGGAAGGGTTGTTTTAAACCAAAGGAAATGGACTGCAACTTGTCTGAGTCTTGTCCCTGGTGCTTTCCCCACCTGCACCCAGAGCTCTCCCCAGGCCTTGCTGCAATTACCCCCAGTGGGGCGATTTCCAAGCTGTGTTCAAGGTGGAGCTCTTGCCAAGACAGAGTCTCTTGCTGCCCAAGCAAAAATGAGGATGGTGCCACTTCACCGTGTTGTAGGGATGGTACCAGCCTGGGCTGGGATGAGATGGAACAGAACCCGTTGTCTGAACCTTTCCCTTCCTTGCCCCTCCAGACTGAGCAGGCATCTGTGCCTGGACCCCCAAACAGCTGGAGCAAGAACCTCAGGAACAGTTCACGCTACTGTCCCCAGCCCCATGGGACACCCAGCAAAGCCCCAGAAGCTAGCTGGTTTTCTTCACTTCAGCCATACTCTGCTCATTTGGCAGGACTGTTTCGATTTGGAAGGACACAAACTGGCCCTTCTTCAGCTTCTTCAGGGAAGAGGCACCGTTGCTCCCAAACACATTTTCTTCCATTTTGAATGTAAGAGAGGGCAGGACCCGACTTTTCCTTTTCATGGTCTTCCGCTCCCGCTTGTAGGCTGTGGTCATATTGGCGATCACCTGCAAAGCGGATAGCTTTGGTTGGGCTTAAAAGAGAGGTAGCTTAAAAATCAGCTCAACCATGCTGCAACTTTGTTGGCAAAAGCTGTGCCAAAGATCAGCACCTCTGGCTGCACCTCAGGGCAAGGGAGGGACCAAACAGGGACCTTTCAGCCTTATTTCAACAACCCCAAACTTCCAGGAGACCTTGTGTTAAGAAAGTATTATTTAATGGCTGTGCTCAGAGTTCTCCATCAGTAGAGGGCAGAAAGGGATCTAGGCTGAAGCTATTGGAAGCTCACAACACCTCCTGTTAAACCACAACTCTCGCCCTGCTTCTCCTGCAAGCAGAATCAGTGACGCAGCCGGGCGGGACACTTGGGCGTTGCCTAAGCAGGGCTCTGCTGCCACTGCCACAACGCACCACCCGCTGTGCCTGGCAATGGGAGAAAGCCTGCAGGCAAGAGATTCCTGTGGGACGGCGTCTGTGGACAGATGGGGGGCTTAGCTGCAAAACCCCTTCAAGGCACTGCAAGACTTACAATTTCCTTCACTGCATTCTGCTGCTCTTGAACTGCAGCTGTGAATGGTGGGAGGCCATCTGCCTTAGCAGAGCTAACGCTCTGCTCTTTTGAGTCCTTGACAAAATCCACCTGCAAGGCATAGACACGTGGTTATTACCCCATAGCAGCATCAGTGGCAAACCTCAGACACAACTGTGCTCTCTTGCAGAGTTACCTCAGACGACAGGCACACGTATCTGTTGAACATGAGGAAGAAAGGGGTGTACTTTGTGGCAGAGTTCACTGACGTGCGGAAATCGAAGAGCACGGGGTCAATGTGGGCATCCCATTCACTGGGCTTCTCATTCACCACGTTGCAGATGGAGGATTTGAGCACCTCAGCGCTGCGGTGATCCAGGCCCACACAGTCCACAGGGTTTGCAGGGGTGAGGATCTGGGAGATGTTCCAGCGCTCACACAGAAGTCGGCTGACCTGCAAAGGCAGGGGGTCATGCCCACAGGAGAACAAGGCAGGTCTGCACTGCAGCAGTGAGCAGCTTCCACAGCATGAGACAGCACTGCCCCACTGGGATGTAGCTACAGAGTGCAGGAAACAAAATACTGCTTATAATGAAATAGACTGAAGTAGAAATCTCCCTGGCAGCATGAGGATACTACAGAAGAGGGAGAAAAGTATTACTGGGCATGAAAAAATCACTAGAGAAGTCAGAGCTGGAGAAAACATGTTGCAACAAATATTACTGTGCTTGTGGTTTTCCACAGCACTGGCAAGCTGGGTTAATCCCAGGGTAGGGCAGACAGTTCACAGCCATCATCTCACAGGATTTTTTCCTTCTGGGCAAAGAAGCTGCAGTGTGGCTCAAGGCTTTATACCACATAACCACAGCTTCAAATCCCGACAGCACGAAAGCACTGGCAAAGCACCTATTGCTGGCAACAGGGCTGGGGCAGGGAGATGGCAGCTTCAGCTCCTCGCGCCCTGTGCATGGCACTTTGTAGCTCTGATGAAAAGCAAACACTCAAGATCATGTTGTTTCTCCCTGAAACAGTCAGCACCTGACCTACCTCCTCACAGAAGTCCCAGCTCTCACCAGCATAAATGTTCTTGGATGCTCCAAACCTGAATAAGAAGAGGACACACAACTTGCTTTATTCTGCTTGCCACAGGGCAGAGCCAGAGGCATTCAATCCGCATGGGAAACATGATAAAAAAGGGAGAAAGGTCCTCTAGTGGAGCTGGTGCTGAAGAAGCAGGCATCTTCCCAAGCACCTCCTAAGAGTAGAGAGAGGTCTGTTGGCTGCATCTGTTCCAAAATAGCCAAGCCTGTTTGCTTTTGAATGATAAGGCACCAGAAGAAACAAGCAAAGTTTCCTGTTCTGAATGCAAGTCTCTGCTGGCCACATGCATTTCCCACAGGATACAGTGGCAGCAGGTACCACATGAGTGTAAAACAAACACTCTCTACAAAGGATCAGAGTACATTTTATAACTGTAGAGAACTGGGGCACCAGCTCTCTTGACCTTGGAGCCAAAAAGTGAACCACTTATGTTTCCTTCTCCTTTCCACTGCTAACAAGAGAATACCATGCTGTTCCCAAGGACTCTGTACACAGCAAGAGAGGGGCACTGCACGGCCTCTCCTGCTGAGTTCCTGGTCTTCTGAGGAACCATCTTGTGGACACATATTTCAACAGTTTCTAGAGCACCCCCATATCTCGCTGCAGAGGTGCAATTTAATCAAGAGGAGAAGAGCCCACCTGTAAAAAATGGTAGCTAGTGCTTTAGCTACTGACAAGGCATCTCTCTTCTGCAGAGGAACAGCCTCAATCCATTTAGTGAAGTAGTCAGTCACAATGAGGACGTGTGTATTGCTCTGGCTCGTTTCAGGAAAAGGTCCTGCATAAACAAGCATTTAAAAGTAAACACATAAATAAATAAATGCGATGCTGTAATATCACCCAAACAGAGAAGGTAAAAAACTATGCCCAGAAAACAACTACTGCCAAAAGGCAAAATACTTTAACTCTTTTCTGCTGTCATTTAGACAGTACAGTTCTGTGACCTTTGTTAACAACAGCACACCCATCACAGCCTCAATTCTGAGCGGCAACTCACACCCACATAACTCCCATTGTGTATGCAGTGGGAACTGTGCCACTCATTTGGATCAGGTTGCACCCTGGTAAGCTGCTACGGCTTCCTTGGCAGTTCTTCACCACAGAGGTAGGCGGCTGTCACTCACGTGTGACCGTAAATCTGCCACGCTTCCTAACAGCGGGTGCAGAAAACTTGAAGAGCTTGTGAGACAACCACAAACACTCACCATGAACAGCTAATCCCAGCACTTCCCAGGGGGACTCCACTTTAACAGGTCTGGCTTTCCGTGTTATGTTTTTGTTGTGCTCTGCGTTCTGGCATGTTTCGCACATTTTGATCTGGAAAGGGAAAAACTGTATCAAAGGATTTTAAAATATGCTGACAAGTTATGTCAGATTCTGAACAAGTTATAAGTGTGTAAGAGGGACAGTACCTCTGTGCAGCTTCCTTCTACCCAGTAAAAACAGAGGGACACAAGAAAAAGAGAACAGAACACAACAGGCTGACACAACTCATCTCTGACAAAACTCACCAGACAGCCTTCTCTGACACAATAACCAACTTTCTCAACGTGGCCTATAGCAAAGACATTTCTCACCCTGGTTTTGGGTAAATGTTTATTGCATTTTTTCTAAAGGCTAGAGAAATTATCATCCCTAGGATACCAGAGGGGTACTGTCTGGACTATGTAATGTAGCCACATTTCTCCAAAGCAGGCTGTGTTGCAGAGCCCTGCTGCAAGGGACTTAAATAGCTGAGGCCAAGCAGCCCAGGAGAGCTGGTGGAAACACTGTGCTCCTCCCTTTACAGCAGTTAAGGGAGCTGCGGAGCTGTGGCAGGAATCCAGCCTGCTCAAAGCTAAACTCAGCAACGCTTTGTCTGAATCAATCCAATATTCCCACATTGGCCAAAACTGCCCTGCATGAGGAAGCCTACCTGTGCAGGTTTACTGATGCTCAGGTGAAAAGACATCCAATCTATCCAGCTGCCTCAAGACGCTCCAGCAGTTTCACCTGCAGAGTGGCCCAGTGCACGGCTTCAAAGCAACAGCACTAGAAGCAACACCATCCCTGCACCAGGCCTCTGGTAGCTGCTCACTCCTGCCTGAACCTCCTGGGAAAGTCAAAGACGTTGCTCCGGACTTACCCAGTCCACCACATCCTTCACAATCCCCAGCCAGTAGTACCGGCTCTGAATGCGGTGCACTGTCTTCTTCTGGCCCAGGTGGTTCCCGATCTCGGTGAAGTGGCTCTCCAGGAAGACCTGCCGCCTGCGCTCGGGGTCCACGATCACCTCGCGCTTCTCCTCCTTCTTGGGCCCCACGTAGTACAGGCAGCCACCTGCGGGCGGGACGGCTTTGTTTTCCACGGTGCTCCCACAGCCGTCCCGTGAGGGTGACAAGGACACCTCCCAAAGGCAGCAGAGCTTCGTGCTGAGCCCCCGCACAGACCCCCACACTTCTGCAGCCAGCCCTCCTCCAACAGAGGTCCCGGCACCCACACAGCGCCCCAGATCCCCGCGTTTCACCCGCAAAGTGAGGCCGGGATCGCGGCACGGCGCCCCCCGGGTTCCCTCAGCGGATCCCCCCCACCCCCCGCAGCCCTCCGACGGTCCGCCGGTTCCCACCATCGACGACGAATTTCTGGGCATAGCGCTTGAGGTTCTTCCTCTTGATGGAGCAGAAGCTGGGCGGGAAGCAGCCCTCGGCCAGCAGGCGGTAAATGTCCTCGAATTTGCTGCTGGGGACGCACGGCTCGGCCGCCACCACCACCTCCTCCTCGGCCACTTGCAGCGAGGACTCCATGGCCGCCGCGGGGGCCCGGGCCGGGCGCGTGCCCGACGACCGCCCCGCGCGTGCCCGAGCGCGTGCCCGGCGCCGAGAGACGGAGGGAGGAGGGCGGGGCCGCGCGGCGCAGGGATCGTCTGCAAACAGCCGCCCGGTCCGCGCGCGCCCCGAGGCGCGGCCAACGCCTCGCTCCGGGCCGGGGATACGGGGGGTCGGCGTTGACGGCGTGGAGGTGGCAAAAAGCGGCCCGGAGAGGGAGAGGCGCTACGGCCGCCTCCTTTTCCCCGCGTTTCTCCCGACCCGGGATTTTCCCACGCTCCCCCGCGCGTTCCGGAAGCGCTGCGGCGGCGGGGCCGGGCGCGCTCCGCTCCGGCGGGAAACATGGCGGCGGATCGGGCGTTCCGAGCCTGCGCCTGCTTCTTCTCCGCCAACATCTTCGTCGGGCGCTGCGGGATGCACGTCTGCTACCGCGACGAGCGGCAGCTCCGGCGGGACTACGGGCGGGTAGCGGCGGGGCGGGGCGGGGCGGGGCGGCGGGGCCGGCGGAGGGCTCGGCTGCTGACGGCCGTGTCGTTGCAGGCGCTGAGGGAGCGGGGCTGCGGCGGCGAGGAGCAGATGGCGGCCGTGCTGAGGGAGGTGAGCGCCGAGCTGCGGGCGGGGACCGAGGGCTGGCGGCTCCTCAGTCCGTTTCCTGCTGCTTTTAAAAGCCCGCTTTGCTGGCGGCGCCGAGCTGCCGTGCGGCGATGCTCTCGGCACGACATCCAGTTTCTGGGGGTCCCGTCCTGAGTAAGGGGAGGACAAGATAAGGGTTAACCATTGTTTAGGAATATAGGTAAGCAGGATGTGTGGGCAGATAAGAAAAGGACATCTGGAAACTGTTGCAACACTACACAAGGAACGGGTCCGGATGGGATGACTTCTGTCAGAGACAATGGGTCTTCTCATCAGAGGAGACCCCCACTGCTCATGGCGGGGCCATATGTTGATTAGTCAGGAGTGTAATGAATATGTATGCAAATTGTGTATTCGTTCGGCCTATATCTGTCCCAAGCTTTTGCCCTACGCTGTGCGTGTTAGGAGGAACGATCCCCTGCGCACCCAATGATACGCAGCTCATTGAATAAACGGACCTGCTTTATAACCTAACCCTGAGTTATAGAGTTGGATTCTGCAGATCAGTCCGGCTCGGGATGTCCCGTGGCTCCGTCACACGGCGGGCGGTGTGACCTCGCGGGGGGCACAGCAGAGCAGTTGTTGTCTGAGCTGGTCGCTGTGCGGTGATGGACGAGGCTGTCCTGGCACCACTTAGCGCTAATCCCGTCTCCCTCCCGGGAAATGTCTGCGTTGTGGACAGAACTGCTCTTGGCGGGACATAAACCAGACCCGGAGCGATTCATGAGGTGTCAGAAATGCCCGAGAGGGATGAAAACTCACAGCTCCCCTGACACAGCCATGGAAAGACTTCAGTTATTTCTTAAGCCATCCATTGTGCAAATGTGTCTCAAATCCCTCTTAGGCATCCAGGTTTTTAAATATTTACTCATCCTGTCTTGACTACAGAAAAGCAAAAGCACATGCTCAGGCTCCCAGAGGTGCCCTGAACAAAAATAACTGCTTTAGAACAATAATCAGATTCCTGGAATTGTTTTAGTTATCCTCTACTTTGTTATCCGCTCTGATTCTCCAGCATGATGCTCTGTTCTTTATTCCCAGATTGAAGCAGAAGTGCAGAGAAGAAAACTCCTGGTTCATCAGTCAGTGGAGCGCAAAGCCATCATCTCTCAGTGTTACAAACGAAAGCACTCAGAAGTGTACACTCTTCAGGTAGATCCTGTGTTTGAAATCTGGTTTGCACTCAAGGAATTGGCTGAGAGCTTATATTTGCAGTAGGGAGCCCTTTTATCATCAAGAGTGCATGCAGCTCCAGAGCTGGACTGCATTAAAACAGTTGTCACAGCCCGGCATGTTCTTCAAGCAGGACTCTGCCAAATGAGGGTCATTCTCTATGGAAGCTGCACCAGCACTTGGTGCTGAATGCAGAATATAGTTAGTAATTGTGAGCTAACACACCACTGCACCAACAGAGTCACTGCAGAGTAAGGGACAGACACAGAAATCAGCACAGTTAAACAACTAATTACTCTCAGCTGAAGGGTGGGAGCAGGCTGCTTGCCTGTATGAACCCCACTGTAAATGCAGCCTAGCCATCTTTGCTATGGGCTGCTCTGCTTTGAATTTCCTGATGTTTGACAGATGTGTTCCCAGGTTATCAATCACACAAAAATTCTCCCAGATTTACTGCTCCATAACGCTCTAGGAACATGTTTTGCCATTGGCTGTCACTATCTGTGCAGAAAAGTGCTTCCAGCAGAGCCCTGATGTGTTGAGACCAGGAGAAGATGGTAAATCTTGTAGAAAAGTCTTTGCATTTACCCCTTAGGTGTCCATAATGCAAGACAGGCTCTTTTCCATTGCGCTAAGAATAAATCTGGCCAGTTATACTTAGAAATACCCATGAACTACAACAAGACACAATTTACTGCTAACATTTCCTGCCACAAAAGTTAGCCAAGTACAGCTATCAGCCTCGCTCCCTAGGCTTTACATATTTTCCTGTGTGTATGTGGAAGTCCATTTCCCTCTCAGGCTCTGCAAGCTAACTGTGTTTCTGTTTACATTTGTGATCCTTCCCTTGGCACCAGGATTCATTTCTGGCCCCAGGTTTTCTAGAAATCGTTAGATACTGCACATCACCGGATGCTAATCTCCATGGCCTCCTGCGCTACATCGAGTCCTTCTCAGGTACAGAAAACAACCCATCATCAACAGAGAACACCCATGTGATGCTGCAGCTTCAGCGATGGCAGCTGTTTCCAAGCCCTGTCTTTGACAGCTCAGTTTTGATACACAGCCAGGACAAGCAGGATGTTATTTTCTGCTTGACGAGAGTCTCTGGAGAGGCAGTATTGTGCAGCAGTTATGTTGTGGATGAGATCCCGTTTTCTGCTTTTCCAATCCCAGTCTGCTGATGTCTCATCAGAGGCTCTCACTGCAGCAGGGCTGGGGTTTTGATTGTACCATAACCTCACAGGGGAGCCTCCTGTGAAGGAACACTTAGCTTGAGGGGCTTGGTTTTCCCTCCCCAGTGCTTCCCCATTTCAGACAATTCCCTTCAGTTAGTCTGAGCTGAAATATTTTCAGTCTAGATTTCAGCCTTTTAAAGAAATCTGTGCTTTCAGCTTCCCTGGTGGCATTTTTGAAGATCTCTCCCTGCCAGAAACTGACAAAATTTGGAAGGGAAGCTGCAAAGTTGCCTGCTTTTCTCAAGACAAAAAGAAAGAGACAAATGTGTGTGTACAAGGCTGCTGTTGGTTATTTTTCCAAGAAGTAGTTTCCAGGCACATTACCTTTTCACACTGTCTTTATCACAGCTCCTATATCCTTAATACTGAGTTCCCCTTAGACCTTTAGGGCTCTACCCTGAAAAGCAGCACAGATGGCCTGGCCTTCCCAGAAAGATGGGCTGGACAAGTAAATTTCCCATCCTCTGAATGACCTTGAGTCCCTTTCATCCATGGGACTGCCAGTGATGAGTTGTTGATTTACTACCCTCCTTCTGCAGCTTCTGGGCCCTCTCAGAGCATTTCCTTGGCACCTACAGCAGGCATTTCAATCAGTGCCAGGTCTCACAACTGGATGGGGAAGCCAAGGGTCAACATGAAAAATAACAAATCCATCCCAGAGCCAACTCCTTGAGCAGCCAGAGCATAAAGAGCATAAAGTCTGGGGGTGCTGCATTCTCACCAACACCAGCATAGTCTAGCTAGAAAACACAACAGCCAAGAAGACTTTCATATTATTTTCCCCATCAAAAACTGTCTCCCTTTTCTTGACAGATAAGCGGATCTTTCGACTCCCAGTGTTCACAGAGGAGTTCTGCCAAGCCTTTATTGAGGAGCTGGAGAACTTTGAGCAGTCAGACATGCCTAAGGGCCGGCCCAACAGCATGAATAACTATGGGGTAGGACTCATCAGCTCTTGTGCTTCTTTAGGGGGAGTGTTCCTGAGCACACTGTTTTCCTCCATGCTTCACAGTCCTTTCCATTCCAAACTGTCTATAATTTGAGTGCAGCATAGTTTGAATACAGACTCTTTGAAATGAAAAGGTTGAAGGAATGCATGTTATTTGTCCAGAGGCAAAAGGGTGGGCAAAAGCAGTGAGTCAGGTGGGATCTGGTATCTCAAAGCAATGAGCACCCTGCATTTAAGCAACACATGTTTAAATCAAGAAGCATAACCTTAAAAACTTAAAGGACACTCAATTTTTGATCTTACTGTGTTCACTATCACTTTCTACCTTGATCCTCTTTCCTTTCTCTGTACCTGGAGCTTTTTGGTCCTTTCTTTGAGCAAGCATCAGAGTTGGAAGAGTGCAAGACAGCTCAGCAGCTGCTCTGATGTACCCAGGTGTACTCTGATGTAGCAGATGTACCTAGCTGCTGGTCAGCTGTTCCATCTCCTCTCTTTGGGACAGGTTTTACTCAACGAGCTAGGGATGGATGAAAGTTTCATCACACCCCTGCGTGAAAAATATCTGCGTCCCATCACAGCCCTGCTTTATCCTGACTTGGGGGGTGCCTGCCTGGACAGCCATAAGGCATTTGTTGTCAAATACTCGCTGCACGAAGATCTGGATCTGAGCTCTCATTATGACAATGCAGAAGTCACCCTAAATGTTTCTCTGGGAAAAGACTTCACAGAAGGCAATTTGTACTTCGGGGATTTCAGACAGGTACTGAGCACATTCCTCATCTCGACCCTGCTTCTCTTCCCCTCTGTCCTCCAGTTTCAGGGCATTAACTATGTTCTAAAAAGCAGTTGCTCACTTCTAACAGTCAAATCCTGTGCGTTCCCCTTTTCTAAAATGTAGTGGTTAAGTAGGGACCTCTACTGCTATAAGTGAGATAGCAACATTCAAGCTAATTGCAGTGAATTCAAAGAGAGGACAGACACAGGTATTGTAATAGCAGTTGGAGTGAAGCAAACCAACCCATCTTCCCACAAGGAAAATAATGATCAAGGAGGTGCTTAGAGGGCGAGACAGAAGTTACTTACTTCAGACAAGCCTTAATTCCATAGCCCCTATTTCCAGGGGATTCTAAACAAGAGAGGGATTAAAAAACCCCACACTGGTGAAACTTTTTGTTGTTGTTGTTTTTAATTGAAACTGCTTTTAAATTCCCTCTGGACCTGGCACTGAAAATGGCTTACTGTGACTGAAGTGGTTGAACTGTGGGTGAAGAAAATTCAACTACTTGAACATTGTTCTTTTAGGGACTTTCTGATGTAATGCCATATCCACCTCCCTTTGTTCCAGGATCCTTCCCCTGTGCCAAACTACATAGAGGTGGAACACGTGAGAACCCAGGGGCTGTTGCACCGAGGAGGGCAGATCCATGGGGCGCTTCCCATTGCCTCGGGGGAACGCTGGAACCTCATCATTTGGATGAGGTCATCAGCCATCCGCAACCAGCTGTGTCCTATGTGCAACCAGAAACCCCAGCTGGTGGAGGCAGAGGGGTTTGGAGATGGGTTCACAGAAACCTGTGAAGAAGACGTGCCTGAGACCGTGGATCTCTGCTCGGTGTGGTAGCAGGTGGGGCATGCCTTCTGCAGAACTGATTGCCTCCAGCTGCTTTCTGCCTTCTCAGACCGCGCTGACAGCCTCGGGTGGACGTTGAGTCATTTAAGAGGGAGCTGTCACCGTGCAAGGTGACACCAAACCGGTCCTGCTGGGAAACCAGCTGCTCCCACTAGCTGCTACGAGGGCTGGCGAGGGCACGCAGCCACATCGGAGCGCTGGAGGAGCGCGGAGACGTGCAAAGTCCCAGCACTGACTCACACTGCAAGGACTGCCAATACGTTCAGGTGTGCAGGACGAGACCCGACGCTGCTTTTCATCTGCGGAGGCGTCTGTGCCGACGGGCGGTGCGCTCCGTGTGTACGTGGAAAAGAGCAGTGCAATAAACCCCCACGTGCTCCACTTGGCGCTGTTGGCAGGAGCTCGCAGGGACGCTCCGCAACCGGCTGCGGGAGGCGGAATGGCAGCCTGAGGGCCTCCACCCGCAGCCCAGCGGCAGGAGCGCTGCGCTGTGACTGCCGCCTTCGGTGACCCCGCGCCGTGAGCGCAAAGCTGTTGGTTCCGCCGAGTCCCGGAACCGCGCAGCGCGGCGCAGCTACTCGGGCGGCGCCTTGTGAGTGAGTGACCGGAAGTGGGTGGTGGGCCGGAAGTGAGGTACGGGGCTGTGACGGCGGCGCGGCGCTCGGTGCGCGCGGTGGGGCCAGGGGACAGCAGTGAGCACGTGCGCGTGGCGGCGGCGGCGCGGAACGGTGGTTGAAGGGTCAGGGTGCGCGCACGTCTTAAAGGGACAGCACACCTCTTAGATCCCTTCGGCATTCCCAGTCGGGGCGTAGCGCTGACTTCTCTCCGCCGGCCCCGGCGCACGATGGCCCGCGGGCGGTCCCGGAAGCGGTCCCGGAGCAGCAGCAGCCGCAGCCCCTCTGGGTGCGGACGGGAGAAGCGCGGCGCGAGGAGCGGTGCGGCCTCCCCGGGTCCCCGGCACCGGCCGAGCTCTGCGGCCGCCAGGGAAGGTAGGGAGGGCCCTGCCCCCGCTGTACGCCCCCCCCCCC